>RYFJ01000712.1:0-262682 GCA_003991445.1 Oryza meyeriana var. granulata
GCAAACTCAGGTCACGGTTCCCTTCCATCAAACCACTTTTCCACAAATCACTGACAAAAAATCTACGCCATGGGAATCATCCCTTAATGATAATCAAGCAAGCCACACAGGGCATGTCTCTGTACTCAAAGATTTTCACAAAATCTTTCCTTTATTTTCACAAAACGCGCCGATTTACACAAGGTATCGGGTTTCCCAAACTGTTGAGTAAAACCCATTCATTTTTCCCAACGACAAACAACGTTGCCAGAGCTAAGCCATTTACTCGCATCGTATCCTCAGATAGGATGCTAGCGTTGCATTGTGGGCTCTTCAAGGGAGAAATATAACAACATTCCTACCAAAATAAGTGCTTACTACTGGGCGTCCATCGGTTCGCTTGCATAACCGCAGCCAACAGTTTAAAAAGTGTAAACAAGCATGCATATATTTTCCAAACAAAATAGTTTTGCATATATGGAAACAATATGATCCAAAGAGGTTGCCTTGTTCCAAAGGAGGTCTTCCTCGGCGAAGGTGGCTTCCGGAATCGTCCACCGGTTCAGGTTCTGAACAGCAGAAAGAAAACACGAAAGCAGGAGAAGTAAAACACCAAGAAAAAGGATCAAGAAGTAGTCGGCTGCAGAAAAGGAGGCAGTCGGTGAACCAGGCTTGAGAAAACCAGCGACCAGAGCTCCAAAAGCTTGAGAGGATGAAAACTTAGCAGAGCTGGAGCTGGCGGTTGCAAAACAAAGGAAGAAGGGCACGGTTGGCCATATATGATATAGCCGAACGTGCAAGGTTGAGCACCGTGGAGCTGGGCAACGGGTGGAGCAAGGAGTTCAAGATGAACTGACAGGGATATACAGGAAGGGACTTTGGGAGTCCAACTGGGTCAGAGGAGTGTGGCAAGGCACTGTAGCTGCGACGAGACAATTAAGTCAAGCGCTAGACAGTTGGAGAAAATCTCATCTGACCGGGCTTCGAGCTGACACTGGTCAAGCGATACTGCGGTTAGGTGAGATTGTTCTTCACTACGTCGTAGATCGGCGGTCCAACGCGTGGGTGCCAACTCGGGGGACAAAGAAGCAACGGTCTCAACAAGGTTAGCCTCGGCCACATCACCTGCTCAACTCGCAGCAAAGAGGTCCGAGTAAACAAGGATAAGGGCAGGAACAAGACTGAGTACAACCTCTACTCGCACAAAGAGAAGGTTAGTCTGCTGGCCGGGGAGAGGGAAACGACAACAGCTGAAGGTAGGAAAGATTAAGATCCAGAAAAACCAGTTACAACAGGGAAAAAGGAAAGGCGGTCTTACAAACCTCCCCACTACAGAATCTCGTCCCAAGATTCGGCTACTCCGCAAAGAGCTCCGGGGTACTCAGCTTGAAGGCGATCTTCTCTTCCCAGGTAGCTCGTTTTCAGAAGGTTACTCTATGCACCTTGGCAGAAATTTGATTGCCCTCGTCTTGTTGTCTTGTCCCTTGTCTCCCAAATCCGAATAGGGCGTTCCCTTGTATGTAAGTCTGCGTCTGTACGTTGATCTCTTCCAACGGAAACTTGCTCTACTGGATGCGAAACATTTGCTTTCAACTGGGAACACATGGAACACTCGGGGACGTCAGAGAGTTCTTCGGAACCTCAGTTGATACGCCACTACTCCGCGTCTGTCGACGATAGGGTAAGGTCCGATATAGCGAGCGCTAAGCTTTCCACCCATTCCAAATCTCTTTAGTTTCCTCGGAGGGGTGAACTCGGAGATACACATGGTCTCCTATCTGAAACTCAGCTCTCGTGCTCCGATTATCTGCATAGTCTCTTGCTGCCGGCGTTTTGGGCTGTCGCAAGCGCTTCGGATAACCTTAACTCGCTCTTCTGCCTCTTTCAAAATGTCTGGTCCAAAACCATCTTTTCTCCTACGTCTGTCCAACAGAGTGGGGTTCTACACTTGCGTCCATATAGAGCTTCATGGGGGCATCTGGATACTGCTTGAGCTGTTATTGTAGGAGAACTCCGGCATAAGCAGACAGAGATCCCAGTTCTTGCAAAATCCAAGGCACATGCTCTTAGCATATCTTCCACGATACTGGTTGACTCTCTCGGTTTCCCATCCGTCTGGGGTATAGCGGTACTGAAAATTCAGGTTTAGTGCCCATTATCTCATGAACTTTGCCAAAAAGTGAGAGTGAACTTGACTCCTCGGTCAGACACATCTTCTTTTGGACTCCATGTTGGAGATAAACCTTGGTCAGATACAGCGTCGGCTAGCTTCTGCCGGCTAGTTGTGCTTGACGGGGATAATGGGCGACCTCTGGTCGTCCATCCACTTTTACCCAGATTGAATCCATGTACCCCCGAGGTCTAGGTAATCCAACGATGAAATCCATTCCTATTTCTTCCCATTACCAACTCGGGTATCCTAAGCTGAAGCATCCTGCTGGCTTCTGATGCTCTGGCTTTAAAACCCTTGGCAAATGTCACAAACTGCCGACATACTCCGCAAATCTCGCTTCATTCTAGGCACCAGTAATGATCCTTAATATTCCTTGTACATCTTGGTACTTCCTGGTGGAGAATAAGCGACTCATGGGCTGCTTTCAAGATCAAGTCTTATTTCCTTTCTGTCGGGCACGCAATGCGTTGTCCCCAAACCAAACAGTTCCTTTGCTGTCGATTGGAGAACTCGGGGCTTTCCCTGGTCATGCCTTTCACTTGAGAGATACAATCTTTCATCTAATTTTTGAGCCTTCTCTGATCCGGCTCTCCAAGGTAGGCTGAATCAGCGAAAGTCCGCCAGCGTTCCTAGCTTGACCATATTGATCCTTAGCTTCTCCAGCTCTCGGACTATAGCTCGGGTTGAAGGGGCGGGGTCCAAGATGCATTACAATTATTCGACTGAGGCATCGCAACAACATTGCCGCTGCTGGGTGTAAATGTATTCCACAGCTCGTAATCCTTAATCAACTCAAGCTCTTCTTGTCTGAGATAAGCTCCGTCTGAGTGAAGATGCTACTTCAGACTCTTATGCATCGCGTGTATACTTCACACCGGTTTCAATCCAGGGAGTGTCGCCAATCTTCAAGGCATGCACTACTGCTGACAACTCTAGTCATGGTCGGGTTAGTTCAAAGCTTCATGGGGTCTTACTGTCTTGAGGCATACGAACCAAAATTTCCTTCCTGCATAGCACACAGCCTATTGCCTAGTCGGTGCATCACAGGGTATACCTCAAAGTCTTCCTGATATCCGGAAGGATCAACACAGGTGGGGTATCAGCCTTTTCCGTTAACTACTATGAAACTTTTCTCACAGGCGTCACGCCATTCAAACCTCTTTTCCTTTTTTAAGCAATGCTGTCATGGGTTTAGGCAATCCTTGAAAATCCTTCAATAATCCCGATAATAACCAGCCAAACCCTAGGGAACTTCTCAACTTCCGTGACCGTAGTCGGGGATTTCAAGAAAGCACGTCTCTCACTTTCCCCGGGTTCCACTTCTACTTCCTTGGGCAGTGACCACATGCCCGAGAAAAAAGGCCAACTCGGTCTAGCCAAACTCACACTTCGAGTTACTTTGGCAAACAAACTGGTGCTCTTCTTAAACTTCCTAGAAACCATTCTCAAATGTCCAACATTGTTCTTGCTCGTCCTCTGGAGAGATTGAGGATATCATCCATAAATACCACGACAACTTTGTCGAGATATTCCATGAATACCTTATTGATAAGGACTCGTGAAGAAAGCTGGAGCATTCGTGAGTCCAAAAGGACATCACCGGTATACTCAATAATCCCATATCGGGTCAGGAAAGCTGTTTTGGGGTATATCTTCAGCATCTGATCTTCAATGGTGTGGTGGTATCCTGATCTCAAAGTCAACCTTAGAAAAACTTTAGCTCCTTGCAGCTTCGAACAGCTCATCTTATCCTTGTACGAGGATACTTATCTTGATGGTTTACTCCATTCAGAGTGACGCGATAATCCAACGCAATTCCTCTTGTCTTATCCTTCTTTTTCCACTAGGAGCACTGGAGCTCCCCAAAAGGTGATGTGCTAGGTCGCAACAAAACCTTAGGCTCCTCAAGTTCTTCTATCTGCTCTTTCACTTCGGCCTAACTCATTAGCCGCCATTCTATAGGGCTCTTGGATATTGGGTGCTGTGCGGTAGCCAAACTCTATAGAGAATTCAAAATCTCCCCTATCCAGGGGGCCATTTCGGGTAAAACTTCTGAAGACGATCAGGTACCTCCATTAATCACCGTCACTTCTTCCAAAGGGACTATTGCATGGAGCTCAGGAGGGTCGGTCTTAGGTCTCCAAGGAGGCAAACTTCACTTCTTGTCAAAAGGCACTGCCAGGTTATGTGCTAGTTGCACAGTCTATTCGGCCCTTAGGCTTAGCTAACCAGTTCCATGCCAAGAATCAAATCCAAGCGTTGTGATTCCACGGACAATGGTTGGCTTTGAGAAACTAAACTCCTTAATTACCAAGTAACTCCAGGGCAAGATTGGTCTGACCTAAAACTCCTTGCCAGGGAGGTATTGACCATAGGTTTACTAAGACCTCGAACATCCCAACCATACTTATCCACAAAAAGATTTGAAGAAATAAAGAATGCGAGTGCCCAGAATCAAACAGAACAAACTTGCACGGTACGGGAGTTGACCAAAGAAACGACCCATTACCACATCTGAAGCTTCTCGGGCTGTCTCCTACTGGATATGATTGACTCGGCCACGTCCAAAGGTCGGAAGGGCACGGGAGGCAGAGTCCATTAGGGTATGTGTAGTCGGCTGCTCCTCGACTTTGAACACAGGGGCTCGTGAAAGTAGCTGGCGTTAGGGCGTTCAGGGACTGCAGGGTCTGCTTCTGGGGACAGTGTCGGGCGAAGGACCCAACTCGTTGCAGTTGTAGCATCGGCTCCACCCCATGGGCACTCGGAATACTCTTCCGCTTGAAGCCGCTGAGGTAAGGGCCGACTTGCCACCGGATGTGCACTGAGGGTCGGGACTGAACAGAGAAGTCGGGCGAGAAACAGACGGGCGAAAACCACCCGCTCTTGAAACTGGATGGGGCAAACTGACGGAAGGACTGGGGAGATAGGCCTGAGAAACTCGGACCACTACGAGACTGCATCTGGGAGGCCTTGCGCTTTGGCGAAAAAAACGTTCGATCTCCTTCCCGCATTCGTTCAACCACTAAGGCTCTGTTAACATGTGCTGTAGGAGGTGGGAATCATGCGGCAAAGAAGCTGGAACTTCATTGCCACATTCATCCCTTTAGAAACCTTCTGATCTTCTCTTGGTCCGTGTTCACTCCTCTGTGCATAGCGAGCTAGATTGGTTGAACCTGCTCAGGTACTCGTGATGCTGGAAGGTCCCTGCTTGAGTGGTGAACTCTTCCTCTTGATTGTCTATTAACTCCTTTCTTGGAAAAAAAACATGTGCATCTCTGAAGGCTTCCGCCAAACTCGGGCCAGGCGATGTTTGGCAGGCATCTTGATGGGCAAGCACAAGTAGTTTTCGCCACCAGTCAGCTGCGAACACGAATTGAGATGCAGCAAACTGGCGTCTTTCCGTGGGTGGCACTGCACTAGTTCAGCTTTCTTTATCCATATCCTTCAGCAGTTCGTCAGCCTTCCATTGGCCTCAGCGGGTCTACAGAACTCGCTGACGGGACCTCATGAAGCGGCAAGCTTAGAGCGGCTACTGACTTGTTCTGGGTCGAGCTTGATGGAGAAGAGCTGCATTGTTATTCCGGCCAGATGGCTGAAGCAATGCCTTGCAAATCTGGGTCTGGATGGCCCATAAAAGCTGCTGGGGTCTGCTGAGGTGCAGGAGGTTGAGGCAATCCTCCAGTGTTTGCTGTTGCAGCTCGAACGGTACCAAGGGCGGCGCACGCCACCTTCCTGACATCCGATCGTGGGTCTGCTCACTTCTTGTTCCTCCGCAGGCAGTAAGCGCGTTGGTGCGACGTGGACCTTGTCTTTCAAAACCCAAGCGGGCCGGGGTACGACGCACGGCCGACGTTCTGCCCATTGTCTAGAAAAGGGCAACCAAAGGAAGAGGGTCAGCAAGGATATCGGCAACCAAAACGATGGAACAGATGAGGACCAACAAGATTAGCAAGATGGATTCAAGCAGCAGAACAAGGAATAACTCGGAACCCAGCCTCAACGAAAAGATACAGATGGGGCACTGGAACCTAAGAGCTTGCGAGAGAACCCAAGGTAGGGAAATAGCCAAGAGTTTTAGAAAACATTTCCAAAATTCTACCAAAGCAGGGAGAGAGGTACCCAGACAATCCTAGTCTTTTGTAAATAGTATAGTTTTCAAAATAAGAATCCTCAAAGACATCTACACGGGTGGGGTTTTTTCCGTAGCGGCCAACCTTTGTCTGATACCACCGCTGTGCGCTCCGACTAGGGGAAGGGCACCATGGCAATAAGGGCACCCGATCCCAGATCAGTAGTCGGGTAACGCACAACAATGATACAACACAGAGTTAAATAATACATATAAACAGAGTACTTACAATACGTACAAGGGAATCCATCCAGGACAGACCGGCGATGGGCAAAATAATCAACTGGTAAACTAGCGGAAAAGCAGCAGAAGAGGATCAGGACGGAAGCTGGAACAAAAACTACTCCACAGCTCGGTTGGGAACCTAAGGTTCTCGAATCTTCAGAGGTCTTCGTAGTCGTGCCTGGTCTTGGAGGAACTCGCAGCAGTCGGATCTTCGTCTTCCACATCCAAAACCTACTATACAATATATATGAACAAGGTGAGTTCTTTCGTACTCAGCAGCGGGGAATGATGCTATGTTGTTTGTTAGACAAGAAGAGCTGAGGTTTCATTGCGAAAGACTGCCTTATTAACTCTTTTCTTTGCAAACACTAGTGAGTTCCAAAATTTTAGGTTGGCGGACAGAGGCTCACGCTCCATCCAATCCGCAAGTTGCTTTTCAACAACCTCACCACTTAAAGAATCAAGAGTAATCATACATGTTCTTATTATCTTTTAAGGCTTTGCATTTGTTGGTCCTTTATCTCCCGAGTAGCTACAACTACTCGTTGACCCGCTGAGACTCGCTACAACCAAATCTCAGCTGTGGCACTTGATGCCTCGCTACACTGCTACAACCAGCTAGCTAGTCGCCGCCCTGGCTACATACCCGGGGCTCATTCATCGCTGCCCTGGCTACAACCGGGAGCGCATGATCATTGGCACTAAATGCCCGCTAGGCTGGCTACAACCAGCTAGCTAGAACACACATGCGGCCTCTGGCTACAACCGGGAGCGGTGCTCATGCATTGCTGCCCTGGCTACAACCGGGAGCATGATCATGGCACTAAATGCCCTCGCTGAGACTGGCTACAACCAGCTAGCTAGAAATGCTGCTGCCCTGGCTACAAACCCGGGAGCATGCTATCACCTGTCTTCTGGCTACAACCCGAAGACTGAATTGCCGCCCTGGCTACAACCCGGGCGTTAACTTTGCTGCCTGGCTACACCCGGGGAGCATGATCTTCATGCCTGTTTTATACTTTTCATACACTTGTTTATGGTGCTTAACACACCCCGGACCACACAGATCCGTTGCTGCCACACAGGCCTTCCGTTTGCTTATCTCCGGCAAAACTCAGTTCACGGTTCCCTGTTCCATCAAACACTTTTCACAAATCACTGACCAAACAAATCTACGCCATGGGAATCGATCCTTAATGATAATACATAGCCAAGCCACACAGGCACTGTCTCTGTACATCAAGATTTTCACAAATCTTTCCTTTATTTCACAAACGCGCCGATACACAAGGTATCGGGTTTTTCCAAACTGTTTAGTAAAACCCATCATTTTTCCTCAAAGCGACAAACAACGTTGCGAGCTAAGCCATTTTACTCGGTATCTGTATCCTCAGATAGGATGCTAGCGTGCCATTTGTGGGGCTCTTCAAGGGAGAAATATTAACAACATCCTACCAAATAAGTGCTACTACTGGGCGGTCCATCGGTTGCGCTTGCATAACCAGGCCAACAGTTTAAAAAGGTGTAAACTAAGCATGCATATATTTTCCAAACAACATAGTTTTGCATATATGGGAAACAATATGATCAAAGAGGCTTGCCTTGTCCAAGGAGGGGTCTTCTTCGGCGAAGGTGGCTTCGGATCGGTCACCGGTTCAGGTTCTGAACAAGTCAGAAAGAAACACTGATAAGCAGGAGAAAGTAAAACACCAAGAAAAAGGATCAAGAAGTAGTCGGCTGCAGAAAAGGAGGCAGTCGGCTGAACCAGGCTTGCGAACGCAGGCGACAGAGCTCCAAAAGCTTGAAAGGATGAAACTTAGCAGAGCTGGAGCTGGCCGTTTGCAAACAAAGGAAGAAGAAGGGGGCACGGTTGGCCATCATATATATAGCCGACGTGCAAGGTTGAGGCACCGGTGAGGGCTGGGCAATCAGGGTGGAGGCAAGGAGTCAAGATGAAACTGAACGGTGATATTGACAGGAAGTGACTTTGGAGTCCAACTGGTCAGAGTCGAGTATTGGTACAGGCACTGTAGCTGCGACGAGACATTAGGTCAGGCTTAGGACAGTTGGAGAAATCTCACTGACCGGGCTTCGGACTGACCACTGGTCCAAGCGATACTGCGGTTAGGTGAAGATTGATTCTTCACTACTTCGGTAGTCGGCGTCCAACGGGTGGGTGCAACTCGGGGGACAAAGAAGCAACGGGTCTCAACAAGGTAGTCGGCCACATCACCGTGCTCACTCGACAGCAAAGAGGTCCGAGTAAGACAATGATAAGGGCAGGATACAAGGACTGAGTAGCAACTCTACTCGGCACAAGAGAGAAGGTAGTCGGCTGGCCGGGGAGAGGGAAAACGGAGGCACAGCTGACAGGATAGGAAAAGATTAAGATCCAGAAAACCAGTTACAACAGGGAAAAGGAAAGCGGGTCGTTACAGTCGAGCTGCTCCTTGGTCTTTGATCGAGTGGTCTCTGTCTCAAGTTGGTGTCTCAAATAGGTCTAATGGGCTGGCTCGGCCAATCAGGCCTAATGGTTATATGGACCAGATGGCCCATCAAATAAATTTAAAAGAAAATAAAAATAAAAAATATTATTCTGCATATACAATATAAAACTTTGAGACAATACTCATGCGTTACAACAGATAATTTAATTTCTACAGTTAAAATTCTCTCCACCCGTTATAACGCACGGGCATTTTTCTAGTAACTATAAACATCACTAGGAATGTAGATGGAACTTTGAACAGTAACAATATCATATCACATCTTATGGTATGTCAATCTCACTAGTTTCTATCGAAAGTACTAAAATTATTATTTAATTGTAAGAATATTATTGTTTGGAATTGTGCACCAGTGAATTACCCGTCCTTCGGTCTTTTTAGATCTTGGGCGGACTAGCAGCTAACACATGTAACTTAATAGGGTACCGATAATGCTAATCAGATTTCTCGAATAACTTATAGCTAGCACAATTAAATAAACAGAATTGTAGTCTATTTCTATTCCACATGTGGCCTAGACTGGGGAGGCTTGATTTACATAAGGGGAATTGTTTGAGCTGTGAATTACACTCACTACTCTGTAAACTTAATCAAGCTTTGATTGAACTAATTTAGGGCATGCAACTCAATAAGAACATATTCTTATGGAATCGATTTCAGGCTTGAATTGATGAAGTTAATGCCTGCTCGATCTTCTGTTCATATTTTTGTGGCGGTACGCATGGTGATCTATTCCTGTGTGCATTCATCTTAACAATTTGACTGAAATATGTAACCGAACAACTTGGTTGGTACGTAACTCGATCAACGAGTACATATATTCTCATGAAATCGATTTCAGCCTTGGATAATTGATCGAGTTAATGCCTCTATTTTGTTCGCGTTTTTATGATGATATGCATGCTCACGCGTAGTATCGGTTGACCTTGATCTGTTGCACAGTATATTGATCTTAACACATCAGTACGACAACGCAGCAATCATTACTACAGAAAATGTCTTTAGTGTTGATTAGGAAGCCTCATCAGTGCTGGTTCTCTAACCGGCACTAAATTTTAGGCACTGATGAGAGGGAGTCATTAGTGCTGGTTTCACATTGATAATAGGGATCCAAATTTAAATTTTAGACTATAAAAAAACTAAAAAATATTTTCAAATATTACTATCATCCTTACCCATTATATATACGGACCCCAACTACTCATCAGTGCAACCGGTACTGATAATGAGGATTCAAATTGAAAATTTGGCTTAAAAAAACTTAAAAAATATTTTTGAATACAATTACCATCCTTACCCGTTATATACACACACTTGATAGACATCTTATCGTGGTTAGGATTCAAACCCAAAACCTATCTGCACCCATCTTTACTAACTTACCTACACATCAATTATGATAGTAAATAAATAATTTTCCTTTTGAGCCTCCCTAACTGAGATTTGGATCACGGAATTGAGTATCTAAAAGACGTCAAATCAAGAGATTGTCATCTACAAAATGATAGATCTCGTAGGGAGCTATAATTTTATATAATTATGTCCATATATGAAACCGGTACTAATATGGTCAATGTCATCGGTGCTGGTTCGTAGCTAGAACCGACACAGATAACTCTGACCCAAATTTTAAAACTTTACCTCTAAAAACTTTTATTAGTGCCGGTTATAGCAACGAATTGATACTGATAAAAAGGGTATCAGTGGCGGCTAGTTATATAGACCGGCACTGATTCTCATAATTATTTCTCATAACCGGTATTGATTGAATGTCATCAATGTCGATTCTTGCCTGCGTAGGGCTTTGGCCAATGAGTGAGAAATCCTCTGTTAGTGTGTTGGATTTTTCTCAATTGATATTGATAGAATGATACGATTTAGCAGTTCTACGGCAAATGCATGTATGGCAGGAAGAAAAGCCAACTTAATTGTCCGTGCATACGAGAACTTCTGAACTAGGATTAATTGCACGAGTTTTAATCAAGTCGATTAATCTCTAGGTGTCGCTGGTTTGTTTCTGAGTCGATTCGCATTTGCACCTAATTATTTCGAACGCGTCAGCGTCAGCAAGTTTAATACATGTCCTGAATCACTCGATAATGGCGCTTTCAGAGGTCAGCGTCTAGAGTAAATTGGCATTAAACTCGGTTTCGCTGAACTGAAACAAAAAGAAAAACGCTAGCTCAAATGCTCGATCCCTCTCTGGTACGTACGCGTGTACATACACATCGTCTGACGGATTCAATTCGATCCATCGATTTCTCCCTTAATGTCACGCCGCAGTTTACTCCTCGACAGTGCTTTAATTTGTTTATGTGCATCATATCGATCCATATCCCCTATGATCTCGGACGACAAAGTCATCCCATCCAGTGGCGAAGACGAGAAATTTCTGAGCCTAAAGGCCAACTAATTTATCCTAACTGCAGCGACCATTTGCCTGTGAACTCTTCACAAATTAATTGTTCTAGTGAAAGCTAACAAGGGTTGTGACCTATATATATGTGTATATATACATATATGCATGAGAGCTAATTGAGCTTGAGTTTTGGGTTAAGTTAATTAATCAAGGTAGTCAGCCTGACAGTGATCATAATCTGCGACAAAATTCCCCACATGATGCCAATTACTCCAATCACTAATCTGCACATGCCAGTGTCCGGCCGGTGCATGCAACGGGATAACAAAGGCACTAGCTATATATGTTTCAGCAAAAATTAGCTGTACGCGTGTGATGGTGTGAGACCGTATAGTTCTAGCTACGTACACATGTAGAGTCTTATATTGTCCAATATATATTCTGATGCCACACAGAGTAGGCAGCTGTTTCCAATGGAAATTAAATGGAATGACACAATCCATGAATGCCGGCCATTTGAGATGCATATATTTCTCCATATATGGGCCCTGGATCTGCAATAAACACACTGCAGGAGTTACTACATTGTAATTGCATGTAGTACTATAAAATCTAGAAGTTGGATTAACACCATGTTTTGATGGATCTTGCTGTACATGTGCCAATACTTAGTACTAGTCAGTACATATACTGCTAGTCTGCTACTGCTAGCTACTACTACTTCCACATATTTCCTGCAGTAATATTACACCATCACCCCTCATCAATTGTCATGAATAATGTAGGGATGTGATTTATTCTCACTCTCTTGCAGTGCTGCAATTTACCATACGTGTCTGATGACTCTTTTACTATTCAAGTGGCAAACAATAATTGATGGTGAGGAACTTAATTAATTATTGTTTATGATGATCCAGCTCTGGATATAGTAGGTACCCTTGGATGCATGGCATAATTTCTCCTGTAGATTCTTGAAGAAGAGAAATGTCTAGCCTAGAGGCTAGAGTTAGTAGCAACTCTGCATCAATGCAAAGTTGCATATATATATATATATATATATATATATATATATGTTGTGTATTCATCACAAGAAACACATGTCACACATCATCCCTCCTGTGCATTCTCCGGCCTCCATATATCGATCTTTAGTTCTTTACAGCTAGGTCAAGAGGAGGAAGCTACTCCAGCAGGCAAGAGAGGCAGCAGGCATATGCAGTGAAGTGTAGATGATCTCTACTACCAATAAGTCATCTCACATGTGCAGTGGTGGAGGTGTGCATTTATGAATTTGTTTTCACTTTTGCTCAGCATTCAATTCCACACTCCTTGAGTCTGAGTTTTCTCTGCCACTTTGTTTATCACCATGTCTCTGGCTCGACCAGCAGTATTCAGCACCATGTCTCTATCTTTTCTTTGACTGCTATGTTTCATACTCCTACTCAGTAGTATAAATTACTGTCAAATGCCAATGTTCAACCATGCATGTGCTCCTTCTCTATGCAAAACTGCACTGAATTTTTTGAGGGAGCAGTAGTGCCCAAATTCTTTAGGATTATGCATGGGGGTAACATTAAGTTTTCCCTGTATATATTCACATGTCTCTTCAGCATGCTTCCACACAAAGGTTGCATTATATCTTTTTAACTTTTGGCCATGAGGTCATGGCTTGCATATGAGAGCCAGGCCATTTTTAAAGTTATTATAAAAAAGTGAAAGGCACCGTTTGAAAGAGCTTATGACTTATATTTTATTTTTCGTAAGCACGCTTCCTAAACTACTAAACAGCATGTTTTTTATAAATACTTTCTATATAGAAGTTTCTATAAAAAATCAAATAAATCTATTTTTTAAGTTTATAATAGTTAATACATAATTAATCACGTGCTAATGACTTATCTCGTTTCGTGCGTGGCTAATAAGCCTAAGCCATAAACTCGTTCAAATAATACCTAAGTAGGGGCCGTGATGCATCATGTATGAAGGACAGCAGGAGCAGGACAGTGCCTTGGCGTTCATGCAGGAGAAAGGAAAGGTCGATGGCACCCTATAAAATCTGCAAGCGAGAGTGAGCTATAGTAGCATTTAAGCGACTCTTTGTACGTTTCCAAGGACTCAAAAGTCATGACACTGCACTCTAGCTCTTGTTTCCTTGTACTTAAATTCAGCAGCAATATATATTTTGCTGCTGTACTAATAATTATATAACCATGCTGCATGCTTGTGTATGTACCATACCTCTAATGTGATGTACTTAAAAATATAGTTCCATGTTTTTTTTAGTTCTCCCAACAATTTTACTGGAATCAGTAAAATATCACTGCATCTAAAAAAAAGAGTAAAATCTCACTGAACCAACTAGATTCTACACTGGAGCCACTCTGGATCAAATATAGGAAGCTCAGGTCATCTGCATTCATTCATATGTATTTAATTTGTTCGTTGTTCTACATACACATGCTGGTAGGGTACCATGTTCAAAGGTAGAGTTTATATGAACTGTTAGGCCATATACGTCATTTAGATATTGTCTCTTTATAACAGTTGATACTTAGACTACAAAGGCTCTAACTATTAACGCACCAAAATAAATTTTTATTACTCTTGTTTTCTTTTTCCCACTCTTTTGCAGCAAAATTTCCTTTTATAAGAGCTAAGAGTCGATCCTAAGCTAATGTTAAGCTTAAGATCGATATTTCTCTCTTGTCTCGTATCTTTCTTCCATGTCAGTAAATTCGCTTAGTTGGCAACACTAAGGGCCCTCTATTAATAACTACCGTATGTTCTCAATTAATTCTGACTATTTTTCTATTACATCACCCTACACTACCAGAAAATTAAATTTTCATGAGGGTTAAAATACCCTCACGAAAATAGGATACCGTCACGAAAATATTTTTGTGACGGTTCACCCTCACGAATCAGAAGCCAGGAAAATGTCGTTTTCGTGAGAGTTAACTGTCACGAATTATTTTCGTGACGGTGCTCACCGTCACGAAAATTACGAGACCACCCGGTCTGTATTTCGTGACGGTGAGCACCACCGTCACGAAAATGAATTTCCCACAAGGCCCATCCTCTCAGGTGAGCACGCTTAACTCTGGAGTTTTAACAGGAGCCGGTGTTTTAGTGTTGATATAATCACATGTGAAATGGTTACGTCGCCGATGGATCTAATTCTTCTTGTCCAAGTAGAGAGGCGATGGTACTGTAGCATTTTCGTGGCGGTACTCACCGTCACAAATCATTTTCGTGACAATTTTTGATGCACCGTCACGAAAACAACTAATTTTCGTGGCGGTGTGTCAAGCACCGTCATGAAAATATATTTTCGTGGCGGTTTTTGATGCACCGTCACGAAAATTGCAATTTTCGTGAGAGTGTATCTAATACTCTCACGAAAATTCATCACCCTCATGAAAATTGCGTTTTTTAGTAGTGCTAGCTGTAAGACATTTATTCGAGGTCATACCAATTTAATTAGTTTCCCACTTCCCCGGATGCCACAGTATATATGACAAATCAGCATTATTAACTAGTGGTGCTCCAAATCAAGCATAACGCTGTGCTCAATATCTTAATGACGTAGTTATTCCGATCAATCCAATTGTTGTTTGAAGAGTTGAAATGCGTAAACATTTGGTGGTATATCATGTCCATTTAATTCCTTCTTTTAAAAAGGACGGGCACATGATGATTTCTGGCTAATTAATACTGTTCTTCACGACAAAACTATAGATAAAGGATTTCCACAAAATACTAAGGCTAGTTAGCCTTAATTAGCTTATAAGCTCCCCAAACATTCAGGGATTAATTAGGCATATTTTGGTATTGATTCGTTATATAGAAATACTTATATTATAAATATGAGACAAAAAAAACTCATTACAAAATTCACATGAGCGCGAATAATGGTTTAGACAACTATTGTCTATATATAATCTTTTCACGTCATATATAGATGACATATAAACAACTAAAACAAGTTGTATGTTTAGTTGTTCTAAATAGATTCATATAATTAATGATTTGATTCCATAGACAACCTATGCAATAGTATATATCACTACTACAAAATAATATTCGTAGATGCCCCCTAGATCTCCATAGGCGGGCTATAAGAGGCTGCGCCTATAGAGAAGACCAGGTGGGTCATGCCACCGCCCACCTGCGTAAAGCACTCTTTGCAGGCGAGCGACTTAATATGGCCCGCCTACAGAAATACTTTGCACAAGAGTAGGGGTGAAAACGGATCGGATTCGGAGCGGGTGCGTATAGTATGCGGATGCGGATGTGGAGCGGATTGTTTCGGATGGCGGATGTGGTGCGGAGCCGGTTTAGACTCGGGTTGAAAACGGATTAAAATTATCGGACGTGATGTGTATATACAATCGATACAACATTAAGTCATCAATATAATTAGTAACAATATTGTAACAATATCACAAGCACTTAATAACTATATTACATGAGACATGACACATGCACATAAAAACACACATTGCAATATCACATTAACTAATTAACTTGTCCATTGTCCAAATTCGGATTATCCGCCAAATCTTCTACCGGATAATCCGCTTGAAATTTCGGATAATCCGCATCCGCCGGATATTGTTGATACCATATCCGGCTCCGAATCTGTATCCTACTATCCGCATTCGAATCCATATCCGTTGGATATCTAGGTACTCTTACCATATCCTCACTTCGGACGGATACGGAGCGGATCGGATCGGATATTATCCGATCCGTTTTTACCCCTACACAAGAGGGCATCTTAACTACCCTGACTGTGTAAACACTTTTCACATATGTGTATTTTAAGAGGCCCACCTACAAAAATCCTTTCTGCGGGCAGCCTTTTCCCCGCCTGTGTAGAGCGCCATTTGTATAGGCGTTTTGATAGAGGTGGGCTGGCCATCCGCTTCTAAATATCCATTTTACCCGTCTCTGAAAATATTTTTCATAGTAATGTATGATATTAAGTTGTCTAGTATGTAGACTATCTAATAATTAACAGACGACAATCATATTTTTACTTTTCCTCTTTCCTCCTTATCATAAAAACTGCCATGTACCATTTTCTCCCAAACGTTGATGTCACATTATTCTTCATGCCTTACATATATATAGTCTTGAGACTCTATTTAGAAATTAACATTGAGTTTTTGCATGAAGTAATGTTCGGTAGTTACCGTTTGGATAATAACTAACTTGTATAGCTAGCTGGAAAAAAAACGTCACCTAGATCATAACTAGTAAGGTATACTTGCTGAAGGATATCCTTTTGCATGAACAGAATAAGGACAGTACATCAATTACTTTGACCTTATTGATATCATAGCCCTAGCATATATATTGTTGGATCCTTTCATGAGCTCCCAAATTTCCATGGCTGAGCCACTGGTCGCCATCTCAAAGGAAGAAAAATTAGGTCAAGTGTCTAAGTAGTTATAAGAGCTAACTGCAATATGATGCTGTCGAATTAATCTAATCACGTACAAATGGTCTTCTTGGTACACATTTGGCGGTGAGAGAAAGGCTGTGGGAGAGCACTCCACAAAGGCACAATGCCAATTTATTTCCCATCCCTTTCCTTGTGTCGATGCCTATCTCTAGGCAATTTAATTCGCATTAATTGGAGTTGTCATGTAAAATCATGTACTATAAGTGCTTTGAAGAGCTTCCCTATTCCGCTTTTTTTAATTTCTAAGATATTGGCTTAGTCTCTTGTACATACATGTTCATCATTGTCGTTTCTAATTATATAGAAAAAGATTAAAAATATAAACTACCTAAAACTATTTTTATATCAAAAACTCAAAATCGAATTTTTTGCGGGAAATTTTAGAATCTATTTTATATTTTAGATTTTGAGATTTAACTGCATGCATTTCAAAATGTTATCTACACTCTCTGTCCTAAAATTTAAGCATTTTTAGAGTTGGGCACGGTTTTTAAGGAATTATGTAGAATTAAATAAAAGAATATTGTAATTGGTTGAGAAAAGAAAATAGATGAGCAAATTAAATATGAGATGATTGTGTTGGTTGAGATGAGAGGGTAGGTTGAGAAATAGCTGTATTTTGAGACAAAATATGAACTCTAGAAACAATTGCATTTTTAACGGAGAGAGTATTTGATAACGACAGAAGCATGTTTGGGTTTATTCCCGTTAAGTATCCTGATTGTAAATTGTTTTGAAGTCCCAAACTAACCAAAATATGAACAATACACATGCCCATGGTTCACTTTTAAATCAATATATATACTAGAGAACTTTGTTGATATTAAAAAGTGAATGTTGCGTTTGTACATTTCATTCATTTGGTTTAATTTTATTGCGCTCGTTTTCTTAGACCTGGCCACAGAAGCATGATGAAAAATGTATCCTAAATTAATTCCTATAGACTATGATGACCCATGTTGCCACATTTGAGGAAAAACAATCAATTGTATTCAATATAAATGGGATGCAAGATTTGTTGGCATGCATTCTTTTGTCATGGCAGTAGCTGAGACCCTCTTTGCACATAAATAAATAAGAGAAAAACAAGGATAATGTGCTGAAAATTTGGAGATTTTTCTTAAGTGACATTGTAATTCTGCCTAATTGGTGAAGAGGCACTAACTCCATTCCAAAGTAGAAGTTGCTTTTGGGACATTAACACCATCCATAATCTCCTTCCGTTTCACAACACTATTTGTCCGTTGCAAAACTACGGCAATTTTTTTATGGAATTGGACTGTGATGGCTGTTATTAGAGATGTAGTTATACTGTATCTAAATGCATCAAAATGATTTCATGTTTTCTTGTGATGCAGGGCAAACAAATATGGTTAAACTTCTCACAAACAAATAAATATCGGTAAATGGAAGTAGCAAAAACGTTTTATTGTTACATATACAGCTCCATGAAATGTTTGGATAATGAATATACCTAATTATACTAATTGTGATTTCATCCTTACAAAAATATACGCTATTTTAAAAACTACAGATGGAAGTTATGAAAGATTGTCAGACAACCCCTAAATTGGAGGGAAGTATGTTTGCTAACAAGGCAAAGCAAACAATTACAATTTTTGAAGTTTAATAAAATCAAGACATATTCATGTATACATACATTATATAAGTAGAGAAACTAAATACTACATAGAGCATGCATGTGATTTTCATTATTAAATCGAATCAAATAAATCCACGACAGCCATATTTTATTTAAATTGAATAGAATTTTTCTGATACTACAATGGTTAAATTAACCCATACGCACATATATAAATACTTGATTCAATAAAAAACACACCTTAAAATTTTTAAGACTTATTTAAAAAGGTAGGAATTTCATAATGAACTTTACAAGAATTTCATTGGAAACAGATCAATTCTGATAGAACTCGAGAAAAATTCCTCAAGTTTTTACTCGAAACGGGAACACTAGCCAGATCTTGCTTGATCCTGTTTAGTTGTTTTTTTTTCCAAGAAAGATGTACAAATTAAGTAGACAAGATGCAATAATATAAAAGAGGCAGCTGTAACATCTATAAACATATACTATATCTTTTCAAAGATGTACATTTATGTCTTCCTTCCTTCTTTATCCATTTTGGACTAATCACAAGTCATAGGCTCACAGTCCACCATTAGTATAAACTTACATATGATCAGTTCCAAACACTAGCATCAGATCAGAGATTAAATAAAAACCTACAAAAGAAAGGATTAACCAAGCTAGATCAACTCCCAACTCGATTTAAATCACCGAGAACTCGAAGCCTTTAATTAGCTTGATTAGTTACTTCTTGATTGATTAATTAACTCGGCAACTTTCTTTTTTCCCTTTTTTGTTCTTGCTGTCTACTTGATTAATTTTGGTTGTACTACACTTAAAAGAACTCACTGGGGTCCGCCAATGGCACCACGTCCATGAGCCCCACCTCGCCGTGCCCCATGGCGCTGTCGTCGAGCAGCCAGCTCTCCAGCATCGAGAACGCCGGCGCGGCGCCGGCGGCCATCTTGCTCGTCTCCGTCGAGCCCTCTGGCGTCGGCGCCGTCGCCGCGGCCGCTGCGGCGGCACCACCGCTCTGGCTCGCCGACGCGGAGGCCGCGCCCTCCCCGGAGCACTGAGGCTGCTGCTGCGTCGTTGCCGTCGTGGACGTCGACCCGGACGCCTCCGGGCCCTTGCCCCCGCCACCGCCGCCGCCCGGCCGCATCCAGCCCTGCAGCAGCCGCGCGATGTTGTCCGCGCTCGACGCGTACGCCGCCGCCGCCGACCCTGCAGGCGCCGCCGCCGCGGGCGCTGTCTTCGCCGTCGTCGGGGAGGGATCGAGCGAGAGCGCGTCGCGCAGCGCCTGCCGCGCCGTGTGGATGTCCGTCTGCAGCCGCCGCTCCCACTGCCCCTTAGGGGCGGCCGCCTTCGCGCTTCCCCCGCCGCCACCCTCCGAGGCCGCACCGTCTTCCCCACCTCCGGCGGCCTGCATCTTCTTGAGCTTCTTCTTGAGGTGCGTGTTCCAGTAGTTCTTGATGTCGTTGTCCGTCCTCTCCGGCAAGTACGACGCTATAGCCGCCCATCTACACAGCCAGCAACCACCCAGTCACCCACTCAGCCATGGACAAAGCAATCAAGCTCACACTCCGTATACGGCCACAAAGCATCAAAGCAACCATTAAACCAAGAAATCACCGGTTGCCGAGGAGAGCCTGGAGGTGGATGATGAGCTTCTCCTCCTGGTCGGTGAAGTTGCCGCGCTTGATCCCCGGCCGGAGATAGTTGGTCCACCGGAGCCGGCAGCTCTTGCTGCAACGCATCAGCCCTGCACACAAACACACACGTCGAACTCGTTACAGATCAAAGAAAAGCTCGGATCTTGCAAGCTACTAGCAGCCAACGCCGATCGATCAAGAACACGCACCGGTGTTGGTCGGCACGGCGCGCCAGTTCCCGGGGCCGTGCTCCTGGATGTAGGACACGAGCATCAGGTCCTCCTCCGGCGTCCACGGCCCCTTCTTCACGCCCACCTTGTCGCAGCACGGCGGCCTCCCCATGGCGCCGCCGCCGGCCGGTGGTTGGTAAGGCCAAGCTATCTAGCTGAAACGAGTTTATGTGTGTATATCTCGATCAGACAGGAGACGAAGAGAGACCGGGGTCCAAGAAGATGAGGTAAAAGGGCCGGGGGCGAGGTATATATAAGCTAGCTGGCTTAAGCTGGAGGGGTAGGAGGAGGAGGTGATCAGTTACACCTAGCTACTACGACTGTCACTGCTGGGTTTGACCTAGGTAGAAAGCTGAGCTAATACTAACAATGAGTGACATGCTACATCTACACAAACGGACAAGCACGCAGATATATGGCGTAAGCGAAAACGAAAAGAGGGAGGCTGGAGAAGGGCGGCCAGAAAACGATAACAAGTGGAGTAATTATTGTTTTTTCCCTTCCTTTTTGTGCTTGCTGGCGCAATGTATCTGCCGTTTTGGTTTGCTCTTAAATGAATTCATTTAAGGTTGTAGATTTGATATGTGTGAGGCTGCAATTTTTTTTATTAAAGCAAGATAGAAAAAATAAATAAAAAAATTTCATTTTAATCTCTCGAATTATTTCACCGGAGCACTTAACTCCCCGAACTATTTTTTTGGCTCATTTACAACCTGAACTATTGAAAACAATTCGCTTTACTCAATAACAATATTTCTCTTTTTAGTTTATCTCTATATAATTTATATTTTACACTAAAGTTTGGTAGGGTCCATAGATGCATTACAATTTATCTCTCAACATTTTTTAGAAATTTTTATCACCGTCTGTATAGGTTGGAAGCGCCTAATTAAAACTGATTTAAACATCGTGATTTTTAAAGTTCAAGCAAACGGTCATGCAAAATTAAATTAGGAAATATCTTGGAACTTAAATAACGGTATCATCTATGGCTTAAAAAATTTATCTTAAAATACAACATATATAAAGAGAAATAAAAGGGAGAAATACTATTAGTCAGAAAAGTGAACCATTTTTAATAGTTTAGGGGGTAAGTAATCTAATGAAATAGTTTGATAAAGTAAAATGGATTTTTTTTTTCAAAATAAACCTGCTCTACTAATTTTGCTAGTTTGCTTTTTTTTTTGTCACACCACTGGTTGAGTATCTAAGTAGGACAACCCTAGTATATAGAGAAAAAAAACTTGATTTGTAGCCTTATGTTGCCACACCATGTCTAGTCGTTCCGTCAAAAGTTTGAATTGTTGGAAACTAGATGCAAAAAGGTTTATATTCGAAATCCTATCAGAAAATGGTCTAAATATATCTGAAAACCTCGGGATGTTGTAATTGTGACTTTTGATATAACAGTTACACTTACATGCATCATTTCTCATGAGATGATATATATATTTAATTTATGGGTATCTTATCGTCATCTAGGTAACAGGGAGGTGGCGGTGGTAAGGATGGCTCAAAAAAATTTAATTTAATTTAATCTTAACTTATTGTGAGTATATTTTACCTATCTTTCTTAACCATGTGCTAGGGCCATTGTTTCGTTGAGACATGGTTTTGTTCTCTCTCCTCTTTTTTATCTCTTTAGTCTGTATACATGGTGCTGGCACATTGCCGTAGAGGCAACAGAATGACAACGTTTGAATCTCTACTCAAGAAACTTTTTAGAGGATCTTTATCCAAATTAATTTAGGTGTTTCTTACACCCCAGAATCAAATCTTTTCATGTCATCTTACACGGCGCCTGGCGGCAGAGTAGATG
This sequence comes from Oryza meyeriana var. granulata, assembly GCA_003991445.1. Lineage (NCBI taxonomy): Eukaryota > Viridiplantae > Streptophyta > Magnoliopsida > Poales > Poaceae > Oryza > Oryza meyeriana. The sequence continues at coordinate 22,132 of RYFJ01000712.1, forward strand.
ATGGATTTAAGAGGAACACTCACACTACTATTTAATTAAGTTAACTCGCAACAACCAAGCTTACTATCTTAATTAAAACGATGTTGACGACCCAAACGTTGTTTACCATAACTTATACAAGGTTCCAGAAAAAGAATTTTGGGCTATATAGCTAGTGAACGGATTGTCAACAATATATCGACAAGAATCGTACCCCCTCAGTTTTCAACAAGTCATTTTTCACAAGAATATACAGCAAAATTTATTTGTACATATGTGCCAAACACGTGGTATCTTTTTGGCAGTGAGTAGGGAGTTCTCAAAAGAGGACAGCAGGGTGCATTAAAATCGGACGGGGCTCCCTAAAGTCAGCTTGATTGGAGTGAACTGATCTGCGTGCATTTATTTTCTGAGCCCGGCCCACATCATCCTCCCCGGCCCACACCTTTTTTTTCCCCCTCCTCTATTCAAGAAACTCACCTTTTCTACACCCTCTTATTATAACGTTTAAACGGATTCAAATACGAAGTGTGGACAGATCGCTGAATATAACGGATAATCAAGGTCTGTTAAGTTTTAAGTGAGGGCAGTAACAATGATTCAGACGTTTGCTATCTGTATAATATTTTTACGGTATATCTATAAGATATAAAGATAACTCATATAATAGGTTGTTTGTAGTACAATTGATTTAGTTCAATACATAAGTATATATACTGAACGTATATATGGAACTGAGCAGTCTATTGGATAGCAAATAATTAACAGACGACATCATTCTCTCTCTTGTTCTCTTCCCTCTATGTCATAAAAAATTATAAGACAATGCTTCTCCTCGAACGTCCGACCCAAGAAGAAAAATCGGACGGATAGTAGCAGTATATAGTAATATGCAAGCAGTACTAGTATATGCCTACATGCAAACTAATAAAGCTACATATCAAACTTTAAAATGATTTTTCTCCTAAAGTATTTATCCGATCTACAATCCGATTACACCGTTAAATTTGTTGTAGTTAAATCTTTACAATAAGATCACACAAGATTATATTCCGATAAAATATATTTTTTAGCCTTTTATGTTGCATTGGAATTTTTTTTAATGTTGTACACCCATTCATTTGGATGTTTCAATAAGTATTTTTTTAATGTTTCATTAGTTCATTTGTAAATGTTGCACGTAGTGTTACGTGGATGTTACACTAAATATTCTATAATGTTTCAACGGTTATAAGTTGATGTTTCATATGTGATATAAAAAGTTTTAACAAAATCAAGTATTTGCAAATATATCGTGTGTTTCATATTATTTTTTTGATGTTTCACTTCAATGTTTCATGTAGTGGTTGTCGATGTTATAGTCAGTATTTTTTAAGTTGTTACAACTCTTTGAAACATTTTATGAGTTGAATTGAAATATTTGACCTCAAGTGATAAAACAATTTTCTTCAAGTGGTGAAACAGCACCCGTTTTATGAATAAATATTTTTTCTATCAAAATATAATCGTGTGAGATCTTATTATAAAGATTTTATTGCAACGAATATAACGATGTAATCAAATTATAAATTAGATAAGTAATTTAGAAGAAAAAAATCATTTGAAAGTTTTTAATTAGTTGTTTTACATATGCATCTCATGGAAAGAGGAGAGAGAGAGCAATCGACATGTACAGAAAGCAGTGTAGGTAGCGTCTAATTTTTATATTCCGTCGAATGTCCGACGTGTAGTTGAGCCTACATTATTTTCTAGAAGGTGACGTCACACTATTATTCATGTCTTAATCCTACAGCTTGGATGTCATAGTAGATAAATGGGTAAAAATAAACCTCACCCTCACTTCAAAACAGAGATTGCATTCGTATTATCCATTTATATTTAGGTGATATTTGTTATATAATCTCCACATGGTCCTCTGTGAGACTCAAAAAGTTCAAAAACCTCGGACCATACATAATTCTCAATTGTTTTATTGATTGAAGGAGTAAACTTTGTTTGAAGGCTCTTACCCTCGCTAGGCACCAAAGATCAAGTAGACGTTACCTATAACCTTTCATGTTCTACCTAGGGCACATCCCCTCGAAGGAGGTAAACCTTCTTGAAGTCGCTTACCTTCAGGGGCGGAGCTTAGTGTAGACTAACCTAGGTATTGAATATTGGAAGTAACACCTTCATGTAATTCACTAAGATAGTTGTGGTATGTTCATTGCTACGTGCATACTTTGACCATTAGGTTCTAGGTTAGGTTTGATTATAGCAAGCCCGTTCTTTTTTCTTCTTTTTTTGAGGATTCTGGACTCAGCGCTCTCTCTTCTGTTCAACGTTTTTTCCTTAGCTATTTCTTTTCGTTCTTAAAGAAAAAAAACTCTTTCTCTTCTATTTTTTCCATCCTAAAATATAACAAATATATAGCATTTAAAATTTATCCCAGAATATAACTTCTCAATCTACTCTCTCATCTTGATCAATCATAACCATCTTCTATTTTATTTCTGCACTTACTTTCTCTTCTCAACCAATCACAACATTTCTCAATTTAATTCCACCTATTGCCTTATACTCGTGCTCAACTTTAGAAGTTGTTATATTTTGGAATCCCAACTTAAACTCAATTCTTTCTCTTCAATTTAATAACTTGTATCAATATTAGAGTTGGATATTATATAACATGTAATATTTTTTATGAAAATTATCTCTCCTTGACCCAATAATTTTTCAAACTTCAATTTATTGTCTTTAGTTAGTAACCTATTACAATGGTTGGCTCCTGGACTTATTTATCAAGCTCCACCGTTGCTTACCTTCAAGGGGCATTGAATCCTATATACTTATAAAGTTGATCCCCACTAAGTATAATTTAACTAAGTATAATTAATGTCAATTCTTGTTTCTCTCACAAAGCCACATCACCTCAATTGTTTTAGCTTTTGGATAGTTGATCAAGGGTGCAAATTGCATCAATTCTCCCAAAAAGCCACACCATATATTTCAATTATTTATAGCCTTTATATAATTGATCAAGATGTAAGATATAGAAAAGACATGAAATAAAATCGTAGTGCAACAAAGGAAGTTAATTTTACATCTCATATCTACTATTTTGTCATGTAGTTCTCCGGCAACAACACGCAGGGTCCTCATCTAGTATCATGGATGTGAAGCCTCGGATGAGGCTATTAGGCCGGATACCCTTCGAGTGGTCCCAGATGACTGAGTGGGCTGAAGGTACTTCCTCCATCTCAAAATAAGTTTATTTCTAGCCTCTAACATTTGTCCCAAAATAAGTCCATTTCTATCTCCTTACCTATGGCCAGTCCGCAAATCAAGAAGTGTTATCCTTTCAATGCCCCTTTACCTATCTATCTACCAATACTACTTTAATGAGGGTGCTTTGACCTTTATTTTCCTCCATACTAATTTGAATCCCAAGTACTGGAGATGAACTTATTTTGGAACGGAGAGAGTATATAAGAATGAATCATGTAAGTGTAAGTTCACCATGTAAATGCTAGCCATGCCGCCTTAGTACGGCTACTGTAATACCCCAGCTCGTTCATAATCCGGTTCAAGCCGTATGTGTTCTGGTTCCGATTTAGACTCATTAGGTCCAAGTGTTCATTTGGTGGAATAATCCCTCATGAAAAGTTTAGATAAGTTTTGGCCAGCTTATATACCCAGTTCACTCCAACTATAGTACATCTAGGTTAGCCTTTTATACGAAGCTTGGATGAAAGTATAAATAAGGTGCTGTATAAATGTGAGTTTGCTCAACGTGTATAGCAGGTTAATGCAGTTATTGAAGGCTGGGGTGTTATTAAGTGAGCCCTATAAATATCATTAGATGGACAAAGTGATGGGTGCTATTATTATTTTTCAAGAAGATCGCACCAACTCTATTTACTACATCTCTCATACCTAATTCCCTTAGGCTTCGAGCCTTGGCACCCTTAAGCACCCTTCTCTCAAGACCTAAGGGACCCTAAGTTCAAAACCTTCATTTCCCTTACATTCTTATACTGTCTTGTTTAGAGATAGCTTTAGGAAGAGGTATATGGAGTAAAGGTTGTTTTCATGATGTTCTAGTTCAATTCAGTGTGATTGTCAATCTTAATTATATGCATTGAATTGTAGGAGTAATTGCTTTTTTATAATAAAAACAGGGATTGGTGTGGGTCGACCCACGAGTAGTTGACTCTAAGTTCATTTAAATAAACTAAGTTTTATTTTATCTTAAAAAAACTTAATTTATTTAGTTAAACTAGAGTTAACCATGAATTATCTGTGGACTGATCCACGCCCATCCCTAAAAAAAAATCAATCCAGTATCTATACCGAGAAGTAACTGCTTTTCGGCTAAATAGCCCACAGACTACGGTTGGATTTTTGTCTTGAGGATCGATCAGAGCGCTTCCAGTAGTTCCTCCTTGGACAGGATGGAGTCACACATACCTTAAAGCACTCCAATTAAGTAAACAGTTGTAATATCCCAAATGATTTGAATTGTTCTCTAAAATTTAATTTGCTGCGCAGCCTTCAAAAGAAAATGTACGTACATTACGATGAAGGCCAGCATGGTCCCTTGTCGAGTGACTTCTTCATGTATTAATTAATACGTACGTAGCTCTTGATTAATTAAGTCCGATGCGATCAAATGTGTGTGTGGAATTGCATGCGCTGTTGTATTACATATTTTGAGTGAATCTACTAGAGTAAATTACGGTACATGAACTTGCCACTATATCATGCCCAAACATTCCCATTAGACTACGGACGTGAAAGATCCATCCAAACAGTCGGTCGTGATGCATGCACGATAGATGTAAATAGATATAATAACGTATAATCTAACAAGTGTGTACGCACTCGTTAGTCTTATCGCGCGACGCCGTATGGTCTTTCCGATCTGCTTCGATGGTTCCAACTACATTGACTTAACTAACTGTAACGCGTTTACACGAGTCACTTGCTTTTTTAATCTGCCACAGACTTAATAGCAGCCACCAGCCAATATAACTAGTATACTAGTCAAATTGTTATTTATATATAATCTTTAACAACACATATATTTTAAATCATATGTTATTTTTAAGATCTACTTGAGCTATCGTATTCCACTCAAAATGTAAAAAAAAGTCCAATATTAAATATATTTAAACACTGCGTAGTATTTCATATTCCTAAAAGTAATTTAGGCAAACTATAGAAGTAACTTAACACGGAAATAAAAGTAATTCTTTATTGCATTAGAAGTAATTTAGCAAATTATAAAAGTAACTCTTTGTTGTATATAAGTAATTTAGTAAATTATAGAAGTAACTTAACACAGAAATAAAAGTAACTCTTTAATGTATTAGAAGTAATTTAGACAAATTATAGAAGTAACTTAACACAGAAATAAATTTAACTCTATGTTGTATTAGAAGTAACTTAGACAAATCATAGAAGTAAGTTTACACATAAATAAAAGTAACTATTTGCTATATTAGACAAATTGTATAAGAAACTAAACGTGTAAGTTATGTATCATCTCTTTGATTGAGCTCATTTCAGTATTCACGTACCTTTAGTTTTTCTGTTCGTTGTGTCAAACAATGGTTTCCTTAGGTATTTTTAACTTTTTTTTATGGTTTTATCCTTAGTATACTATGTATATGTGCAGCTATGCAGGAGAGACTGACTGGTGTTACTTGTGTTGTTGTATGCATTACACACACTGTTACGCTATTATTTTTGAAACAGAACTATGGATACATGCACTATTGTTAGAAAGAAGGAGGGTCGTTTATTAGGACTAACCGGTGCATACGTGCGGTGTAGTCACGTCCATATAATAACTCACAAATCACTTGTTTTAGTATAGTAACTTGGTTACTGGTTAGTTCGTGTGAATCTGGATCAAAACAATCCATGCAAGAAAATTGATCTGACTTGTGCATGACTAAGGGTGGTAATGGACTAAGGCTTATGGATTCTTTCATAACCTATCTTGATCCTCATATAATTTTAGCTTAAAAATCTATATAAAAGTAATTGAGCCTAGCCCTTAAATTCTATAGACTAAAAAATTAGACCCGTTACTATCCCTAGATGCATCCAACGATATCTGTGAGCGACACCCACATTGCAACATATGCTAGCAGTTGTTTGCAGGAAACCCCAAGATTTATGGTACGTGTGTCTTCCAGTTGTATGCAGCTATGTCTATTTGTGCACCTTTTCAGACGTAGCCTGAGCATGATTTTGTGCATGTCTCTTATTTCACATTCTATACATGCATCTAAACACATCATCAAGCCAGTGAAGCAATAGTTCCATGAAGCTACGGTAAGCTTACCGATATGCATGCATCAAGACAGAATTAATGAACTCCCAATTTCATGAAAACCAATTAATTTTTAGTAGAGGTTTTCTGTAAGTATAGGGTTTTTTCTGTAAAATGTGGTAAGCTCTCCTAAGTCCTAACGACGTCATATCATTTTGCTTCCGTGGATCGTTTTGATCCGGGCCAAATTATTGTATTGAAACGAACAGTTTACAAATTGATATACCTATTTACATCATCCATATAAGACATCATGGATTTGCACATAGTAAGACATGGGACAGGCACGATGTATAATGGTGGTGCAAGTAGTGTATGGTATGGAAATATTGATATGGATGATAATTTTGATACTTAATTAATTGGGATTTGCTAGATTTCAGGCATCTAAAAATTTATAGTTTTTCACTAAATTACAGTTCTATTTAATATACAGTTTTAGTTTATTTTAACTTAACTACAACTTTGCCATTATAGTGATAGCGGGAGTGATGAGAGAAAAGTATGTTACCTCAAATCTACGCATTCCCTAATTGATCTTTTTAGGTGGTGGGAAGGGGGATCTTTTATTTTCTTGCCGCTTACTATCATGCATAAGAAAATACAATTATCAGGCCATTTAAGTTTGGTGCCCTACCAAAATTTTGTTAGTGCGAAACCTTAGGCGAGTTTTGGTACGATAGAGTAGATGTATTCCATTGATTTTGCTAACTTTTGGTATCTATCCAAACATGTAGACCATTCTATTGAGGCTGCCAAAAAATTGGTAGGCTCGTAAAAAATAATTACAGTAATCTAAACATTTATTGACCCATCCATAGGGCAAATCGGCATCAACTCCTCTGATGCGAAAGTAATTATGCATCATTCGCATACCTGTAGCAGCTTCAAATACATCATATATTAATTCTCTCTTTCTCTCTCTAAAAATATATAAAAAAGGAGTATGCGCACCAAGATCTGTCATAAAAGGTTCAAGCCATAACAAGTGACCATAACAAGTGAGAAGCTATATGGCTCAATTCTAACATAACTACCCTAATATAGTTGGCTCTTTGTGGTAATTAAATATTCTCTAAGAATTCTGATGCATTTACCCTTATTTTCCTTTTTCTAATTCTCCTTCCAAGCACAGCATAACTCCAAGGGGTTGTGGTTTTTTTCTACTAATAGGGGCTTTTCCTTCACCACCCCCATGGGGTGGTCTATAGAATTCATAACTACCCCTCTTACTATGAGGCGTTTACCTAACCAACACTTAAATCTGACTCTACCAAAATTTTTTAGTTCACCCCAACATTACCTACTTATCCGACTGTTGCTAAGTAGTTTTGGATACCAAATGGACCAACTAAGATGGTAATATCGGTTTCGCTAGAACATCTGGTGCTCTAGCTAATTGCCCACCCCTTCCATGTGTGATTTCTATGTTATGTACTACTGTGCCTAAAGCCATATCGGTTGAACTAGATTCTTCTTTTCTCTCAAAATGTTTTGCCTTCAAACCAAAACAGCCCATACTTACAATTCATGGAATCCAAAACAAGCTTAGAATATTTGATATATGCTGCGTAGTCCTTGATCAGAGAGTAGATATGGATTGTCTATTTTCATAAAGCATATTATGCTTAATTTTTTAGTTTGTCAGTCGTTTATGTTTTTTTCATGGCTCTCATTTATTTAATATGATCTACTACATTTATAATCAACTCTTATTTTTAAGGTATTTAAGCAGAGAAATATTTTCAATCCTATAACCATGCATGGTAGCTATTGATAATTATTTGTATAGTAATGCTGCGTGGCTGAAAACAATTAGTTGGTATCGTTTCATAAGAGATGAGAGAAATAGTATTAATTGTGCTTTACTCGCTCAAGCTAGAGTTTACTATTACTTATTAGAAAAAAACTTAAATGTCGTGTTTGATTTTTACTAAAACTAGCCAAATTGAATGATCTAATGCATAGGCCCTAACTTGGCACATGTATTATCAATATGCTTTCCACGTTTTTCGGCCGCTAATGCAAAGCCATCAATTTATCTTGCACATATCATTAAACTTATTACTTTTTATTAATTGAGACATAAATGCATCAACATCGCAGCCTTTTGGTGATTAATTTTTAAGTTGGTTGGTTTTCTCAATATTGTGAAATCGGGTTTCGTGTCTAGTTATGTTTTTTATTATCTTGATCTTTTTTATGATATGAAGGTATACACATGTATGCGAGTGGACGTTCTTAATATGCGCTCAAATAAACACAGAGACCAAAGATAAACATTTTTATCTTACTAAATTACTATTAAAATTGCACTCATGTGTATATAAATATGGGCATAGTATAATAAGAGTCATGCACCTCATCTACGGTGTTTTTCAGTAATTACCTTTTGGCGGCACTGTCAAAGAAAGTTTATATACAGAAACTTTCTGTATATAATAGTTGAATACCAATGCGTTGTAACAGAATTAAAAAAATCACATCATTATCATTTTAAATATCAATAAAAAATCATATTGTGGTTGGAGTTTGATATCTTCCCCCTTACCCCTTAAATGCTTTTTATATAAGTAACTTGATTATTGTTTTTATATATGTAACACAGTATATCACGTCACTTAAATAAAGGCGCACTATCTTGATGGTCCCACATGTCAGAGGATAGTGAGGGTAGGTGAAGGTAGATTCATTATTCACCATCATCATTAATATCTTTTAAAGAAATATAGATAAAAAATTATATATAGAAAATTTTGATATAGAAACACTGCACATAAAAATATTTGATCTGAATTCTAATTAGGATAGGGCATATACTTTTTTTTCATATATAAACTTTTGGTGTGCAAACCTACCAGAGAAGAAAAGCTTGCGGCGTTGAAAAAGAAAAGCGCCGGTGTTCGCGCGAATTCGCCTCGTACGCCGATTCGTGAATTAGCCCTTTCATTATAACATATCTTGGTGCTAAGATCGGTACAGCACAATGAGAAAGCGTCTGTAAAATATACATGCACAGCGCACATCATGGAAGGCGAAAATTAGGTAACAACATTCGCTTCCAATCGTGACATGAGACGGAAAGGTTTTTTTTACGTGTTCTTTGAATCTGGCACACGAAAAAGGGTTGCTTACAAATGTGAACATGCATATCATCCACATGAAAGATCGAATTAAGCACCAAATTTATTGCGAGCCACCAAGAACAGCCTGTTAAAGGGGAAGAATGCATATTATGAGTGTCACATGTACGTGACGTACGTATATATATTTCCCTGTTTTCGTACGTCGGAAATATAAGACAGCTACAGAGATGTATAATACCAGCCTTCCAGCAGCTGCAAGATGGCCGTATATCCGTATAACATCTAGTAGAAATTAATTGATTAAGGAAGAAGGAAACTCCAGCGAGATGTACGTACAAATTAAGTACTCTCGCCATGTACATATGTGGGGTATATACTGGAAGCCACCATGGTGTATATATACAATTCAGAGAAAAATAGGTGTTTTTGGAGTTTTTTTAATAGATTATCCTAGACCCGATTTTAGAGTTGACGGTTCACCTCAGACTTAAATTAATATGTCTAAAATTTCACTTCATTCTAGCATAATCTCTGCTAGCGATTGAAAGCGCATTTAGGCTCTGAATGTTTTTAATGAGATACTAAATAGGTGACAGTCCAAATTAAGATGACAAGACAACGTTCGCAATCACGAATTTGCAAAGAACTTTGAATACTCCTATAGTATTAGATTTTTATTTAAACTGAGTATAGGAACACCATACAATCAATAGGGATATAGTATTGATAGCTTGTGTTGATCTTTGTGCTCAAAGATAAATCCTTTAGGAGGGAGTGTAACATCCTGACAATTTTGAATCTAAAATTCAGAGACTAAAATTTAGAACCATCAAAAATCTTTTTTCGAAATTGCATTCATGTTGGAATTATGGTTGTTCCTTCCTTTTTGCTTTTGCGCCGGTGCCAAAAACTCAAATAGATTTAACTCATTTGTTGATTCAAAAGGAATCAAATTTACTTATTAGATTAAACTAAACAATGAGCCATGATTATGAAATAATCTCCCTTTAAGGGAAATATTCTGATAATTAAAAGCAAATCTTTTCTCAAAACCTAATACTAGTGGGCCAGGTTAGCCCATCTAACTCAAGTGACCCTAATCTAACCCTAACCTTAGTTAACCCAGCTAGCTAAACTTGGCCCAACCACCAAGGCTGTCGGCCCAAGCTAGCCGCCAGCTCAGCTCCTGCTCGGCTGGCCCAGTTCCTCGGTCAACCCGGCTACCCCTCCTGTCCCCTCAGCCGGCCTACTACCCGGCCAGACCAGCCCAAGCCGTAGGCCTAGCTGCCCTACAAGCCTAGCCAACTGTCCAAGCCAAGGCTCCCGCACGCGAGCGCCGCGTCGCACAGGCCATGCATCGCAACTCCCTCCGTGCGTCACAGCTTCCCCCCCCCCCCCCCCCCCGGCGGTGCGTCGCAACTGACCGAGCCACCCTACTAAGTAGCGTCGCCCGCGTCCACACCGGCACGAGACACGCCACGCCGATCCACGAGCACCGCGCCTCCCACCCTGGCAAGCAGCCGCGTCACCTACACAGGCGACACAGGGGCGCTACTACAGCCGTGGACCCGCCACACATCCGCAATAGCACTGCCCCGTCCTCGCCCAGGAATCGCGCGAGGAGGACGCCGACCATCATGCCCGTGGACCCGCCTGGCGTCACGCCATCTTCAACTGTCCAACCTCGCTCCTGGCGCTCCGCACCTAGGATAGCCACCACCCTGCCCCTGCCGCCAACGCATGCCCCGCATGGCCGCCCCTGTGGCTCACATCACCCACACCGTCGCCGCGAATCCTACACGCGCCAATAATGCGCGACGACCTTTCCTCCCCGGCCAAGAAGACGACGCCCTACATATAGTGTCGAGCCAAGGCCATTTTCCTTTTTGCCCGCCTCGTGCCCCCTGCTCCGGACGCGCCACTTGGCCGCCAAAGCTCACCGCAAGCTTCCACGTCCGAGCCAGGCTCCGACTGAGCTTGGGAGAAGGAGGCGGCCATTCGTGCCTTGAGATGCCTCCACCGCCAAGCACCTAGACAAACCGTGCGCCAACACCAGAGGCCCGAACACCATCGTCTGTCGCCGCCGGGGACAGACCGCAAGCTCGAGGACGAACCGTGAGCAAGAGGCGAACCGCGAGCGCTCGACCGCCCCAACCTATACCTTGCCATCCGTCGCTCGTCGTCTATCACCAAGCCTTGCTGTGCCGCCTCCTGGCTGTCGCAAGGTGAGAAACCATGTCGCTACCCCGTCTCCTCTCCCTCTACTCCTTTCATGTGTTGAGCCAAGCCGTTAGGCCACTGGCACCACCGCAATTGGCGCGCCATGTCGTTTAGAGCCGGTTGCTTTGATTACAATGACATCCGGAAGGGAAAACCCTGATCTTTGTTTAGAGCCGGTTGATTTGATTACCTGTCATTGTACCTATGGGATTAATATGAGTAGCTAGATTGAGTTATTGGTTAGCTAGAATAATTCTAGGACTTTGCTTAGCCATGCTTAAAAATTATAGAATAACTTAAGCGTTGTTATTCAAATATTGACTCACATGAAATAATGGTTCCATTCATGACCAAGGTCGTGCAAGGTTAATGATTATGGGCAACTAAAACGTGACTAAATGGTGGGTTGTGAGCACATGAATTGGTAATGTTGTTAATGGTGCTCATGACAATTAAGGACCGGTTCACGAGTTACTGTTTTGAAGCATTTACCGTACTTACCATAAGACAGCATGGACAACGGCTGGACTTGTAATATAACATGCCCCAGCAGGAGACACCATGGTGTGTTTAGTTGATAGGTGGTAGTGTCAATAAATCCACAGTGGCAGTGTCAATAAGTCCATATTTGGGAGCCTAGAGTTTCTCTAACCTGGAGGTTAGGCCACCTCTACTGGGGACTTGGCCGATGGTCATTCTGTTGGACGTGTTATGCGAAGAGTCATATCACAACTCCTTTCCGAGGTATTGTGGTGGTAACAAGGTGCATAATAACATGTTGTGGGGTTGTGTCTTATAGGTAAAGTTGTACACCTCTGGCCAGAGTAAAACTATTCGATTAGCCATGCCTACGGTTATGGGCGCGCCTAACGATGTTTTTCGTGATTAGTCTCATCTATCATTTAATGGTTAATAATTTGATATGATGGTTAAACCAGCTCCAGGTTTGGGGTGGTTTGGGCCTATGCAGCCAGGTAGGCCGTACAGTGTTGAATTAATATTGTTTAATTGTTCAACTATTTAATTACTCTCTTAAATATTTATTTAAATGCTATTTATGCAATTTAGCCCTACATGCCATCCTTTGTTATCCTATGCATTTGTATATTTGCTGTGTGGCTTGTTGAGTATTCCATGTACCCACCTTGCAATATCAAATCATCAGATGATGAGTTCTACAGTAATGATGGAGATTTGGAGGACTAGGCCGGGTTCGGGTCAAGTTGCCTATGGAGCTTGGAGTCGTCGCCTTCGCTAGTTTTATTTTCCATTGCTAGAACTTATTTGGTTGAGAGGTTCCATCTGCCTCTGTAATAATTATACATTCGTTATTTTATTAGTTAAAGACTTGTACTTTGTTATCAACTTTGTTATTGTGTGCCTCGGCTGATTCCTGGAAGAGAGATAAATACACATGTAAACGTTTGGAATTTTAGATAGAAATTCCGGGCATGGCACTGTGTTACATCTAAATCAGAAATTCTGATGTGTTCGGAGTGTCCGGTTTCAGGGAATCTAGAAGTCGCAGCTTCCAAGTGCCAAAAATATTGGAAGTCCCGATCTATCCAGACTGTCTGATTTTCTCAATCTATGCATTTTTTGTTTGGAGTTAATTTTCAAACATGAAGTTCCGTTGTATTGATAACTAGAAGGTACCCCGCGGGTTGCTGCGGGATTTTTTTAATAAATTTTTAGAAGAAAAAGTTTGTATTGAAAGCAAAAGGATTGTGAAGTAAGTCAATATTTTTGTCTGAATACAGGGTTATGTTTTCATTGAACATGCAACTAATTTGCAAATATGAGGGCATTTATTTTGTTTTTGATGATGTATATAAAAGTTTGGACAGAGAGTCTTGACAACAAAAATAAATTAGGATATATCATGACTGAGATAATAGTAACCAAACTAATATGATTATATGGAAGCATCTACAGTCTTTAGATCGAAGATTATGTGTTGGCCTGTAAATTTTGTTGGACAATGTATCAGTAGTATAAATAATAATGGCATTTGCTTGTATGATAATGTAGTGGGTCTTTAGCAATATGAAGAATAAGTACCATGTATATTACATAGATTTGTGTGTCAGCTCATCGTTCACTTCTGATTGGAGCACTTTGCTGTTTGAAATGGTTCATAAGGAATTGCAATTAGTACTGTAGTTTACTTTTGCAGTTTGTTTTTTTGGTAGGGGGGTGGGAATTGTTAGAAGTAGTACGTACCCTTCTTTCTGATGTTTGACAACCAGTATGTCAAGTTCTTTGGTACTGCCAAGGAAAAAAGTTATTGCAGGGGAGGTTTTGAGCATATATTTGTTTGTCATAAAATATAAAAATAATGGAACAGTGTATCTATAATAGTTATACCTTTTAGTTTCCTCAAGGAAGTCTTCAATGAAATCAATGCTTCTCTTTGTAGTTGAGCTACTGTAATAGATAATATTTAATGGTTATATGCATGTATTTAATTAAGTATGTAGATTATATAATTTTTACATGTTTTTTCTTTGGATATGTTATCAGCTGCACATTTCTCAGGTGTGCATTCTTTGGATGTTCCTGTATTATCAACAGTTGTGCTGAATTTGAAATGGATTTGCCATTAGTTGTTAGTAAGTATCGTCTTATATGGATATCATCAATAGAAAATGTGTGAGAAAAACAAACCTTGGGCAACTTGTATATGTTGTAGGAGCTGGAAGTTGGAGTAGATCTTTGTTCTTGGAAGACTGGATTAGTTAGATAGTTATAGTTAATTTGGTTGAAATATTGAAGTAATATTGAATAGTATAATTCACTAACCTCTTCAGATGTTAGCATAGGGTGTGACATAGTATTATCAATTGGGAAACTCTTTTTAAGCACATAGCTGATAGGGAACTTAGAAGATGAATAAATATCCATCCCTACAGTAAAAAGTTTTGTTTTTCCAATGGCATTATTAAGGGCAAGTGGATGATCAACTGAGTCAATCTTCATGTTCTGAGAAGCTTGAGCTGCATCACGCTCTACCAAATCTTCAGCAACAGAAGAAAATGCCACTGCATCCAAACTCCCCGATTTATCTGTAATTGTCACAGGGAGTTTATACCTGAAGCATTGTAGAATAGTTAGTCGCATGTATAATTGTTATATTATAGTTTTTTTACTGTTGGAATGTAAGGCGTAAAACTGACATTGGTTTGGAGAATGTTTCCTTCGCAAGCACATCTTGGGGACTCGGAAAAATTGTTGTATCCTTTTTCACAACGATGGCATGCTATGTAGAACCATTTAACTGATGATAGTATGGATGTTATTTTTGCAATTGTACTGTATGTAGCTCCTCCCTTATGTGATGAAAAATATAAGAGTTAGATCTTGTCTAAAGAAATGTATGGACTGTCAATAAAAATTGAGATGTTACTTCATGTATTCAGTTTTACCTGAAATGCTGAAATAGGAATAGCAGATATTTCATCTAAGCTGTACATTTTTCCTATTGCTTGAAATGTGGATAAACGTATAGAGAGTTGCTATTGAAGATTTGGAAATTCCCATCGGTATCTTAAAATTGCAATGATATAGGTTGGCATCTTTGTTAACATGAAAAAGAGAAATATTGAACAGGAAGGTTGAAGTGCAGATGGTTTGAAGGGTTTAAAGAAAATCACCTGGAGCGTGCCACCTGAGGTATATCTAGGTCAATATAAATTTGAGTGGCAGAGCTTGAAGATGCTTCTGTTTTAGCTACAATCATATGTGGTGAATGGCAAGTTTAAATTTTTTGGATTTGTTATGTGTGAGGAGTGAGGTCACAATCTTTTGTCATTGAATGAACCCGAAAATTTTGTTGCGGTAAGGCCAGCAAAGATGCCTACTACAATGCGTTCCTTCGATTTTTTGAGTGCTGCATCTTCATCAAATGATTCTCCATATTTTCCCCAGAGTAGTACTTCTTGAGCCTGCTCACTGCAAAAGTAGAGCATAAAAACAATTAGTGAAAGTATTGAATTCTTAGTTGAAGATTTGAAAGAGGCTCATACTCTAGGTTGTGGATTTAAATTCGTCTGAGTTTTTTTTTTCTGATGTTGAGCTCGCAAAATCATATGGACCAATAATGCTGATTGCCCCAATTAATTCTGGAGGAAAAAGCTTAAAGAATGTGAAGTATAATTGGTACCATTAAGGGGAATTAAAAGCATAGTAGGTATTATTCATTGGGTAACTAAAACAGGGATTACCTATGAGAGGTTTAGAAGTATTTTTTTCTAAAACTTGATCAAAGGGGAAAAAGTCAAAAAAGAATTTTCGTATGGTTGATCCGCTAGATTCCAGATGATGAATTCTTGTGTCCTGATTAAACTGGAGCATGTAGTTCTGGTGTTGATATATATATATGTTTTTCTTTTGGCATCAACAGCAATAGTGTTACTAATCAGGTAGACTGGTCCTTCAGTTAGCAAGGGGCGAAATTGTTTTTCAAAATTTTTTGGCACACTGATTTGTGCCATGGAGCCCTGCAATATTACGATGCATAAGATGATATGGTTGATATTCAGTTAACCAAATAAGTGGAATGCATAGTTAATATTTGGCATAACACAGAAGAGATTGACATCCATGTTCATCTAATAGGATGCCATTAATGTTGATCAATGGATCTGCAGATTTTGATCTCACGTTTATAGCATCCCATAATCTTATTAGACGGCCAAAAACCTTGCAGTTTTGCTGGCCAACAGTTACATCTTTGAGTGCTGTATTTGAGTTTGCCATTGAGATAAATCTAAAAAAAATAGCAAACAAAATTAGAAAATTAAGTGATTTTTTTATTTAGCAGAGTATGTAAGCTGAAGTAAAACATGAATGGCATACTAGTATCATATGTATAAAACTAACGGTAAAATAATGTTGGGAGAATGGACCAAAACATTTTACAAGATAGGACACGTAGTACAGTATACCTGATATTTAGTTCCTGTGTCTATTTATTTGGCTGAATATCTCAGCATATACTACATTGTGTGTGCAATTTTCGTAAGAAGAAGGGATGTTCTCTATTAGAACTTTCAAACCCTTTGGTCAAGTAACTCTTGACAATGCAATATATAATTGACCATGGGAGAAAACAGGAGAAGGCTGATAGACACCAACCCTGCTCAAGGTCTGCCCTTGACTCTTGTTTATCATTGTAGCATATGAAAGATATATTGGGAATTGTCGGCGTCTCAATTTCAGGGCCACCTGGATTAAGCTGATGTTGTAATGATGCGAGGAATCTATGCTTTTCTACCTTTAGCTTTTCATGTGACACGACTTGTTAGGTGTGTGACAATGAGCCTAGTCCCATTACAGAGTCCTCTTGATAAATCGAGATTACGCAAAAGCATTATAGGAACACCAATTTTCAAGTGCAACACATGATCTGGAAGTGCATTTATAGAAATTGTGTTTAGGAACTCTGTAGGATATAGTGCCTCTAGAGTGGTATGGTTTGTACAACTATCATCAATTGAATCTAAGCAATAATATGATATTTCAGTAGCTGCTAGCTGAGCGATCATTCTGTTGTTTATTTCTGAAACCACCTCATTTGTAGGAGCTAAAATTGCACGTTCGCACAAGTAGGATGTAAGATTTGTTGTTTGACAACCCGAGTTGTACACAAAAGAAATCAATCCATCCAGATTCCTACAGTCAGGTGATAGAAGGAGAGACTGAGGTATCTCTCTACAATGACTACAGCAAGTGGGGATCACTTGTATAGGTTTATAGGATTTTAGATGCAGGGTATTCGAGAGGTTGCCATATCTGGGTTTTACATGTATCAGAAGTTCCGATGTGTGAAACTGGAGGTGTTTCTATGTGAGCAACTAGGTGCCGAGACGATTAGAAATCTAGGGAATCTATATATATCCCTTCCCTTTTATTAAAGGTTTCTAGTTCCATTAGAACTGTTTGTGCTTGAGCTAGTTTGCTAAGAGAAGAATCAAATCTAGAGCCATAAATCTCCTCTTTCCCTCGATCAAATCTTTGTGATTCCCATCTTGTGTGAGTGGTTAGGGAAGAGGATTTGAGTGCTAGAGCCATACTTCATGGGTATTTGTTAATGTTAGAGGTTGAGTACAATTTACATGGTTATATGTCGCTCACGGGTCAGTGATCTACGTGTAGTGAGCCGTGGAAAGTTTGTGAATGGCCAGGTTTTATATTTGGAAGAGAAGAAACACCAGAAGAAATGAGGAGTGCTTTGTACAACCACGGGAAGAAAATGGTTGAATGAGGGTTGGCTCAAGTGTGACCAAACCCCTCAATGGAGGTGTAGGATCACCTCAAAGATCTGAATTTTCGGGAACCAACTCTTCGCATCTCCACTTTTGGTTACTTTGATGTAACGCCTCGCTTTTAGCGAGACATTAAACTATATTTTACTAAAATCTACTCGTGAAAATTTTGATTCTTGAGTGCTCTCAAAACCTCTGTTCCGAAACAATCTCTGAGTTCAAATCGCTGTTATCGAACTCCGCTCCTAAAACCCTAACGGCGAGTTCCCTGATCTTCTCCTCTAGAAACTCCCGCTTCAATATTCGTTCTGAAGTTTCGAATCAGAACCCTAAACAACCCCTTTGGAATCTCCCCGTAAATTCCCTTACTTTCTCTCTCCCTTGAGTCCCTGAGAAAATCCCAGGTTTAAACAATATAGCTTGGGCATCGAGCCCTATCCAGATCCTCTCCACTAATATAAATATATATATATATATATATATATATATATATATATATATATATATATATATATATATATATATATATATATCCCTCGGTATACACCTACCTATATAAACATGTGTATACATGTATCAACCCTCCCACTCAACTCCACCAACATATGCACACACACACACACACACACATATATATAAGTCTTGCCTCCATCCTCAACCCCTTGAAGAACCCCCTAATTTCCCTTGAGCACTCCAAATTCAAATTGAAGATTTTTTTTATTTGAATTTGAACATATCACTCCTTTGAATCCCCTCAAATAATCCAAAAGGTCCACATACAAAAATGTACCCCAAAAATACCAAACAATAGTTACCCTGGACCTCCCCTTGATTCCTCAAATTTTCTTGAATTCAAAAATAAAATTTTGAATTCAAATCACAGTTTAAATCACCTCAAAATCTTTTCAAATAACTTCCAAGAAAATAAAAGGAGGCACTGTTCCCATCGGGCCACACTCCTCTCACCCCTACGGCCAGAACCGCGTGCCTACACGAGGCCCCCTCCACCTAGCGGATCCATGCCACGTGGCCGAGTACCACGACGGCCACCGTCTAATCCTCCTTCTTCCCTGCGCGCTTGCCCGCGTCACGCATCCCACCGCCGCCCGCTGGATGTGTGCCACATGCCCCTTTCCCGCCCCGCTCGCCCGCCATCGATCTCCGCCTGCCGCCAATCATCTTGCTCGCTTGCCAAATCGTGTGAACGCCCGTCCCCCTGGATAGCCGCCACGTGGGCAGCGCGCAGCTCGTCCGCCGCCCGATCTCCTTGCACGCCCGCGCCGCGCATGAGCCGCGCCGAGTCGCCGGATGCGCGCCGCGTGGACCGCCCGCTGCGTAGCCGTCCAATTCCCCTCCACTGTGCATCGTCTTCAACCTCCGTTTTCCCCAACTCGCACCCATTCGCACCGCAAGGCGTTCGGTCAAAATCCCAGCGACCGCTCAACGTCACCTTGGCCCCCGGCGCCCAACCCCGCCGACGCCGCTAGCTGCCAACTCTTGGACCGCTCCTTGCCGCCCCTCTTCACCGTCTCTCTCCTCGACTCTTTCCGTCTCGGTCCCGGGCCGAGCCGGTCAAAACCAGCCGCACCACCGCGTCATCGTCGTCCCCCATGCCGAAACTTCGCGAGCCCGCGCCCTACTTTCAAAATGGCACTTGATACACGCCATCGCTCCATCCAGTGCATCGCGCCATCAATGTAAAATTCGCCGCTGCCACACGGCACGCCGTCAAAGAACCTTGACGCTGATCCGCCCAGCCGACCGTCGGATTTTTTTCCCTTGGAATAGAAATGGCCGCCGCCCCTTATCCCTTGACTCCCTCCCGACCGCCGCCATGCGGCGCCACCTCACTTCTCTCTTCTCGCCTTCGGTTTCTTGCCGATGGCCACCGTCCTTCAACCCTATCGTAGATCTGAGCCATTGAACCCACTCCCCGTGGTCCCCCTACCTCCCGGTGAAGCTCCCTCATAGGCGTATATTCATCCTCATAGGCTGCTCTCGATCCTTCAGCAATAATTCTTAATATTAATCCTTCAGCAAAAATTCTCAATATCAATTAGTTAGAAACTATGTACCAGCTCCATTTCGCAAGAGACGCACCATGCATGCACACATTCATGAGGCCTCTCGACCTGAATATCTTTTCAAGTTAGAATGGTATACACAACAAAACTTCATATTCTCTCCCACTATATTTGATTATTGGTCTATATCGTCTATTACTGCTAGGGTTTATTTTAGCAATTACTGCAAGGTATTAATTGAAGAGGAGAAAAATTGGACGGTATTGAAAAAACTCATGCTCCAAATTTATTGCTCATTTGACTTCCTATCAATGACTTTCGCCGTTTATTGGCCGGAAAATTTGAGTGTGAAGCAGGATTTGCAATATCGCATGATTACCCTTCGGTTATTACGGTAACCTCGTGCTATAACCTTTCTAGTTTTTTAAACCTACACAGCTTTTCTCAAGAAGAAGTAGCATCATAGTTTTTACGTGGGCTAACCGCACAATTGTGTAAAGTAGTAAGTAAGTTTTTTTTCTAATTGGTTTAAATAACACCTGTCAGCTTATATACATTGACCTTTTAATTTTTTGGTTTCATATACAATCGATCAAGGCTTTATTTTTATTTACTAGCTTAACTGTCCAAATTACAAACGGTTAGGCACGATACTTCGGCTTCTCAGGTGTTATGCTGCATTTTTTTTTTAAACTTGCCTGTCACGTTTCTTGAGTAAACTGGCAATAATAAAGTCATAAAAGCAGGTTTCAAGTACCAGTTCAGCTAGCCTAGATCGTAAATTTTCAAATCCAAATTTTAAATTCACTTCTTTTGCTTCCCAACTCGCCAAAAAGAATTTTAATTTTTATATGCAAGTATTAAAAGTTTTGTAATTGTAAAAAAACAACTTAGATATTTTCAAATACTAAATGCTAACTCTAAATTTATGTTTCATTTCACCTTTGGATATCCAAATCTCGGTTGGGTTAGAGATGGCAGCGGTCAGGTTCGGGGCGGGTACCCGCTGGGTTTTGGACCCGATGGGCAGCCGGGGGGCAGGTCTTTTTTTCCCCCCGTGGTCTGCGGGTTCGGGGACACCGAACTTGTGGTGAGCTAGGGGCGGGTTGTATTTGCCCCGCGTGGGAACCCTGCGGGCGCACAAATATACAAATGCATCGTAACCTAGCTATTGCAGATGCAACCTTATCCACCATGGTGACCTCACCACAACCAGTCCCCGTCGGCAACATCCCCACTCCAAGCTTCCCAGCCGCCAGCTGACTGCTCGCCCGATCCCCTTGCTGCAAAGCACCCGCCGCGCACAGCAACGCAGCAGGCGCCAGCACCGCCCAGCACGCCTCCGCAGGTCCGCCTGCTTGCCTGCTGCCAGCTCCGCAGATAGAGCAACCTCGGCGAACGGGGACGACCTGCGTGGTGGAAGGCGGGCTCTCCTCTTCCTGGACACGGCTGGACCCTGTCCGGGGGTGAGGATGCTCACCGGCAGCTCAAGCCAAACGCCCACCGCCGCCGCGCAAGCTGCAACGGAGCACGCGTGACCCATTCTTGCTGAGAGCCCCGCAACCGGCCAGCTCAGCACCTGCCTTCGCGTCATCGGCACATCCCACTCCCTAGTCCCAGCCGGCCCAGCTTGCCGCTCGCCCGATCCCCTTGTGCAAGACCTGCCGCCGCACAGCAAACGCAGCAGCCACAAGCCCAGCACCTCCAAGCGGTCCGCCTTGCCTGCTTTGCCTGCTCCAGCCTCCAGCTGGCGCCGACCTCAGAGCGGACGTAGCGGACGACTGCGTGTGGAGGCCGGACTCTCCCCTCCTGAGATGGCTGGACCCCGTACGGACGAGTGGGCGCCAGCCGCGCAGCTCAGCCAAACGCCATCGCCAGCCCGCCAGAGCTGCACGGAGCACGTGCCCATTTCGCATGACGCCCCGTACGCGGGAGGTCCAGCACCTGCCCATGATATATCGGCGGCGAGTCAGCCGTGAGTTTCTCCTATTTCATTTTTATCTCCCCTCCCGTGGCTGAACGAAGTCCCTTCCTGGCTTCCTGTCCCACTCTCCCATGGCACATAGTCAAATTTAGTCCGGACTCCTTGCTTGATTTTCTCCGTGCCAAAAAAGGAACTCAATTAGTTTTATTGCAGCTTTCTGCAAGCGTTTGATTAGGGCTGCGGATGGGACAACTAGGAGGCGGAAGGGGAAAAAGAATTGGATCAGCAAAATTCGAAGATTCTACCACACTTGTTCGTTTGGGTTGGGAAGATGATACCCTAAACACTTGAATCTTGTTTGCACGTACCTAGATATATACAGATAATTGTACCTTTACTCTATAGTATTTTGTATTATATTTTTTCAGTGATGCAATTTTTCAGCAAGAAGAAGTGTAGCACAGCACATTGTCAACCCCTGCCACAAACCCCTGGCACAAGTGAGATATCTCAAGTAGCTGCAGCTCAAGGCACTACTGCCCATCTCAGAGGCTAGTGTGGTGCTGTGAGGATCGCATCTCAGGAGCGCTGGGCCTTCTCATCCTCGTATCTCGTGGATCACGTTGTTTGCATCTCGTGCATATCCTGTCACAACACCGAACATCAAATTCAGTATGCGCCTCCATCTGATGCAGCGATACGCAGCTACTGAAGATGTGATAGAGATAGAGAGGATGATGTTGCTGAACTGTGTGTAACTTGAAAAAGGAAAACAACAAAATACGTAAAGCTTGAAAAAATCTGTTGTTTGAGCAAGAAGTTTGATAGGAGTACCAAGTAAATGGGGGTTTGGAAAGCAATAGTGTCACTGGTGTAAGTAAATCATTAGGTGGAAATTACTAGGAATGTACAAATCACTGCGCAAGACAAACAGCGATAGAGTCGCGGGGCAGAGATTTTTCCGGATAGAGCTGTTAGGAAAGGATTAAAAAGTCAACTATTAAATGTCTACAGATCCTCAAGATGGCAAGGTTAAAATAAGAGAAGTACACCTAACACTTGATTCATCAACGATGTTCTAGGAAAAAGAACTTCACTACTGATTATTTGTACATGAGTACCCCTCTTTCGTTAATGGTGACCATGTCGGATTTTGCAAAGTTTTGTGGCTGCATTGCAACGTTTTCAATTGTGGTTTCTAGAAACACAATCAGGCAAAGACATCTTTGACATGTATAATGTATGCGCCAAAAGCAATCTACATGATCAAGTATCGGACGAGATTGAGTTCCTCGAAGTAGCCCGTAACTACGGACTTGTGGACAGCCAACCATCAAAAGAAAGGCTAATATGGCAAGTGATGCCCATTCTTCTAGAATGATGATTGGAAAGCTTAAAAGTTTTCTCTTATTAGGTAATAATCAATGACTTAATTTATGTCTCTTTATGAAAAGTAGTTCATTTTGTACAACCCATAATGATATAGCTCCTAATCACATTTTTGTAGGTTCATTTATGGTACAGCCCCACATACTGCTGAGGTTATCACTGATGTCCTTCATGAAGTCCTTCTAGATTTGGCATATTGAAAGAAAATTCTTCCACTATTACTCTTGACAATTGCTCTACCAATGACAACCTTATAAAGAATATGATTGGCATTGATGGTGTGACCTACAGAGGAATTAATACAATGCAAGGCAAGTTACCACTTTCCTCTTGTATGCTAAAGGGTAAACTAGTTCATATGCGTTGTGTTGCCATATTCTTAATACTGATTGTTAAAGATGGAATGAGTCATGTCAGAAGAAAGGGAAATTGATAATGTTCGTGATAGGTTTGCATATTGGTCAGCCACACCTAAAAGGTATGAGAAATTTGAGAAAAATGGCAATCAATGAAAGGCAAATATGAAAAAAGAATAGTTTGACTGAATAAACTAGATGGAACTCACCTATATCATGCTTAGAATTGCTCTATTATACCAAGATGTTTTTGACCGCCTTGCGTACTCGTGCTCCATGTGCTATACACTAAAGGATGATTGGAAGTTTGCTAGAGATCTTGTGATAGATTGAAGATTGTTCTATGATGTAACTGAGCTGCTACATCAAAGCACTAGATATGTGACAGAAATCTTTTCTTCCCTAAATCACCAACATTTATTTTGCCATTAGGAAGTGAGCAAACGAGTGATATCAACAAGGTAGAAGAAATGATTCTACTAGAATGAAAGAGAATTTTAACAAATATTGTTAGATGTACATGGTTTGATGGTTGTTTGCTGCTGTCCTAGATCCTAGGTATAAAGTGCATTTGTTGCGAGAATGCTCTTTTTCTCAAAGATTCATGGGTCAGAAACAGCACCATGGATGCCTGTTACAGCAAATGAAAGACTTGCTGTATAAACTATTTTGAGAAGTACCAGGATAACATGGAGCGATAGTAGCAACAACAGATGTGCTGCATACTAGACAAACTAGTGTTTCCTACTCAAACAGAAGATGAAGATTGGATGATACCTTTGATGATTACATGTCAAAACAACTAGCTGTGACCTCAACTTATATGTGCCACTGAGTTGGATTTGTATTTGGGGGCTGCTGCTGCTAGACACAAGATTGGATATCATTCATGGTGAAGCATGCTGGGCTAAAATATCCAACCTTGCGAAAGATTGCACGTGACCTATCCTGCACATCTCCTAGTGACCATCGGTGGCATCTGAGTCAGTCTGTCTTGTAGTGACTGGAGGGAGATCATTAGTTCCACATCGTGTGCCCTGAGTGCTTTGCACCATCATATGTATGAATAAGAGGCCCCACTTATGTCGCCTAATGCCCAAGCTTGGTCTCCCGCCCCGCCGATGCTGTGCTGAACATGCTATGTTAGCAAAGGCATGCGTCATGTCTAAATCTAGTTCACAATCCCCTATTCTTTAATTTCTATACAAGGCTACAACACTAACATGTGATCAATTTTTTGTCATTGTAGGGCATCAATCCGTTTTGTTGGCCGCGTTGATGACGCCTTGTCTTGATGAGAGGAGGAAGAAATGGTACTGTTTTTGTAATCTCTTGCCCGGTTCAAATTTTATTTCCGCCTATACCCACTTGTGTCCTATCTAATTTTTTCTCGTTCTTATTAGGATGAACCTGATTCAACCCTGTTGATGATTGTTGAACCAGGCTGGCTGGAGATGAATATAAAGAGAGTCGCCTCAAAGGTTGCTTAGATTTTATATCTGGATCAAAAACTCATGTTATGTAAAACTGTCATGTACTCATGGTGTGTTCATGTCTATTTTATTGTGGCACTGATTGTTAAAAATGTAAATTGTGGGTTATTGAATATGGATCTTGTATTTAGGTTGCTATTTGAATGCGTTGATGTATTATACAGTGATACTTTAATATTACACTGTCATGTTATACAGTGCTGCCTGAAAACTCGGTCTCAGGTCCCCCGGTCGGGTTTCGGGGTCCCCCGGGTTGGGGGGCGGGGGTGGAGGATTTTCACCCGAATGCGGGCGTCTGGCGGCGGTGTGCGGGTTTTTTTTGGGCGGGTAACACGGGGGGCGGGTCTCCGCGGCATGCTGCCACCCATCGCCGAACCCGACCCGCTCCATCTTTAGGTTGGGTTGTGTTCCTCTATCAAGCGAGAGGGAAAAAAAAGACTAATTACTCAACAAAGACAAGAAGGTCAAGTCAGTCATCTGTTCAAATATATACCCCCAACTAATTAATCCTCTTCACAGTCCTCATCCCCGATCACGTGGACAGCAGTTATTTGGTTTGAAAACTATCAGATATACCAACAATAATTTGTTGTCCTCGAAGTTAAAAGTGAATCGTCTTCAGATTTTAGTAGCTATCAATTCGTTTCAAGAAGATAAGTTGATTTCTAAAGTTTAAATTTAATTAAATAAGTTGATTTTTAGTTCACGAATCAAGAAATCTATATACCTTCAATTCTCGCTTTCCCTACCTATTAACCAATATATATTTTTTTCTATTTAATTAGTGGATACTTTAGTCTTTTTCTTTCCACCGCTAGTTGTTTTGAGACGTGAGGATTTCATTTTTTTGGAATATGTGTTACAGTGGAACTAAAATTATAAAGAGTTTGAAATTTGCCCAATAATATAAGAGCATCTATACCTATCTCCTTATCTCAACCAATTATAAACATCTCTCATTTAATTTTTCCACCAACCTCCATATCTCAAACCAATTATAGTCATTTCCTTATTCTCAAACGGGTCTGGTCGTTTCTCGGCTTTACTGCCCCGATAGTGCCTTATAAGTCACACGTAAAACGAGAAAATATCATTAGTATAACAAGCAAATTAATTAAATATAACTTTTAAAATCTTAAAAATAGATCTATTTGATTTTTTAAGAAACTTTCATATAGAAAGTTTTTAAAAAAACGCACCGTTTTACATTTTGAAAAGCGTGCTAACAGAAACCAAGAGAGAAGCTATACGCAATAAGCAAAAGCAAATACTGTCGGAGGAGGGAAGCTCCAACGCGGGGAGTCTGTGGGGACCCCATTTGAGATGCTCGGCCAGGGAGTTGTTCACAGGACGGCAGCGGCGTCTAGGAGATGATAGATGCTCGGGCGCCGGGGGCCCGGGCTGAGAAGGCACGCAAGGGAGGCAGGAGAAGTAGACAGGTTCGGGCCACGCGGAGGCGTAATACCCTACTCCTGTGTGTCGTTTCTGCTCTGTGTGGAGATGAATGTGGTTTGTTCTTACAAAGTGTTCTCGAGGAATGCTCAAGAGGCTAGCTCTAACTTTGGGAACTAAGTCTCTCTAGAAGCTGAGCTCAATGTAGAAGCCGATGGAACCAGCCTCCGGAACCGGGGGTCCTCCTCCTGCTTGGTATGGATCCTCCTTTCATAGTCCAAGGGGAGTCCACAGCGCCTAGCTCACATGCGAGGAGGAATCTTCGCTAGGTATGATATGTCTTGTCGCACGCACGCGGCTGCCTGCTGAGCCACGCCGGAGTCTGCTCAGGGCGTCTTGTCGGCACGTCGCTCGGCCGGCATGCGGGCGGCTGGTCGGGGAGGTGTGACAAGCGCACGCCATCGCTGCCTTGTGTGAAAAAACTGAAGCCCTCTCAGTCAAAAGTTCTCTGATCGCGCAAGGAGCAGGCTCACAGGGGGTCATCATGAAGAGCCCCACGCATGCCCGACCGGGCACCGAACAGGCACGCGCGCCCCGTCGTCTTGTCATTAATGCGGGTGGTTGGAGAGCTGATCCGCTCAAGTCAGGCTCGTGCCTGGGGCAGAGAGCTCATCGAGCCCTCCGTGTGCACACGGCGCCAAGCTCATCAGGGACGGAAGCTGTGAGCCCCGGGAAGTCCCAGCAATGTGCCTCGGGGACGCGACCCGGGGCTGGAGCTATGGGTCCCGGGACCGGAGGGCGAGGCCCGAGCACGGGAAGCCCCAGTAATGTTCCCGGGGACATGCCCCGGGCCCGAGGAGGTGGCTGCGAGCTGTCGTCGCGACTCGCCCGAAGAGTGCGCACCCGAGCCAAGTCAGTGCTCGTGTCTAGGTACTTAGCGGGAAAACGACCATAGCCGGCCGTCACCGGTACAGAATGTGGGTCCCGGAGAAGCTGACATGGCCGAAGATTCACGCGTCCCCAAGGTATGTGAGGCCTCCAGTCCCATTTTGCCGACAAATACCATGTTAATCTTTCCAAACAGTACTAAGAAAGGATGCGGGACATACATGTACGTTTGTACCTAGTGTGTCGAGTAATAGACCAGATAATTTGACATTAATTAGGCATACAGCATACTTGTTAAACGAAAAAACTTAGGATAGGATGCCCCTTAATTGTAACCATTTTTAGTAACGCATATCCGGTCTGAGAAACTCCATATACAAGAGATCAAGTCCATGGAGAGAATGCCATTTAAGCTAATAATTAACTACATTAATATACTAGATTTCCAGGGCATTTATAACAAATTTTGATCCAGCAATACGGTGCGGTCTTCATCTGCACAGCAAGGCGTAGTAGTTGATTTTTCGTTGAATAAATTTAAAGCTTACAATCAAGTGGTTCTCGACCGATAGCTCCATCACTTCCTGCGGCAGATTTAGCTCGAATTTAAATATACTAGTATATTGTCATACGTTGCAACGGATTTTAATAAAAAAATTATAATTAAATTATTATTACCATAGTTTTTACATATATCTGAGATATAAACCATTTGACTTCATATAATCTTTTTTTCTTCACATTAAATAGAAAATTGATGATAGGATAATTGAAATGTGGGCCCTTTGACTTCACCATGTCTTTTTTTCCTTCCAACAACAAAAAATAGAGAGTTGGTGGTGGTGGTGACAGCTTCACCGAGTCTCTTTTAAAATAGTATAGATAAATCTATATTTCTCTTGTCCAAAAATTATACAAAAGAAAATAGCTAGTTTACAACAAAATAGAGAAATTTTAAAGAAAAATAAGGAAAATGTGAAATCGAAACGAAAATTACCCTAGTCAAGCAACAACACCTGAGGGACCAATGATTCTAGAAACTGGGATTATCAATGATTTACAACTTTAACAATTTATGGGCCTAGCAAAAGGCCCATTGCCCCACATGGACACGTGGTAAGAACATGAGCCGATGCCGACGCACAGAGTAATACGTGGGCCCACGTATTTACAACCCACTGTGGATGTCATCTACAGTATTGGCAAGTGGCAACCTTAATTTGTTTTGATTATCGTGTGTTGTCTCCTAAGGAAAAAAGTGTGCAAAATAATCAAAATCAACCCTACCTCTGTAGGCTTACTGCTTCATAATACTTCGCAACAGGCTACATACATATCTATGACAATGTATTCTTTGGTAGGAGTGAACACTGGAGATGGATACAAGGAGGAAGGCCATACTATGTACACATAATAAGGCATAGTTCTGAGGTAAAAATCCTCCTCGTTTTTCCATGAGCATGTTTTTCGAACTGCTAAATGATATGTTTTTTTCAAAAATTTTCTATATAGAAGTTGCTTTAAGTTTGCAATAGCTAATACTTAATTAATCATGTACTAATGGCTTATTAGATAGATATTTAAATTTTAAATTTTGGGTTTTAAAAATATTTCTAGATAGATATTTTACTTGTCCTTTTAATAATTTGGAAAGGATAGCCGCGCAATGAAGGTGACGAAGAAAACCCCTAAACACAAATTTAACAATTCAAACGTAGCTTTATATTATACTCCCCGGTCTTTAATATTTGTTGTTGATTTTTTTTATATAAGTTTGGTCATTCGTTTTATTCAAAAAATATATACAAATATATAAAAATATAAATCATGCTTAATATATCTTTAATGTAAAACAAATCATAATAAAATAAATAATTGTTATATAAAATAAGATGAATGGTTAAATGTATGACTATAAATTAATAGCGTCAAACATTAAAACAAACTGTGACAGTACAATGCAAAGTAGAGACGACATTAGTCGGCGCTGCAGCGTTGGCGCGTATATATGGGACGTTGCAATCGCAGGGACGTTCTCCCGTTAGACTTGTGTGCGTCATGGAGCCAATAGTGAATGCTCTAGTTCCTAACTCCTGATTATTGCGGTCCATGTACTAATTGAACCCTACATCCGTCCACCTTAATTCACTGCTGTTCTTACTTTTTAGCCGTCCTTTTTAATGCTGTTGATCTGTCATCTAAGATGCTAGTATAAAAAAGGAAAGAAAGCGGTTGGCTGTCCAGTAAGAAAGAAAAAGAGAGAAATCATCCACTTTCATATGGAATAGAAATACATACTCCAGTTGTTCCAAAATAAATTAATTTTTAGCTATCAAAAAAATTTAGTGTTGAGAGACAAAAATCCAAAATGTATCTCATTAACTATTGCTGATGATAGGTAAGAGATGATTATAGACCAATGGTAAAAAAGAGTTTAGAATTAACTATAGAAATTAATTTATTTTAAGACGTGGGGTAATTCTAAACGAGCTATGGAATTCTAACGTTGAAAACGAAAGAAGAACATCTGTATTACTATGTACCAAGGTGATGGGAGCTAACGAAAAAGGCTATGGAGATCACGAAGCAGCTTGCATTTGTTATGGTGGGACTTGGCAGGGAGCAGAGGACGCTGATGTAGCAAGTCAGTTATCGTATAGCCACAAAGGCCCAAACAGCTCATTGTTGTCCACATCCATAAGAAAGCAGAGGACATAAAGTATTTAAGACTGTTGCTATTTGTGATACGGAGCAGATTGCGAGTGGATATTGTCTGTGTTCCAGAGCTAGACTTTTCAGAGAGCATTGCTTACCAAACTAACGCTTTTTGTCACGGCTAGGCTATACGCATGGTGAAGCCAGAATTTAGCCCCATGACTGCCTTTTCTCCGTTCTGTTTGGAATGATAGAGCCAACAAAAGGAAAAGTTCGAAGGCGCACTCATAGTTCACGTTACAATTCCAGGAATCACAAAGGATTTTGGTGTGTAAAATAAGGAATTTCCCTCTTTTTCACTAGGCTCTGGTTAGTTATGAAAACCGGTTCAGTTCGTTCGTCTTTGTCCGTTTTATGCGTGTGAGAGGTTTTAGCCTTTAGTGCGAGTTGAGTTTAGGACTTTAGATAACAAATTATTAAGGGCATGCTTTCTAATCTCATAAATGGTATATCAATATTTCTTAAAAACCTTTCTAACATTTTAATACTCTCAAATAATTGCTAACTTACAGTCACATCATTGGCTTCGGCTGATAAGCCGTAGAAAAATAAATAAGATAATAAAAAATAATTTTAGGGTATAAGTACGACTCTTATATTTTTATTCTTAGCAATTTAAAAGTCAAGACTAAAACATAGGAAACGATAAACACCTAGAATGATTAAAAATTAAACTTGAAATTCAAATTATAAGCCAACAAGCAAACAATGAGGAGCTTTAGGCCTTATTTGTGAGAGCTCAAGATTCTAAGAAGCAGATGATAAGCAATCAGTTAGTAAAAATACAGAAAAGCTATGCTTTCCTGCTTCTAGTTTATTTTTATAGATCATATAATTATAGTTTTTAAAATCTATATAAAAATCTAGACTGTTTATGAAAGATAAAAGATTCTATCACAAGCTACCGCTGCCAGATACTCCCGACTCCCGACCTAAGTTTCATTGATCATCCTTTATCGATCAGCTCTACGGTGAAGAGGAGAGACCGGCAAACTGGCACGCTTGAGGTCGATCTCTGACGGGCTGGAGCTCCTGTAATGCAGGCACTCCACGCAACCTTAAACAGTTGGCCAGAAAGGAGGAGCCACACGCCAACACGTGCATCCTACCAGTCCACTCAGGCAAATCAAAGGCCCCCATCACGCCGCATTTAACCCTCCCGACCGATGCGGTGGCGCCAACCACGCCGGCCCACCTCCCCTCCAGTCCAAATTGATCCTGTACAACTGGCTACCGAGCTGTTCACTTTGTCATGGAACGGAGAAGAGGCCGGACACGAAAGTCCAAACACCGAACCGGGACACCTCGCTTGCCGCTCGGGGCTTCGCTTTCCACCCTTTCAATTCGGCGCCCACACGGCCATCGCTGACCCCTGAGGCGCCGCGACGGCGACGGCGCGCGCCGTGACGCGGCCGACAGCCGACGAGGAGGGCGACGGCGAGGAGAGGAGAGGCGAGGCCGCGTGCCCCCGAGCAGCCGTAGCCGGCGGAGCATTGATGGTAGCCGCGGCACGGCACGGCGCGGCTCTGGGATCATGCTCCAATTATTGAGCAGAATCTGTACGTACCATGCTGTACTGTACTTGCCTCCACAGTGGACCGCCTTCTCCTCAGGTCGTAGCAACATTGCATCAAGAGAGTTAAGCTAGCGCGTCTCCTCAGCTTCGAGCGTTGATTCCCCAGTGAAAGCTCACTCGCAGCAGAAGCAGCAAGAGTGTATGATCACCATGGTCAAAAAAGTACAGTTGGGGAGAGGGAACAAATGTTTACCTGCGGAGACCAATGTCTTGGATGGGCTTGTACTTTCCATCGATGTGATGGGATCAGGGACTTAGAACAGAGATTCGGGCAACTGCTTGCCATCATGTGCGATGAATAAATGCCACCAGATCAAAAGGGTTAGGCATCGATTCGATCATACCGGAACAACCATGAGCTGAGCATGATAATGAGCTGCAATTATTGATCAGGGCAATATGCTTTGCAGTTTGAACGCTTTGACGCGCTGTATACGCCTGTCTGCCTTGTCAAAAGCAAAGGCTTGGAGATATGGCACCTAACAGGATGTAATGCTGCTTCTGGAACTAGTACAAGCTCTAGTACAGTATGAGTATATAACGTGGTTGAATTTGACCCTGCCGTAGTTGTCCCGAATGCACATTCATCTACTTGACGAGAATGACTCCTTCAGGAAGCTGTAGAGTTCCTCTGCAACTGGTGATGGGTATTCCTCCTGGGGCAGAAGGGCACCTGGAACTTCAACGAATTTGGTCACGCCTTTGGCGCCTCTGAGAGCTTCCATCTCAGCCTTCGACCTCTTCGGAGCATTCACGGTCGATACAACCAAGACTGGTATGTCTCCATCCAACTTGGTAAACAGCTGAAGGAATTCTTCCCTTGTTTGTACTGGGTCGAGAAGGCCTGTCAAGAATGCGGCTGGGACAAACCTCGCACCTTTCCTTTTGGTTAACTCGTAGCGGCTCTCCACAATATCTGGAGTCACGTTCTCAGGGTTGGCGTAAACATGGGACTTGTACTGGGACTGGATTGACTTCTCGTTGCTCACCAGAACATTGTACATCATCCAGCCAATAGCTGGGGCCCTGAGGGTTCCACGTAGAAGCCCATACCTGTTGTTAATAGTTAGGGAAATGATTTTCAGCAGAATATTTTTATCTAAACAAATAACAGGCTGAGATGCCTATAAGAAGGCTCAATAGGAACAAGTGTATCACATAATTCTCTATCAGTCATTTTTTAAAAAAAACACACACATCAGTAATTATTAATTTGTTACATCTACCACTACAAGTTTCACTGAATAGTTATACAAATATTTTTTGAGGGGGAATTAGTTATACAAATATATTAGCATTAGTTTAAGGAATTGTACTAACACACGTAAAAAGAATGAAAACAAGTAATGGAAAGTGAAATCAGTAACCTTCTTAACCAGAAAGCATGCAACAAATTTGGAAAACAAAGTGCCTGCAAAAACATGCTACTGCCACGGGAAACTGTTTTGATCCCTCAAGGGGATGTCCCCTTATTTGTTTAAAAACCTATTAAATAGTTATAAAAAATTCTCGAAAAATTTGATGACACTCATACAACATATGTATACCACTTTCTCTATGCAACAACACACAGAGATATCAATGTGGAAAACGAATTTCCTGGCTGCCTGAATAAACTATGCAACATTGCAACAGCATAGACAATTTCAAACCATAAATGGCATCCAAGACTATAAATTACTTGGATTGACTGGATAAACACAGCCATATTTTCTCAACTGCATTGCATCATAGCCGCACCGCATTACTAATCCATACCCATCTACCAAATGCACCTCTTAATTGAATGAGATACTCCATCCGTTCAAAAATATAAGGCGTATTAGTTTCGTTAGGACAAGGCTTTGACTAACGATTACTTTATTAGGATATAATTTTTATGACACAAAAGTGATGTAATTAGATTCGTATTCAAAAGTACTTACTTATGGTTATGCTTTTGTATCACAAAAATGAGATCCTAATAGAGCAATTTTGGTCAAAATCTTGTCCTAACGAAACCTAATACGCCTTATATTTTTGAATGGGGAGTATTTCAGTAAGAACACACGATTCAACTAACGACAACATGAAAGATGGCTGTACTGCAAGAGCCCAGGGGTTAATATATAGAATACAAGACTAAAAACCTAGAAGTAGACTAGACTGAACTACCACAACTACTCACCTATACATGATGCTGCACTATTACCCTTAACAATTGGCACATACCACACAATATATTTACATTTATGAAGGGATGTTAATATATACTACAGGCCTATAACCTGCAGAACGAGGTATGTAAATAGTGTGTATGATATCAACAAGGAGGCATCTAAAATGCAAATTGTTGCTGAAAACCTAGTAATGAAGTTAGTGTGTCATATTACTATATTAGCATTAGTGTTCCCCTTTTTAGAGCAGTATTGATATTGCCTTAGAAATTATATTGACAATCCCCTCCTCCCACCCCTGCGCGCAGCGCGAGAGAAAAAAAAAACGAAAGAAACTCCCAGCCATCCCCAGTCACAAGGGCCGTGCAGCCCATTCTTAGTGGTATGGGCCGTTGCAATGCACGGGCATGTTCCTAGTAAATCAAAGAGCACAGGCCACAGGAGGACCTTTTAAAGCATTATGTGACAAATATTTGTAATATCAAAGTTCATATGCTCAGCTTATACCTTGTCTCCATATCAGAACCTCGGCCAAATACAATGGGAAGGGGTCCAGCCCAAGTAGGTGCAACAGCGGCAATGCCAGATGGTCTTATAAGGCCCTTCCCGGCCGCACGGACTGCAATAGTTGCTGCATGACCTCCTCCAACTACTACCACTTCACCATCTGATTGTGATAAAGAAGTACAATGACACTATCAGTCGACTACTGATATTCAAGCAAAAGGTTTGTTACAAAAGTGTTAGCTGGAATTTTTCTGTAAAATATGTTTCCTGTGTCATTTTAGTTGGGTATTGAACTGCTAACTTGGCTACGGGTAATCCTGATTTTTAGTTGAACCACCAACTATTACTCCCTCCATCTCAAAATATAGCAAGTTTTAGCCCTTGGCACGGTTCTTAAGGAGAGGGGTAAAAAGACTTGTTTGTCTCCTCGGGATGGATGGGATGTTGGCCCGGACTGGTTAGGTGACAAGGGGTAGTATGGGTAGTTTAGTGGTAAATGTCACCTTTTACAAGTACTAGGTTATTATATTTGAGACAAATTTGAACTCTAGAAGTTATTATATTTTGGGACGGAGGGAGTACAGCAATGATATGCAGCTAAAATAGACAGCTATAATATAAGAACAAGAATAAAATAATGTAATGTTCATTAATTGAATTTGCCTAGGTGAACTAAAGTGTAAGTGTAGTGAATCAGGTTAGAAATACAGTGAAAATGCTTACAGTGTCAGACTAGCAGTGCACTGAGAGGAAAATGTGGTATACCTGTATTTGCCACAGGACTATTTGGTGAATTAATTAACTGAACCAGAAAATTCTCCATCACATCAGCATTATAGTTCAGTGATGGCCTGTCTGAATAACCCAGACCAGGCCAATCAACAATTGTAGCACGGTAACCTAATTCTCCTTTTTGCGCCACAATATCTTTGGCTACCACCCTCCATTCCTCCACTGTGCTAACATCAGAAATTGTAGGAATCATAAGAATGTTCTTCACATTCTCAGCAGTCTCATGCTCATGTTCCTCATAGTAAATGTTTATTGGCTTATCCTCAAATGTCCACTGCCACTTCCCAGTCTAGAAACACATATGGATAATGTTATAGCACAAACAACAGCAAATAGAGGCACAACAAAATTGTCCATATAACCATGTCCAGAACATCTCATTCAAAATCTATTGTTAGAATACTTGCCACTACCGTGATCAAAATTCATTCAGAACATTAACAATTGAGACAAGGACAATTGATCAGTTTCCACTCTAAAGTTTATTGTTTCATAAAAAGGCAATTATAAACGATGCATTTTTTTTGCCACTCCAAAGATGGCATTATTCATATTTTGCCCCATTGGACAATTTAACCCCTCTTCCTCTCTCATGCCTTCCTCCTTGACTCCTCTCATTCTTGCCATGCCAAATGATGAGGAGCTTTCCCACTGGGAAATAAACAAACTGAAAAGGCATAACACTAGAACTTCTCTTGTCATATCTATTCTTCTATGCTCCCACAAGAACGTGAAAACAAGCAATTTAGCCCCTTTTTTTTTAAGGGAAGACAGCAGGGGAGGCCCCTGCGGTTAAAATTTTAATTTAACGGATATTTTGACCAATTAATTGCTTAAGAGCCCCCACAAGCATTTCTGTATGCTATAGCAGTTGAGGGTCGCCTTTCTTGATATCGTAATTTCTCACCCTTCAAATATCAAAAGCATTCATAACTAGTTTCCACCCAATGGCAGCCATATTATTGGTTTTAAGGGAAAAAAAAAGGTGGCATTGATTATAACAGGAGTAAAGATGTAAGGCCAGACCACCAGATCCCACTTTGGTAAATTTATCAGGCAATGGACTGTGAACCTAGGAGTAAAGATGTAAGGCCAGACTACCAGATCCCACTTTGGTAAATTTATCAGGCAATGGACTGTGAACCTATTTTCTTTTCAGAAAATGTTTCCAAAAGATATCCCAGGAAGGAAGCAATGAAATGAGAACAGGATGGTAAGGCCCCTTGGTCCATATATGTTGTATCACATTCCTCGTTTTAACCACAGGAGCAATATACCAACAACTCCCTCATATGGAGATCATGGACACTATGCAATTGGCCAAGCACATGTATGTGTACAACACACCAAGTAATAAAATTATTTACTCCATAATCACTAGATCCAATGATGGGAAAATATAGCAATGATTATTACAAAGGAAATAACTAGAGAAGGTAGATGTTCAAAACTGTTGCCTAGCAGTCTAGCACTCTGAAACTAATTGAGACCACTACTGGATGAGCACAAGAATACGTATGTACAAACTAGAGCTTATATGTAGCAAGGAGCATCTCTTTGTAATTGGAAGTTCAAGGATTTTCTAGATGTATTCTGTAGCAGAAATGCATGAACAAAAATGCTTTGTTTCAGGTGAATATAAGCAGCAGTTTGCACCAAAACTTAAGCAATTAGATCCTAAATGTTCTGTTCTATTCAGGGCCAAAGCAAAGTTTTGCAAACCTCAATGGGATTTTCTTCGAACCTGCATAACTACGCATTTCAGAACACATTTTTCCTAAAAAATTAAAAAGCATGGAAACTAGCATTACCAATCATGCTTGTCCATACTTCATAGACTCACAAGTAGGCACTGGAACTGTACTACCCATCGGTTTGAGATCTAAAACCGTACAGAAGCAGTTGACACTTGGATCCAATGGCGTTATGACTCCAGGTTCGTTCAGCGGATTCATCGACCACCCAAATTCGGCCGGCAGTACATGACTACTTGGTGACAAAGTGCCTGGCGATCTCACCTTGGAGGGGGCAGCCGCCGCGGGCTTGGGGACGGCAGGTGAGGCGACGGAGCGGACAGCGAAGCGCCTCGCGCGCCGGCGGGAGGCGGGCGGAACCGCGCGGCCGGAAACTGCGACGGCGGGTGAGAAGAAGGCGGTGGCGGCCGCCGCGGTGGGGCGCATGGTGGTTGGGCGGGATCGAGGTTTGGACTTTGGAGGCGGAGGCGGAGGCGGCAGGCGCGGCGCGGCGGTGGAGCCGTGGAGTGGAGAGGAAGCAGACTACGTGTGGACTCGACGATTGTTTTGTTACGCCCATTTCTCTCCTCTAGTGTAAGATTCCACCCTAAGTGTTTGTTCTTTGTTATAAATCGCTACCAAATTTAAATTTGAAAAAATAATTTTAGAATTAATTTTAGAGATTTTTATTGTAATTTATTTTTCAATATTTACTTTTAAATAGCTAAGGATATAGATATAAAAAATTTACCTATAAATTATCTTTTGTCGTTGCGTTATGACTTATAATCAACAGCTTATAATTATTTTATATCGGTTGTATTTTGCAAGCTTGATCCGCAGGACGTACAAATATTTGTAATTTGGATATTGCAGTTCAATTGAAATTTAATTATTTGCAAGGTTTGTAACCAAAAGGTTCCAAAACTACTTTTTCGTGGAAGTCCTACAAAAACGTGGACACTCCAAATTCCAAAGATCACATCGACAAAATCTAATAGTATTACGTCCAACAAACACGCAGCCGACCAAACTTCCATTGAGCCTGGCCCGTATAAACATTTTCTC
Organism: Oryza meyeriana var. granulata; assembly: GCA_003991445.1. Classification (NCBI taxonomy): domain Eukaryota; kingdom Viridiplantae; phylum Streptophyta; class Magnoliopsida; order Poales; family Poaceae; genus Oryza; species Oryza meyeriana. The sequence continues at coordinate 60,018 of RYFJ01000712.1, forward strand.
CACTCCTCTTGATTGGCCTACGTTCCTGTAGACCAGAGAAAACCAGCAAAGGCCCAACCTTTCGAACTCAGCCTGGGCACGCGACAATGCGGAATTTTTACTGTTACTAATTTAATTTTTTTTTTAATTTACAAAACTAATTTTCGGTTTGAATCATTTACAAAACTAGTCTCTTGCCGCCCTGGGCCACGGCGGGATTTAAAAACCGCCGTGGCCCAGGGCGGCGAATGGCATCCCCGTCACCGGGGCTAACGGCGCCGGCCGCCGTTAGCCCCGGGGAGGCCACGTGGATTCGCCGCCCTGGGGGAGGGCGGCGAATGCCCCCAGGGGGCCGAATGCAAAATTGCATTCGCCGCCCTGGGGGACGGCGGCGAATGCAACGAATGCAAAATTGCATTCGCCGCCGTCCCCCAGGGCGGCGAATGCAATTTTGCATTCGGCCCCCTGGGGGCATTCGCCGCCGTCCCCCAGGGCGGCGAATGCATAGGACCGTCCGCACACGATCGGACGGTCCGAATCCACGGCAAATTGTTGTAACGCGCGCTAACTACCTTAAACAGTCATAACTTTCACATACGGTCTCGGAATCGGGCAAAATAAGTACTCTACGGACATCTACAGAAAATTTTACATCCGCTTCCCCCCACTTCGTCGGGTTTGTCCAAAAATTTTTACGAAATTCGGCCGGGAAGATTGAGTTTTTGAGGTCCGAAGTTTCAGCACGGTTTTTAAAGCACACTCGTAATTTTCTACAGGCCACATCTTACATCGGTTTGAGCTGCACCTTCACGAGATTTTGCTATTCTCGTTTTTGCTAGTTGAGAAAAAAAATATCAAAAAAAGAAAAAAAAAATTTTGCAGGCGGCCCCCTGGATTCGGACGGTCCGATCCTTGTGCGGACCGTCCGTTTACTATGCTAAAAACCGCCGTCCCCAGGGCGGCGAATGCAATTTTGCATTCGGCCCCCTGGGGGCATTCGCCGCCCTCCCCCAGGGCGGCGAATCCACGTGGCCTCCCCGCGGCTAACGGCCGCCGGAGCCGTTAGCCCCGGGTGACGGGATGCCATTCGCCGCCCTGGGCCACGGCGGTTTTTAAATCCCGCCGTGGCCCAGGGCGGCAAGAGACTAGTTTTGTAAATGATTCAAACCGAAAATTAGTTTTGTAAATTAAAAAAAAAATAAATTAGTAACAGTAAAAATTCCGACAATGCGATACAATCGAGCAGAGTGCATGCAGGCTGAGAGGCCCAACTCCCACCGATTTTCTCCCCGCGCCTCTCACGGTCGCGCCACGGCACGCGAATCACACGCAACGGGCCGCGGAAACCGGAGAGAACACGCGCGCCGCATGCGTGTGCCAGGCGCTGTCTTAGGGAGCGTTCGCATGTGTCTGACGAGAGAAAAGTTTGTCTCTGAGCATGAGCATGATTTCTAAATTTTTAAACAGTATATTTTTTAAAAAAAAATAGATAAAATAGAAAGATGTGTTTTCAGAACGGGCAGAGAAGAGGAAGTTAACAAAGTTAGACAAGATTGAAATGGGCATAGGAACATGTATTGATATACCGGATCGGCTAATACTCCTAGATTGATGTGATGTATTTCACCAGTTGACTGGAGACTTTATTATTGGTATATCGATCGGTCCAGTATGGATTGAAATAGGAGTCGGTTCGATAGGAAGTTTTTGAAAACTTTTATATAAAAATTGCTCTAAAAAATTATATTAATTTATTTTTTAAGTTTGTAATTATTAAAACTCAATTAATCATGTGCTAATAACACACCTCGTTTTACGTGATTCTCTTTCTCTTCCCTCTTCGCTTACTTTTGAACTATGCCTTAGTTTGATAACGAGGGAAGAGAAAGAAGATAATAATCATGTAAAACGAGATGAGTTATTAGCGTATGATTAATTGAGTATTAGATACTTTAAACTTGAAAAATAGATTAATATGATTTTTTATAGCAACTTCTATATAAAATTTTTTTAAAAAAATATACCATTTAACAGTTTAGGAAGCACGTTCACAGAAAATAAGGAGATTTTTTCTCCAAGCATGTATATCCGAACGGTGTCTAAGTGACTGTTTAAATATAAGGTTAGCCTTAAATTTATTGTCACACGAAAAACATGATAGATCATTAGCACATGATTAATTAAGTATTAATTATTATAAACATGTAAATGAATCTATTTGATTCTTTTAGGACTTATGGTAAAAAATGTATCGTTTTAGGACTTATGGTAAAAGATGTACTGTTTAGTATTTTAGGAGATGTGCTCATAAAATTAATGAAATAAACTAGAATACCATAAGAACGGTGCCTAAGTGGGTGCGCCGTTGCGCGTCGCCCTCCACCGGATCCGGCACCGCCGCCCGACGCCGACGGCCGCGAGCGCCTGGCTCGCCCGTCTCCACTCTCGCTGGCGGGGAGCTAGCCCTCACGAGTCACGACGCGACGAAGCAACCAAAAGGAGCTACGCGGGCAACAAAACCGACGACAACCCACCCACACACCGTACGAGTCGTCGTCGCCGTCCGCCGTTTTGATCGGCTCGACCGCCTTATCCAGATTCGTCCGTGCCTGCCAAAAGAAAAAACTTATCGTCGACGTCGTGTTTTCTACCAGTATTCTGCTATTTCGCAGTTTCGCACGCCTTTTCGCCGGCCCATCGACGTCGGCGACGCCCGACTTGGCCGTGGGGTTCACGTCATGGAACGGCCCGACCTGAACTTTACCCCGCTTTTCTTTGGTCTTGGCCTCCCGTCCTTTTCGTTCGCTAGCTAGCGCCAACATGTGTGATGTGTTTATATACTATATTATATTGTTATTATACATTGGATCATCGATCGTCGACTGTACTTGCATCATCGGACCTTGATTAGCATCTAAGAAAACGGTGAGATTGTGCTTAAGATACATATATAATACTCCAATTAAGTAAACTTTCATGTCGCTCTCCCGGAAGACGAGTGTACGTTCCAGATCGCTACACGCTGCGATGCCCGTCGTGATAGAACTATGCAAGTGTTAGGTATGTGTGTGCAAGTCTACCGTGATCCGTCCGATCAAAAATCAACAGTGCGACAGTGTTTACCCTTTTTGTTTTTTGGCTGAATTTCTTATCTTTCATCTTTAGAAGATGCTAAGCTGTGCCATCTTCTCCCAGGAACACGCTCAGCTCATGCCCTTTTCGTGTCTAGACAACTACAGCTTCGGTGCTTCCATGTGTTTCTTTTCAGAACTTTTTTGATGCTTGAAAACCCTGAGCTCACCATCCAAATCTGATACTGTATTATCGATCTGATCTAGCCAACAACTGGGTCCAACGGAAAATCTAGGGCAATTCCTTCCCTTTTTTTCTTTCTTTCTTTTTTTTTTTTTTGCCTGGATGTTGCTCTCGAGCTGAACGTAGTTGGATTTTAGGTAGGTGGGGGCGTACGAGGCACCATATTCCACATAGTCGATATGAGGAACAAATGGCACCAAAAAGAATTGCAGGAGGTTGTACTCATGTATTGGCCGTGCATGCACCATCAAAATATTTAATCTCCATTGATATGATATGCAAATCACTATAAGAGAATCTTGGCTGATTAAGTGGGTTGCAAACAATTTCTGGGACCGGCAGGCATGAATAGACATCTCTGAATCAATCAGTTGCTATAATCTGAGTACGAATGTATGATCATGTACGAAATGATTAGTGGCTCCTAGAATCTTCTGCAGGTATTGAATGTTGATCACTCTTTTTTTAAAAGGATGGTTAGTAGGTACTGTGTTAAGTAGGGTGATGGAAGGGATAGTTTGAAGATAAGGAAAGAGGAAATAAAAAGAAGATTACGTAAAACGAGATGAGTCATTAGCGCATGATTAATTAAGTATTAATTATTTTAAGCTTAAAAAATAGATAAATATGATTTTTTAAAGCAACTTTTATATAAAAATTTTTTAAAAAACGTACCGTTTAGCAATTTAGAAAACGTGTTCATATAAAACAAGGAGTTTTTTTTTCTTCTATCCAGTTGTCTTAAACGCACCCTAAGAGTTGGAGCGATTTCAATTAATGTGAGATTTTCGGAAGAACAATGAGGATAGGACCCTTCAATGTATGACATTTTCGTGCAAAATAGTCGGTGAAGTTGTTGACGAAGTCGTTTCTACTTGAACAGAAACTAGGAAATTTCAGCGGTCTGAAACTAACAAAACCTTCTGGACATGAGTCTGAAACTGTTACTGACTTTAGTTTATTCTTCTCTGTAGAACATCATGTATAGTTATTTTTCCCAGAAAGAAGAACATCATGTAGTTTATTATTGGGTTGGACTACTGAAGGCAAACTAAGGTTCTGATGTGTTTCTGTTTCTTGACTTATGTTTTAGTTTTTATTAGCATGTTTCTTAAAATTGTAAAATGGTACGTTTTTTAAAAAACTTTCTATATGAAAGTATCTTAAAAAAATATCTGTTTTTAAATTTTTATTAATTAATACTTAATTAATTATATACTAATAATGATACTTGTTTTACAGGCCTGCAAAAGTATGTTCAAACGTCACCTAAGTTAGTTACTTCTTTTAAATTGTTGCTTCTTCTTCTCCTCTAACTGTGCAACGAATAATTTCTGTCGCTCTCACCAGTCTCCCTCAATCCCATATGGAAAATTTGTCGGTTTTTAACTCCATGATAGGAACCTCTCTCTCTCCCACAGAAAGCGATTTTTTACTGCTATTGCAAATATTTGAAGTAAAGACAATCAGCTATTGCCAGGCAGGCATGCAGATTAGCAAAGCTGACAACAGATGGCGCCTGATTAACACTATCAACTTCCTGTGCTTATTCCTCCAAAGGATGCAAACAAGGGCCAGTCTAGATCAAGAACAGAGCGAGTTGATTAAAACAGAGTGAAATGCACACAAAGGCAATTGATCCGATCACCCAAATGGCTCCATTCAAGTGGTGACCCATCAAACAGGGTAAAGTGTTAATGAAACTGCCAAATCAACCCATTCGGCCACTCAAATCCTCTAGAATTCGACGTTCCAAACCACCAAGAACCGGCTTGGTTTCATGGACAAAAAGATGGGATTTTGAAGGTGACTTGGAGGCCACCTCCACTGTTTTTCCTCTGGTCACCATCTAAATGCCTCGTTTCGTCATGGTTTGGGTTTAACCCAAGCAACCTCTCATGAAAGGTGAGATTTTTCTTTCGCCGGTGGAGGTGTCAAGGACAGCATTTTCCCAACGAGGACAAATTGCTGTGGGTCTATTCGGTGCAGATATATTAGATATTGAACGGTCATGGGCTCATGGCCAATCCTTGAAGACAGGTGTCATATAGTACAATCCAAATATGAAATGCATACAAGTTTCTCCATGACAACTTTGTAGAATAATCAAATGGCGTGAGCATGAGCTGGAGACCATGCAAAAATACACTCCTTCCGTCTATAAATATAAACACTTCTGACATTTGAAATTTATCACAAATGTAAGAATTTATAAAGTCACCACTTCTTGAAATTTTTTTCCTATCTCACCCCAACCATCTTTCACTTAACAAAATCTTTTTTTTCTTCATCCTTTATCTTAAAAAAAAGACTACGAATGTTTATGTTTTCTGTATGGAGGAGGTTACATTCACATTTCTATATGCATTGTTCACATATTCCATGCTTCCATACTGAACTATAGACCGGAGTCATCTTGATTTTGAATAGAATAGTTTAAGCTCATCCTCTTTTTAGATGGAACTTATGGATTTTGGATGTGTACTTATTGTGTGACTCACGATATTATTATCGCACGGTGACGTGGCTAAAAAAGTTGCATGCTATATTATTCGTGTTCATTTATAGTTGGGTTACATGTTAGCTATACAGAGTCCGAAAATATGGTCATAGTTTAATTGTGTCAACTTAATGTAATTATATAAGATTAATAAGGCTTTCTTCATGTAGAAAAAGATATTTTGGGTGCATACGCCCAGCCACCCTGGGCGGCCCCTCGGACTTGTCGGCGGATGATTTATTAAAATTCTATATAATTTAAAAAAATATATAATATAATTTTTATAGCAAATAATAACTATAGTTGCTTAGACTCTAAAGTTTTCCGAAATCCCTCACTGTGTACTCATATACCTTTCGTCGAAAAAAAACGTGTTAGTAACTTACATAATCAATACATGTACTTCACAAGTACAGTGTGCAAATCCCGGGGAGAAATGCAGAGGCAGGGGGCCGCGTGGACGGGCCGCGGCACCCGGTGCCCGAAGACGCGAGGCGAGGCGTGGCCCACCCGTCGGCCACACTGTGTCCCCACCCCTGTCTTGCCTCGTCTCCGCCTCCGGCCTCCACAAATGATTGCCCAATTCGGACTCACTCGCAAGCTGCCGCCGGCGCACGCTGGCACTGGCCACTACTGGCACAACGCGGCGGCGATCTCTGCAGCGGTGGGTCCCCCAGGTTTAAGCGATGAAGTGCGCTTGGATTTTGATGAGCCACTCGTGATCTGCACTCGCGGTAGACGTCCTGTTTCTGTTTCTGCTACTGCTAGTAGTAGATTTGTTGGAATCATGCGATGATTTTGCCTTTGCTCCCTTCCGATGTAAAGTCTGGTTTTTGTGTTACCACATCTCTTTCGTGCGTGACAGGTGATCGATCTTGAACAGTTCAGGTGTGACGAACTGACTCGTGTGGTTAGAAGGTGGTACATCATCTGAAATCCTTTTTTCAAGAGCATGAATCATCTAAAATCTATGCAAGCTTCAATGTGATTATTCACTCAAATAACCGCTATGCACAATCCAAATGGGTTTTTTTCTTCAGGAAGGGATGAAAACAGTTGGAGAACGACTCAACTAATTCCATAGCTATATTGTTTTCTCAAAAATGAAATCAAAAGGTCAGAAACAAAAACGATATAAAAAATCCAAAATGGAATATTTTGGAAGGAAATAAACTGGTATTGATTGGATAGTGATAATTTATGTCAGAAATTGTAAACTATAAAATCACATGTTTAGCTTAACATGACTATATTATGACTAAATTAGTTCATGCTTATACTATGCAAATTATGAGCCGCATCTTCTTTGACAACGTACTTAAGTTACTTTAGGAGATTAGTGTGGGAGTTAATAAGCATCTATGCTATGGACGAAATGGAGATTTGGACCATAGGTACTAGGGTATTTATTAATACGGTAATTTACCGTATTATAAAAACAGTAATTTCAATAAAAATACAATAAACCAATAAAATGGTCAGTAGAATAACAAACTATTTTTTCTATTTCCATATTTGTTTACCATTACCATTTTCGTTTTTAGATGGTTCAGTCGATAAAGATCGTAAAAGAAAAATTCAGAAACGGTAGTCAGTCGGTAGGAAATTAGCAGCACCGTTTTCACCTTCCAGGGATTATCTTTGCTGATCTTGGCAAGAAATGTCTCTGCCGACCAGTTCCCAATCCCAACTGAACGACCAAATTAATGGAGATTTGAATCACGCAATTTGTGGCACGTACTCTTGATTGCCGGCGACTAAGCGAGTGGAGCAGCGCGATTACAGAAGCGGAGACAGCATCAGCTTTGCGCCTTGTGGCTGCACATTGACTCGGATCGCCTTCTTTATGCCATGGCCACCACAACCCTTTTCCACATCCGCACGGATGCATCACAAAAAGAAGCGAATCTCAGATGCACACGCATTTGAGGCACAAAGCATAATCCCCCTCATCAACAAGACATAAAAGGCAAATCATATATTCTTAAACCTTCATAATGGAAGGTGCTAATGCTGAAAGGCAACCAAGGATTGCACGCTGAAAAACAACAGGTATCCTAATATCCTATCCTAGGCTCATCTGAGCAGTGCACTCCACCAACATCGGAAAGATCGATCAGTGCAAGGTGCAGCAGGAGAAGAAGAAAAAAAAAAATCCAGTTTCTTCCATACCATATATCGCTAAATTAATCACCAGGCATGTATCTGGCCGAAAAAGCTGTTACTTGCACGTGCCAGCAGCGCTCGTGCTGTGTATATACAGTAAAAAATAATTAAAAAAATAATAATACTGAAAAAATAAAATATTAAATAAATCGAGTAAACTTTATACTAATAACTTGAAACTTTTATCTCTAATTTTAAAACTTTTAATTCAATTTTTGAAACCTCCACCTTAAATTTAAAAACTATCAATTGAGAATTTTAAAAAATCTACTTAAATTTTAAAATTTTCAGCCCAAAATTTGAAACTTTTAACTAAATTCTAAAACTCTTAACTCTATTTATTTATGTATTATTTTATAATTAAAAATTATTAAACACCAATAATAATAATGAGTGCTTAATTGGAGCTAGGAATACGGCTGCCATGCGCGCGAGCTAGCCAGCCCGCATCTGGCAGTTCTGGGCTTCTGGCAGCCGAGTTGGACTCCACTAATCAAGATGAGAAATCCTTTCAATGGCTGCCGAACAAGTACCACAATCTTTTGTTATTAGCTTTCCCCGTGCAGCGCATACATTTGGTACACGACCACCATCAATCAACCGAGTCGAGTCGGTTTCTCCCCCGTGCCAAGCTACCAAAAGCGGCGTCACGCAAGAAAGGAATAACCACGCAGCAAAGGAAAGGGAGTTGTGGCTCCGATCACGGCGACGGCGCCGGCTGGTTCGGTTGCGGCCAGCCAGCCGGGTCGGCGTTGGTTGTTAAACTTGTTATTTTGGCCGAGTCGGAAGCCAGCCTCCCCCTCCGCGTGAACCCCAACCGCGACGCGACACCCGGTCTCACGCGAAGCGGACTCGCCACCCGTCGCCCGATCCGCCCCCGCGCGCACCGTGGAACTCGCCGGCGTCGTGGCGTGCGTCGGTTGGCTGGCTGGTTGGTTGGTTTTCGCCGTGTTTTTCCCTGCGTTTTTGGCTCCGTGGCGCACGTCTGCAGCGAGTGTGTTTGGTTTGGCGGGTCAAGAAAAAGTTTAGGTGTGTGGGGGCTGCGCTGCCTTGCTCTGCGACGCGGTCTTTCTTTGAAGCCCGAGGAGTACAGACTCCATCGCCTCTTTCGGCATCGGGATCATTGATCAGTCGCTCTCGTCTCTTCTCCGGTCTATCTATCTATGTATTGCTCCATCTTTCTTCCTCCACACCTCGATCGACGGATGGTGGCACGTAGTTTTCTTCGCGGCTCGCGCGGGGCCGTGGTGGCTATGGCGTAGGGAGGAAAAGGATCAGTCGGACGGAGGAGGGGTTTCCTTTCTTTCTCTCTTTCTTTCTTTCTTTGCTGATGCGCGCTTTGCTCGTCCTTCCTCTTCTTCTTCTTCTACTCTGCCATGGTGGTGATGTGTTGGCCTGCAAGGTGAGGTAAAAGCCAAGAGGCTGTGTGGTCGGCTGTCCACCCATGGATGCCAGTGAGGGTGGCGGCGCGCCCGCCGCGGTGGCGGCGGCGGCGGCTGAGGCGGCAGGCGGGTTCAGTGGGTTTATTCACGCCGTGATGCGGTGCTACTCCTCGCCCCTCTTCTTCTGGCTTCTCACCGTCGCGCTCGTCGCCGCCATCCACCTCGCCTCCAGTTACTTCTCTCCCTCCAGGTATCACCGATGGCCAAGAACATTTGATGATTTTGTAGGAATTCTGAATCTCTGATCGATCTTGTTGTTTCGTCAGGAGCGAGGACGATAAGGAGGCCGAGAGGAAGGCACGGCGTGGTGGTGGTTTTGCCGGCGGTGGCGAGGAGGGGGAGGAGGAGACGGCGGGCAGGAACGACGACAAGATTCTCGAGATGATGCGGAGCTTCAGCTTCATGCATGCCAGCGAGGAGGATTTCATGGAGGGCATGGTTACGTACGACCGCGTCGTCGCCACGATGGCACCGGAGCCGGTGGTGGCGCCGCTGCCGTCGCCGCCGTCGACCTTAAGCTTCAAGTTTCAACATCAGTTACCTGAAATTCTCCGAGAGACGACGGTGGTTTCGGGAGAAATACCAGTGCAAGTATTGGAGGAACACGAGGTGGAGAAGAAGCCGGCGATTTCGTTGGAATCGGTGGCCAAGCAAGAACGCGAGCTCGAAGCAGAGGAAAGAGAGATGGTAGTAGTAGAGGAAGAAGAAGAAGAACAGAGCAGAGAGGTCGTGGAGGCGGCGGCGCCAAGGATCGTCGCGACCACGCACAACTACCGGTTCTTGACGGAGCGTGACTTCCGGGGATTCGTCAAGGAGCCGGAGGCCATCACGGTGCGCGTCCAGGAATCCTTCGTGCCATCACCGGAGCTGGAAGCGGTGGCGGTGGCGGCGGCGCAGCCAGAGGAGCGGCGAGTGGTCGACGGGGCGCCCCGACGCGGCTTCTTCACGGAGACTGACTTCCGTCCGTCGAACGAGCCCAGCACGCGCCACAAGAGCGTGGCGTCGCCGGAGAAGAGAACTCCGTCGCAGAGGCGGAAGCGGGCGGCGAGCTCCCCGTCCGCCGCATCGAAGGGCAGCGCCGTGAGCGGGAGGACGAGCTTCGCATCGGAGTTCTCCGGCTTCGGCGGCGACTCTGACTCAGAGTCAACCGCCAGCGACGGGTACTCGGTGAAGGAGCTCGTCGTCGACTCCGACAGCGACTGGTTTCTCTCTGAGAAGGACTTCCCGGCGGCGGCCGCGCACGACGCCGGCAGCCTCAGGGGCTACTACAAGACCAAGATGCTCAAGGCCCTGGAAGCCCTCGATGAGTCGGCCTCCAATCTGGAGCGGTCTTTCCAGGGCTCGGCGACGACGGTATCGCCGGGCTCGGTCGGCCAGGCATCGCCGGACAGCATCGCCGACGGCTCCGCCAAGTACCCCGAGGACATGTGGTCCCGGAGCCCCTCGCCGGACGTCGAGTACAAGGAAGAAGAGCACAAGGGAACCGGCGAAGAAGCCGAAGAGGCCGCGGCGACGAACATGGAGGAGGAGGAGGAGGTGAGCTTCGACATGAGCGACGACGAGCGCTCTCTCTCCCCCGACAGCAAGAAGACGGCTGCAGCATCACTGGTGCACGACGCTGATTCTGAAGATGAGAACAGCTTGGATCATTCTGAGAAGGAAACCATCACTATAAATGATCATTCATACGTGTCTGTTTCCGATGTCAAGAGGAGTCCAGAAGCAATCTCTGATAGAAAATTGGATGATGTCTCGTCTCATCATGTTCCTGTTCTTGATGCTAAGATGAGCTCGGAGCAATCAGAAAGGGAACCTGTCGGTATGAACGTTCATTCATCTGACCTCATTTCTGACGATATTGAAGAACTTGCAGCCACAAATGATCAGTCACAAGCTGCAGTTTCTGATGACAAGGGAAGTCCGCTGCATTCCGAGAGAAAATTTGCCGGTGACGGAAATGATCAGTCACAAGCTGCATTGTCTGATGACAAGGGAAGCCCACCGCATTCCGAGATAGAATTTGCTGTTGATGGTCACTCGCATGAACTCATTTCTGATGTCTGGAAAGAAATTGTCAGTGCAAAGGATCAGTCATTAGCATTGCCTCACGATGAAAAAAGAAGCCCTGATCCATCAGAAAAAGAATTTGTTGGTACAGATGTTCAATCGGTTCAGCTTGTTTCTGATGGTCGGGAAGCAATTGTCAGTACCATGGATGATCCCTCATATGCAATTGTTTCTGATGACAAGAGCATCCCAGAGACTCCAGAGCAGGAATTAAGTGCAAATGATCATTCATACGAACTAGTCACTGATGCCAGGATCATTTCAGAGCCTACAGAAGAAAGAGGTGATATCCCAAATGATCGTCCAGGAAATGCCACTCGACATGTCACCTTCTCCATCGCCGAGAAGGGGAAGGTGTTGGATGAGGTGGAGGAGGATCAAGAAGACAAATGGAAGGATTTGACAGAAGAGGAGGAGGACGAGCTGGAGTCACTGTGGGAGCACCAGGATCTGATAGAGCAGCTGAAGCTGGAGCTGAAGAAAGTGCGATCGATCGGGCTACCGACGATCCTAGAGGAGTCGGAGACGCCAAAGACACCGATGGAGGATCTCAAACCATGGAGGATCGATGCCAAGTTTCTGCGCGAGGACCCGATGGACGAGCTGAATAAGTTCTTCAAGAGTTACAGGGAGAGGATGAGGAAGTTTGACATACTGTGCTATCAGAAGATGTATGCAATAGGTATGCACATTTTTGCCATTATCAGTTTGCCCTTATTTACCTCAGATTCTAGTAATTCTTTGCACTAGAGTACAGTTGCAGCTTTTGTGACTATCAAGCATAGCATCTAGTAGCTTTTTAAAGCTAGTTAAGGACGGATGCAGCTTTATGATGCTTTACCTAGCACATATTTTGTTCAACTCAATGTGCTAAAAAAATTATTTTTTTTGGTTGCTTGAAATTCTGTTGTGCTAATCTGGTATTGCAATGGGATTTACTTGCAGATTTTCTACAGCTCAGAGGGCCTCAACAATCGGCAAACTCTCTGAAATCCTTATCGCCAACAGTGACTTCCATCCTGTCTCACAGTTTCCGGTCATCACGTCGAAAATCGCCTGAGGACCCGTCAGAAAGGTTTCTCAAGGAGCTCCGGTATGACTTGGAGACGGTTTACGTCGGCCAAATGTGCCTATCATGGGAGTTCCTCCGGTGGCAGTACGAGCAGGCCCGTGACTTGCCAGAATCCGATCCTTACCATAGCCATCAGTACAACCAGGTGGCCGGAGAATTCCAACAGTTTCAGGTAGTAGTGCAGAGGTTCGTGGAGGATGAGTCCTTCAAGGGCCCTAGGCTGCCTAACTACATTAATAATCGATGCGTTCTCCGAAATCTCTTGCAAGTACCTGTAATAAAAGGTCAGAGCAGATTTCAGAACTGAATAATCAGACAGTAGTATTGCTTTATATTATATGCCAGATGATTTATTTCAATGTGAATGTTGGATTGCAGAGGACAGCTTGAAGGACAGGATGGAGGATCAGCGCAAGGGGAACTATGTTATAACGAGCGAGGAGTTGGAGGAGATCATGGAGGAATGTATGCGCGTTTTTTGGGAGTTCATCAGATCCGACAAAGTCGAGACGACGTCGGTGCTCAAGGGCTTGTCGAGCACTCATGTTGAGCTCCAGGACCCTTTAGACCATGACCTTATGATGCACATCCATGCCACGCTACAGAAGGTAAATTACTACATTTACGGTTTTACACCAGTACCGGCAAATACTGGATTTGCTACAGTACTAGCAAAAGTACTTGTTGCACCATGACACTGAATAAAACTGCAATGGATGCAGAAAGAAAAGAGGCTGAAGGATCTCCTAAGGACTGGCAACTGTATTGTAAAGAAGTTCAAGAAGCCCAAGGAGGACAATTTGAACCAGAACCTCTTCTTCTCACAGGTCGACATGCGGCTCGTGGCACGGGTTCTGAGGATGCCGAGGATCACCAGCGAGCAGCTGCAGTGGTGCAAGGCAAAGCTGGATAAAATCGCACTTGTAGATAGGAGGATCCACAGGGAGGCTTCATTTTTGTTGTTTCCCTGTTGAGAGTACATACATACACGCTTCTTTTGTTCTTTTTCCCCCTTCATAAAGCATCTCCACCATGTAATTCCTCCGCGGCTTGTAGGTTTTCTTAACCTTTTAGTAATCAAGTTCCTTACACGTCCAGTAATTATAATTGTAACATGATAAAACAGCTCATAAACCACAGAGTCCACACAGTATAGTACTTACAGTACCTAGCTAGAAAATCAGTGTGTAATAATCACCATTTCCTCCCAAGAGAGAACATCTACCACAATGCACATATTCCCACATCTGAGATGAACAGTGTGTACCTTGCTTGCCTCTGTCACCACGTGGATGCACAACTGCTGAGGTTGTAGTACCACGGTGTGCAAATAAAGATGCAATAAGGGCTTTGCTCAAGAAAGATCAGCTGAATGCATGCCCAGTTCTGGCTGGACTGTTTGTGTGTACCCTATGGTCCAGTGCATTGGAGCCACAGTTACTGATCACCATTGTCACTCGTGTCCTCTTGGTGAAGATGAACAGTGCCGGTGCTCCTTTTTTGCTTGCCACATGAGGCATCTAATGGCGGCCATACCAATCCTAACAACCCAAGTACTAACGGTAAACACTGCATCTTGCATACCCCCCAGCTGAGAGAGACAAATCATAACTCGCAAACGGTAAGAAAGCTACTGCTGCTGGTTTTGGAGAGATTGTGTGTGTGGAGATGGGGACCTGGCTGGGCGCCGTCATTATCAGCTGACAAAGGGATGCAGATGGAACAAGATGCAAACAGGCTGTGCGGGGTATGCGAGTTAGAGCTCAACAGTGCAAGGCTTGACATGAGCAAGAGATGATGATAACAAACCGTGTCGATCAACCACGAAATTGTTTCTGAAGAAAGTCGATTCAAGAACTAAATGAAACTTGTTCGATGACGACCAATTTGTCACTGATTAATGGCAACGAAATTTCTAGCTAGGTCACTAGGTAATAGGTATTGAGAGTACTGTGTAATGCCCGATTTTACACGGAAATATCACCTACTCCTAGATAGGAGAGAGAACGACCACAGAAACAAGAAACCAAATTTCCCATCCTCTGATCGTTTAACCTATGGTTGATAAGCCGCGGGAAAATGAATAAAGCAACCATAAAAATTATGGGTAAAACTTTTATATCTGTGTCGTTTGTGATTAAAAGTCAATGCTAAAAAGCAGACTCCCACAAAAAAACTCCAAAACAAGTTTCTAAATTCATTTGACAAAACCATTCATTTCAGCTCAGGCTTCTCAGTGCGAATTTTTACTGTTACTAATTTAATTTTTTTTTTTAATTTACAAAACTAATTTTCGATTTGGGTCATTTGCAAATCTACCCTCTTGCCGCGGTATTTAAAAACCGCCGTGGCCCAGGGCGGCGAATGGCATCCCCGTCAGGCGTGGCCAACGGCGCGGGCCGCCGTCAGCCCGGGGAGGCCACGTGGCCTTGCCACCCTGGGGGACGGCGGCGAATGCCTCCAGGGGGCCGAATGCAAAAATGCATTCGCCGTCGTCCCCCACGGCGGTTTTTAGCATAGTGAACGGACGGTCCGCACAAGGATCGGACCGTCCGAATGCAGGGGGCCGCCTGCAAAATGTTTTTTTTTTGATATTTTTTTCTCAACTAGCAACACGAGAATAGCAAAATCTCGTGAAGGTGCAGCTCAAACCGATGTAAGATGTGGCCTGTAGAAAATTATGAGTGTGCTTTAAAAACCGTGCTGAAACTTCAGACCTCAAAAACTCAATCTTCCCGGCCAAATTTCGCAAAATTTTTTTGGACAAACCCAACAAAGTTGGGGGGAAGCGGATGTAAAATTTTCTGTAGATGTCCGTAGAGTACTTATTTGCCCGATTCCGAGATCGTATGCGAAAGTTATGACTGTTTTAAGGTAGGTAGCGCGTGTTACAACAATTTGCTATGCATTCGCCGCGCTGGCCGTGGATTCGGACGGTCCGATTCTTGTGCGGACCGTCCGTTCACTATGCTAAAAACCGCCGTGGGGGACGGCGGGGCATTCGCCGCCGTCCCCCAGGGCGGCAAGGCCACGTGGCTTCCCCGGGCTGACGGCGGCCCGCACCGTTGGCCGCGCCTGACGGGGATGCCATTCGCCGCCCTGGGCCACGGCGGTTTTTAAATACCTCCGTGGCCCACGGCGGCAAGAGGGTAGATTTGCAAATGACCCAAATCGAAAATTAGTTTTGTAAATTAAAAAAATAAATAAATTAGTAACAGTAAAAATTCTCTCAGTGCAAGTGTTCAACTGGACATGACATTGGGCCTTTTTTTTTTTTGCAACTGGACATAAACATTCCAAGTGGGCTTTGAACTGACACAACAGCAGCCATACGACCCAAGTAGATCCAGGCCGTCCTGATCCGGCCCATTACAGCATCGAGCCAATCCTAGCCGTCCGTGCTAGGTCAAGCCACACTGAGGTAGCCATTTATAGGCGCCCCCGCCGCCACGCGTTTGTTCCCCTCTCCCCCATTTTGACCTCTAGCCTCCTCTAGGGTTTATCCACCGGCGATTACGAGGCGGCGGCGGCGACGGCGACGGCGAGATGGTGCAACGCCTGACCTACCGGAAGCGGCACAGCTATGCCACCAAGTCCAACCAGACGCGGGTCGTCAAGACCCCAGGTCTGGATCTTCTCTTCTCTTGCTTGGGACTCTCGTTTTTTTGGTTCTCGATCTGTTGAGGTGAAGGTTTTCGCTTGGTTGATCGGTCTGTGGCGTTGTGATTGCAGGTGGCAAGCTCGTGTACCAGTACACCAAGAAGAGGGCGAGTGGGCCCAAGTGCCCCGTGACCGGGAAGAAGATCCAGGGAGTGAGTACCCGCTTGACCTTGCCTGCATGTTTTATTGTTTTAGTTGTTTTGGTAGGATAATTTCTGGAATCGATTGGTACAATGGCGTGGTAGAAATTTGGGATAAGCCGATGAGTCCGTGTGTGAAATGTAGATGAATTGGTATATGTTACTCGATCTTAGCATATCACCGTGTTCGAGTGCTGCTCTATGATGCTTATCTAGGACCTGATAACGTCTTCTCAACGAGGATGCTCGTGTACTAAGAGCTTCTAACCTAGAATGGCGGAAGATTTACTTGTAGTTGGCGACATCTAATTCTGAAATTGCTGGACCTAAATCTACCTACCGTATGATTTTCAGCTTGGCATTTGAATGTATCACTGCTGTCCTTTCCACACTGATTCAATCACATTATTTACTTTTGTTGTTTACCCATGGCTGTTTCTTTTGTTTGGTTTCTATGCTCTTAGTCTTAAATACTGAACACATGCACCTAATTCATATAGTTATCTTTATGCTGATTTATTTTCTTTTAATTTTCTGTCAAGTATATATGGCACCAATATCAATCTGATTGTCTGTAATTTCTAAGGGGGTTAATATTTTAATGTCAAGAGAATTATCTATATGCAGCTTTCTCAATCATATTCTTCCATCATAGTTCGTAATATGTACTACATTGGAAAGCATTTCTGGTTCGTACATGAATTTAATCACTAAAATTGCTTCTGTGTGGCTGTGTGCTTACTATGGATGAAGTTTTCGCTTCTGATCTTTTAACATTTGCCATGATTAGCATTAGGTAATACCACTTAATTTTTGTCATTGTTATCTTATTATTCTACTGCATGTGGTCCATTGCCTAAAATTTAATTTGCTTTACTCATACTGTCACTTCTTTGGATTTCAGATTCCCCACCTCAGGCCTGCTGAGTACAAAAGATCCAGGTTGTCTAGGAACCGCAGAACTGTGAACCGCCCATACGGTGGAGTGCTGTCTGGAACTGCAGTTAGGGAAAGGTCAGCAAACAGGCTAACATATTCATATGTGATCTAACATATTCATATGTGATGGCAACCTGTATTTTACGTCATCTCATGGGATTCATATTGTCTCGCAGGATCATTCGTGCTTTCTTGGTTGAAGAGCAGAAGATTGTGAAGAAGGTCTTGAAAATACAAAAAACCAAGGACAAGTCTGCCTCAAAGTGAGAAATCTTTGAAGTGGAAGCAAGACGCTGTGCTGTAAACAAGGAAAACATTTTTGTTGATGGTGATGATCAATGGTCTAGCCTCTTCTAGCTTATGTTTTAGTATAACTATCAAGTTTCGAGTACTTTAAATCCGTCTACCATTGTGATGCACTTGATGTCAAATGTTGCTGATACATTTGATTCGCCCTTTTGTTCACTTCTCTGGACTGCGAATGAGTTTTACTTGAGCTGGTGTTTTCTTTCTACGCTGTTTCTGTTTGTTTGTGCGTCTGGTTCTGCTGTTCTACGTCCAGATGTTTTCTTGGCAATTAACGTACGGCACAGCATGATTCTGCTGCTGGATAAGTAAATCTGCGATCGTGAGCCATCGTGTTGCGTTTATCACGTTTCTGAGAGTTTAGAAGTGTTTTATATCGTGTACTTTGGAGAAAATTAAACAGATGATATTGTTGTTAGAGAAGCATCGATTGTTCTGCAATTAAAAAGAGAACATCCACACTAAATCCAATCAAATTTTAACAACCAAATATTCCAAAAAAATTTGCATGTCAAGAATGGGATTCGAACCCATGCCCTTTCGGACCAGTACCTGAAACTGGCGCCTTAGACCAACTCGGCCATCTTGACCTTGTTCTAAACTTTAATTCTACTTTATGAACTTGGATCCTTAATGCAGCCAGGCTCCCTCCCCGTGATTTCGGTGTAGGCGTAGCCATCTTCGTTTTCGGACTGGAGTGTTAATTCACCAGCAATGGCGCCTTGCCTTGCACTCGAGTAGGTTACCCTCCTCCCTCTCCGATCCCTACCCCAAACCATCTCCCCTCCCCTCGCGCCATCTTCATGCCGCCTCGCCTCCTCCACTCCTCCACCCCTCTTGCCCCCGCCCACCTTCGCACGCTCTCCGCGTCCGCTACCGCCTCGGCCTCCGCCCCGCGCGCTGGTGCGCCCGACCTGTTCGGCGGAATGCCCCGGGCCCCCGACCGCCTCGCTCGGCTGCCCGCCGAGCTCGCGTCCTTCGCCCGCGCGCGCGCCGCGGGGCACGCGCCCAGCCAGTTCGCCTACGGCAACGCGCTTGCCGCGTGCGCCCCCACGGGGCACGTCGCGCTGGCCGAGCAGGTCTACTGCGCGTCCTGGAAGGACGGGCTCTCCGGCAACGCATACGTCTGCAGCGGCATGGTAGACCTGCTCGCCAAGAGCGACCGCCCCGGGGACGCGCTCAGGGCTTTCGCGGACGGGGACCCGAGCAGCGCCGTCTGCTGGAACGCGATTATCTCCGGGGCGGTGCGGAACGGCAAGGACGGGCTCGCCGTCGAGATGTTCCGTGATATGGTGTGGGGTTCGTGTGAGCCCAACTCGTTCACTTACTCCGGTGCTCTTAGCGCCTGCGCGGCTGGTGCGGAGCTAGATGCTGGGCGGGCGGTGCATGGTCTGGTGATTCGGCGTGACCCTGAGTACGATGTGTTCGTTGGAACGTCGCTTGTTAATATGTATGCAAAATGTGGTGATATGGGTGCTGCCATGAGGGTGTTCTGGAGGATGCCAGTCCGGAATGTGGTTTCGTGGTCCACTGCGATCGCTGGTTTCGTTCAGGAAGATGAGCCAGTAAGTGCGATGCTGCTACTTAGGGAAATGGTGCGGAATGGTGTGGCGATCAACAAATACACAGCCACGAGTATCTTGCTCGCTTGCTCTCAAATGCCTATGATACAAGAGGCTAGCCAGATACATGGTATGATTATGAAGACAGAGCTGTACTTGGATTGTGTTGTAAAGGAGGCTTTGATTTCCACATACACAAACTTTGGGTTTATTGAGTTGTCAGAGGAAGTGTTTGAAGAAGCTGGCACAGTAAGCAATAGAAGTATCTGGTCGGCCTTCATATCTGGGGTTAGTAGCCATAGCCTTCTAAGATCAGTTCAGTTGTTAAGGAGGATGTTTTGTCAAGGTCTAAGACCAAATTACAAATGCTATGCTTCTGTTTTCAGCTCTGTCAATTCAATTGAGTTTGGCAGACAGCTTCATTCATCAGCCATAAAGGATGGGTTCATTCATGGTATTCTTGTTGGCAGCGCACTCTCCACCATGTACTCTAGATGTGATAATGTGCAGGATAGCTGCAAAGTTTTTGAAGAGATGCAGGAACGAGATGGAGTCTCATGGACATCAATGGTTGCTGGTTTTGCTACACATGGCCATTTAGTTGAGGCATACTTAACGTTCAGGAATATGATTCTTGATGGTTTTATGCCAGACCATGTGACGTTAACTGCCATTCTTTCAGCTTGTAATAGACCAGAGTGTATACTCAAAGGGAAGGAAGTTCATGGACACGTCCTTCGTGTCTATGGAGAAACCACATTCATTAACGCTTGTTTTATTTCCATGTATTCAAAATGTCGAGTAGTACAAACAGCTAGAAGAATTTTTGATGCAACTCCCTGCAAAGATCAGGGCATGTTGTCCTCAATGATATCTGGATATGCTACAAATGGTTGCAGTGAGGAAGCAATCTCACTATTTCAGCTTATGGTGGCAGCAGGTTTTCGAATAGACAGTTTTATATGCTCAGCTATTCTTAGCCTATGTGCTGACATAGCAAGACCATTATATTGTAAACCATTACATGGATATGCGATTAAAGCAGGTATACTGTCTGATCTGTCAGTAAGCAGTTCACTTGTGAAGGTGTACTCCAGAAGTGGCAATATGGATGATTCTCGTAAAGTTTTTGATGAAATAAGTGACCCAGATTTAGTTTCATGGACCGCTATAATTGATGGTTATGCTCAGAATGGAAGTAGTCAGAATGCCTTGGCGATGTTTGATTTGATGATTCAGCTTGGGGTAAGACCAGATACTGTTGTACTAGTGAGTGTTTTGTCTGCATGCAGCCGTAATGGTTTAGTTGAGCAAGGCTTTAACTATTTTAATTCAATGAGAACTGCATACGCAGTTGAGCCAGAGTTGCATCACTACTGTTGTATGGTTGATTTACTTGGTCGATCTGGGAGGCTTGTGGAGGCAAAATATTTTGTTGATAGCATGCCTATGAAACCTGACTTGATGGTATGGAGCACACTACTTGCTGCTTGCAGAGTTCATGAGGACAATGTACTTGGACGGTTTGTAGAAAAGAAGATCCGTGAAGGAAATTATGACTCAGGTTCTTTTGCAACTCTGTCAAACATTCTTGCCAATTCTGGAGATTGGGAGGAAGTAGCTAGAATCAGAAAAACGATGAAGGGTGTAAATAAAGAACCTGGATGGAGTATGGTGTAAAAGCTAAAATTCTTGAGGAGATATATACAAAAAGGGGAATGCAGCACAGCATCTAGAAACATATATTTCATGAGGCAGCGAGATCAGCTGTAAAGATAGAAGTACCTTGGCAAATATTTCTATATAACCAAGACAATGCAGAGTATTTTCATGACTAAAACTTCTATAAATATTCTTTTTTGAATTTCCTAAGCTATTTTTTATTAGTGCATGTGCTAAATCTTGACTGAGTTGGAGTGGATATTGGGCAAATTGGAAATGAACACCAGTTGGTTTTATGTCCTGTTTGTGGAAAGGACTTGGCAGTTCTCAAAAGTTCCCACTGTTGGGAGAACTGAGTTTGTGATTCTTCTTGCTGTACTTCATTAACTATACACTTTATGAGAATTTTTATATTTTGACATATAGAGCACACCCCTAATTCTAAGAGGAAGCATAAGGTCTGTATAGTACTGTGGAGCTCAAAATTATAACTAATCTATTCTTTTCTCATTTTGCTTTCTGTTAATATGAGTAAATTTTAGGTATAAATCTGACTTGATATATATAGCATGGCAATTCTTTTGCTAACAGCTGAAGACATCTCTTGGTCTTTATGTCAATGCACAACATTTTTACATAAAACAGCTATTGCACATCTCTGTGAGAGTTGGGAGTTAAGGGGGATTCACATGGCATATTGCATGTCCAGTCATCTGAAGGATCAGCCCCTAAATCAAATAGAAACTTTATTTTCTGTGGGATTCCACATTCACTTGTACTGTATTCAGTACCAGTTCTTCTTGTATTTGGATCCTCATCACTATTTTCAATGCCTTCATTTGTGCCTATAATCCAATCAACATATCCATCGCATGGTTCAGTCTGTTCAAATCCTATGTTTGGCGAGGCTTCATATATGCTATTGATTATTCCAGGGGTTATTCTGAGAAGCAGCGATGTGGCACCTGATGAATTCTGCAGAGTTTGTGTTTTGAATGGCGAGGTGACTGGACAACTATGGTTATCTTTGTCTGACTGATGAGTTAAAGATGGACCACTTCTAAAGTTTATGACTTTACAAGAAGAGCCATCTTGTGAATCGTCGAGCTTCCTCTGCTGGCCCTGCAGGCACTGCTGGCTGTTCAACTGTGTTGGTATTGCAACTTCTGCTGAGCAAGAGGAGCTTTCCAAAGCAAATTCCGAGTTTGTTGTTGCAATTGATTGAGGACCCCAGGAGTGAGATATCACTCTTTGTGCCATAGAACTAGGCTTTTTAAATATCTTACAAATAGGCCAGACATCCTGTTTAGTGCAGAAAAATATCAGAATGATATAGTACATATATACATTTTTTAAAATTTTTACTATAATAATTCCGGTAAAATACTAACTTTGGCTGGAATGTTTTTATCTATTGGTATTTTAGGAAGTGAAGGCTCCGTGAGTGAAGGAAGTCTGATCTCATGCATCATCCAATCAGTCTTGATCCTTTTGCTGCTCTCCCTTTGTAAAAGACAAGAGACTTCTTCAGGCATATGCACTTGCTTCCCTCGGAAGAGTAAATGGGCCTGTCTGTTCCTGTTGCTTTCCAGAATCCAGCTCCTGTTACTCTATTTGGTCTTACACTATTTCGATACTTCTGGTCTCTTTTGCAGTAAAAATACCGTTCTTTCTCCCCAGTACTTGCAAGCCCTTTCCATTAGTAAGATGGTAAATAAGATATCACAGAAAGTAAAGGTGAATAGAGCAAGGCAATGAAGAAAGCTGTGGTAGAAAGTAAGGTGACTTAATTATGCCTCCATTACAGATAGGCCCTCTTAACTCACTAATGCAAAAGTCATGTGTCTTATGTACTCCCTCCGTCCCAAAATATAAGAACTTTTGGCTATGAATCTGGACAAGGGAAGTTGCTATAGTTTGGGACGGAGGTAGTACCGTTTTGCTATTTTTAGAAACTTGCTAGTGTGTGTGTGTGGAAGTGTTTTACATGCATATGCACAATCTACAATCTCTTGTTTGTGATGGTGTATAAATTTTCAACTCTTCATCAGAGTAGGATCTGTACGAGCACTGTTCTTACCAGCTTCTAGCTTGAGCTACTTCATCGATTTTGGTGAGCACGCTTCCAAATTGCTAAAAGGTATCTATTTTTCAAAAATTTTCTATATAGAAGTCCTTTTGAAAAATCAAATAAATCCATTTTTCATGTTTCTAATAGTTAATGCTTAATTAATTATGTACTAATGACCCGCCACGTTTTCCATGCGGCAATAAGCTCAAGCCTAACCTCACATTCAAACGGTGAGAATTGACCTTACCTGCTGCTTGAAGTATTGTTATTAAGTGTGCTGTGTGCCAACTTATAACTTTGAACCCAAGTGAATGGAAGGGAAATGATTATCTGTTATTTTTAGATACTAACATATAGTTGTGAAAACTGAAAATTTATCTTCATGCTGTAGTTTGTAACTAATAGTTCTTTATTACTCCCTCTTTTCACTTTTATAAGGTGTATTTTAATTTCAGGAAGTCTTTAAGACTCAACTTTGACCATTAATTTCTCATAAAGTATATTTCAAATAACTATAAAACCAACATTGTGCGGAAGTCTTTGAAGTATGACTAATGGTATAAGTTCTATACGCTAAATATACTTGTATGTTAACTAATTATTGGTCAAAATCTTCCAAGTTTGACTTTTTGAAATCAAAATACACCTTATAAAAGTGAAATGATAGAGTACTAAAATCATGCAAGTCAGAATGGAAAAGATTGGCTCTTTCAGTGTGTGCTTGATCGAAGCAAGGTGGTGGGTGTGGAACTATGGAATACTTGATTTATGAAATCTTAATTTATCCCTCATTTGGGCCTAATATCCGTATGTTAACACATGCTATATAGAGAAGCTGTATTCCATTTTTTATGTTAACAAAAACATGGAATTAATATCTGCAGAAGTTTTTGCTTTCTGAAATCTGCAGACCTGTGCTTGAGTATTGTTGTAAGTGTGGCTGTGTGCCAACTTATAACTTTGGACTCAAGTGAATGGAAGGGAAATGATTATTTGTTGTTATTCTTAGGTACTAACATATACTAGCACAGTTGTGAAAACTGAAAATTTATCTTCATGCTGTAGTTTGTTAAGTAACTGATCGTTCTTTGTTGCTCCCTCTGTTCATTTTTACTAGCCATATCGCGACCATCATAAGCTGTTTGAGAAGTAGCTATAAGCAGACCATGATATGTGCCATTAAGGAGAAGGATCATGACCTCCCTCTCTATTTATCATAGATTTTTTATTCATACGTTAAATCAAATTTACAAAGTTTAATATGCCCATGCCACATGTATATTTTACAGCAGTGTCAATTTCAATATACCTATGTTGTTGCAACTCCCAATGCTAAGAGTTTGATTATAAACAATTTTGTAGGTTATCTGTATAAAAATTTTACAAAAGTACTTTATCTCTTTAGTGCATTCAATGACCACTCTATAGAAGCAATGTAAATGAGAAATACATAATTGGTTTGTCTGAATTATAAAATATTTTGAGCCTACATTTGAGTAAAATTACACTAATCTTAAATATAATATTAGTTGTTTTGAGATGTTGTTTTTCTTTAAATTGGTTTGAAATGTTGCTAACTGATTTAAAGTTGGCAAATTTTGCTATAGGATATCCAAAGTTTATGGTCTTTGCTCGTGAACACTGAAAAAACGTGACACGGCTCGAGGACATCCTAAAAAATGTGTAATTTACTAGGGGACACCATGGCCCTTATTTTATCATTTCTAGCTAAAACAGAGAGAGAAATTCTACGAAAAGATGAGATTGTCCCTCAAGCCACCAGCTTGTAACCTGGCTGGATCTGTCGCCTCCAATTTATATGGTTTTGGAGAGGGGGTTAGGGGAGAGAATGGGGCTCGGGTCTGGTTCGAACCAGACCCAGCTGGGTTACATGCTGCTGGTCCGAGAGGCAAACTCGTCTTTTCTACGTGGTCAAAATCTTCCAAAGTTTGATTTTCTGAAATCAAAATACAACTTATAAAAAGCGAATAGATGGAGTACTAAAATCATGCAAGTAAGAATGGAAAAGATTAGCTCTTTCAGTGTGTACTTGATTAAAGTAAGGTGGTGGGTGTGGAACTATGGAACAGGGTTGGCCAAACCGTGTGGTAACTGCGCGGTTACCGCCCAAACCACAGGGGTACGGTATCGGTTACCAGCGGTTTGGTTTAAACAAATTTCATCCGAATTCAAATTTTTTTAAAAAAATCCAAAAAAATTCTAGTAGGTAGTACTTAAATTATGGATCACTATGGTGAGGAAAGTTTGTGAAAATAACAAAGTTTACTTCATATTTTGGAGCTCCATCGAAATTAAAAAAATAAGAGATGGGTTGGGATATAATTTCTACTTTATTTAAGTGTAAAAACGATAGCAAGGGTTATGCAAAAAAAATTATGCAATATTACATTGTTTTTCTAGAGATATCCACAACTTTTTCCTGAATTTTCTATAATTTTTTAAAATTTTTACTATGTTTTACAACTATTTCTTTTTAGCTTTAACTTACCGCAGTTATCGTGGCTTACCGTGCGGTTACCGCGCGATATTGTGCTGTAACCGCGACCTTACCGTGAGATTTGAAAATTTTGAATTCAAATTTTTGGAGATGAATTTCGTGCGGTTTTGGGCGGTTACCGTGGTAACCGCCATACCGACGGTAACCCCCCCCCCCCCCCCCCCCCCCCCCCCCCCCCGTACGGTAAGGCAAACACTGCTATGGAATACTCTATTTAGAAAATCCTAATTTATGCCTCATTTGGGCATAATACCCGTATGTTAATACATGCTATATGGGGAAACTATATTCCAATATGTTAATGAAAACATGGAATTAATATCTGCAGATAGTGTTACTTTCAGAAATCTGCAGAAAGTATATTTACTTTCAGAAATCTGCAGATAGTTGCTACTTTCAGAGATCTTCAAAACTGAATGATTTGTAGTCCATTTGCTGGCAAAATGAACAAGAGGTGCAGAGAACAACAACTTACTTGGGAGATCCCATGGATCATACTTGTTGATGTCTAGTGGCCTGATGAGCTCATTGGAAAGGGGCTTCTGCTGAATCTTTCTCCTGAAATAGAAACTGATCAATTCTTCATCCGTAGGATGAAACCGGAAACCAGGCAGAAGTACGTCCTCTGACTTGTCCATATCACTTCTCCCATCCATAATTCAAGTGAGTCAAAGCCTTATATCTAGTTATGCAGTTGACTACCTTTGTGGAAGTAGTGAATGGTTTTTAAGGCTGAAGTTGCTAGGTAGACGACAAACAACCAAAGCAGTCTCTTTGAAATCAGTATCTACCGTATTGGATGTTTTTCCTCTTATCTAAATGGGTGTTTGTGCATAAGCAAAAGGCACAGTATCTTATAACTTATCTAACTACCTTGCAGGATAAGAAATGTTACTTCATGGACTCTAAGTATAAAGAAGTAATTCTGGAAGAGGAAGAGAATGGAAACAAGTGAATGCTGTATTTGAGGCTTTGAGCTACATGAAACTTCCCCAACCCTCATACTTGATGCCTTGTATTATGGGTCGACGGTCGGTCGTAAACTTATAATAGAAGAGGAAGTTTAACATATGCTTTGCAAATGAATCATACAGGCCCACAGGTATGGATACTCTCCTTGCATAACCTCCCCTTGAAGTAGTTCTTTATTCCTTCCCATCTTTTCTCAAATGACTGCATTTGACTTGGCGTTTAACCAGATAACTAGTATGTCGACCGTTTTAAGCAAAGCTTATCAGCATTATAGGATTATCAGTCCCTTTCAATTCGCACCCAGATAATGGTCTATAGGAATCTAGCACAGCGTGAATAAATATTGGATAACACTTCTGCAGATTATTATTTCGTTGTCATCTCAATATCCAAAGAGATAATACTTATGTTAGTACGTAGTGAAGTTAAACATCTTATCAATAATTTGTACTAGGCACACCAATATTCGCAACCTCAAGATTCCTAAATTCTAAATTCAGTGGCCACTGCAACTTGGTCTATTTCACTGATATGAGATGGGAAATCTCCGACGGGCTGTTAAAAACGTCTTTCCAAAGTTACAGTTGATTTACAGGTTAGAGGACTGGAGTAACAACTATGGCTTACATTCACATGTGTAGACTATCCCCTACGTTACATCTTAACATTCCATATTTCACAAGGAGTTAACATGGTTTCATCTTCTACTTTGAGCATCATTTCTTTATCCATAAACTAAACTCACTAATAGAGAAGACTTTACATTTCACTCCCAAATCTTACAGGCATCTAAATGACCAAGATACAACAATGGAATGGACCCAGGAAAGTTAACGTTTAACATCCGGCTTTTTGCCAAAAGGCAATATAATGAAGTCGATCAAACATTCATTGTTTCTCAATTGAAGTTATCAGAAAGTACAGCAAGACAGACAGAAAAAAAAAAGTGACCAATCATATAGCGTAAGGGAAAGAAAGATCACATGTGAGCCGAACCTGAAATTGCTACTTACAACAACACCAGTAAAGTACAGTTGCATTTTACGTCATAAGAAAACATATTGTCTGTTAGTAACAATATTCCGACTGCTGTTTGCATTTATGTAGCCGCCATTCAGACTGGGCGCTACGATCTCTAAAAAAAAGTTTGAGAGCCTTCTAGAGACAAAGAAATATACCAATAAGGCAACGAAAAGATCATTTTCAAGCTATTATCTGACAGGTGTTTCCAACTAATAGATTTCATATGTAGAATCAAATAGGATAAGGTATGTATGTTGTGCAGATGACGCAAGTCCTGCAAACTCCATTTTCACTACGTCTAGAAGTTTTCAAACCATCTGAAAGATTTACCAGAGATAGGCTTGGGCATGTTTTCTATATACCTACAGATTTCGAGACCAAATTCAACTTAATTGGACAGATACAAAAAAGACAAACTCAAATTTAGAATTTAGACACACTCCTCATTAGTTAGATCATTACAGAAAAATGAGGTATAAACACAGTTATTTCCCTTGGACCGTTTACTTTGGGAGTTACAGGAAATGTAAAATTACTTGGAGAAGTAAATAATGACACACTGAACAGTAAAATAAAGGAGAGCCCATTATTCTTTTCAAATATCTTCTATCAAGTTACTACAGCATATGCACAAAGCCATAGACTGATTGATCAAAGCCTTCAAGATGCTCCCAACAAGCTCCTTGATATCATACCCCTTGCAACTGCCCAAGCAACAATGGAACGTTATACATGTCAGTTGCATCTCAATAGTTACTACTAGCATCAAATATGCCAGAGCATGCCATCTAAATTCTAAAATAACCAAGTAACATAAATAGAAAAATAATCAAATAGCTAACCTACTCATATGCAATCCTCTGCAAGTTCTACAACTCAACCCCTTTTTTCTTTTGCGAAGAAACAACCCTATTTTCACCAAGAAGGAATGTGCTCGACCAAATTGTAAAGAAAATACCTGAAGAAAGGTTGCGAGTAGTTAATATTACATCCTACAGTTCCAAAATGCATGTATTGTTGATAGTAGAAATTAGATAATGAATGGTATTGAGCGTATGAAAAACCCAACGCGACACCTGCCAAAACCAATCACTAGGAAGATTATGGAAAATAGAATAGTAATTTATAATGAAATTATATAAAAAATATCGATACTGAGTTCAGAAAAAAAAATCTACTGGTCATAAAAAATATCGATATTGAGTTCAGAAAAAAAAAATCTACTGGTCATAAATTGATCACAGTATCACAATGAGGTGCTGCATCTATCATCTTCCTAAAAAAAGGTCAGAAATACAAGATACTTCAATGGGAAGCTACACTTTAATGTGGTCAAGTTTGTTGATAAGCAAATACATTCATGCACTTTGGCAAACATGGAATTCACAGGGTTTTATATCTTATTTCTAAATTGACATATAAAATTACCAAGTATAAACAATCTGCAGAATTGTCCAGGTGTCAGATGAGCAAAGCAAATGCAGCAGGCACTGTACAATTATGCAAACTGAGTAGGAAACCTGATATACAACAGCAAAACTGTTAAACACCTCAATGAGTAAAAACTGCTTAACTGTTAAGATACCAAGTTGCTATATGAAAGCATGTGAAAGGAAGCTACTAAGAAAGAGTTAAATAATATATGGTCTTTTTACCACTTAGTCAAGGACACCATTAAAAATCCTCGAAATACGGTCTCCTCCAGAATTGGTGCTAGAACGCCAGTAATGCCCACCAGAAAAGCAGTGCTAATAATATATTAAAAAGGTGAAAACAAAGTCAGTTCATCACTGCCAGGTATAAAGGCATAAACCCACTAAAAACTGGATGGACGATACCTGGCACTTGATGAGCCAATTAATGGCAACAAAAGAACTAATGAGTCAGTCTGAAAAAAAAGATCCAGAGAAATAGATCAGTAGTCAGGACCCATGAAGTAGTACCCTGAAAAAGGTAGCTAGTATAACAGGAGGTAATTACATATAACAGTCTGAATCTTGAACAAGACCATTATATAACAGCCTGAGTTGTCATTGTTTAAGCACAACCAGCTTAAGCCAGTTCATACATGAGAAAATTTTGATTCGATAAGGCCTAGGGTCAGGCAAGATACAATTGAGGCTAGCCAAAAGGGTTGGATAATTGAAGAAAATAATCCAATACATTCCCAAATTGTAAGTATTGCTCCATTTTAGCATATTGTATAGGCTATTGCTCGATGAATATTAAGCGGTCCAAGATGTGGATTTTTTTTTGCTGAAAAAATTGAATTACAGGTTGACGATGAATGAGATTAAAATAATGCGAGTTAAAAACTAAAGTGTTAGAAGTAATAATTAATTAAATGGGAATCAAATTGTATTGCCTAAGAAAAATCTATCCAGTACAGTATGTAAAAGGCCCGACCTCTCTCTCTGGAGGTTCACCATTCAGATAAGTCATAGCAACCCCAACTAAAGCAATAGAAATTATTGCACCAAAGAGGCCAACTCCAGCCCACAGAAGCCAGCCATTTTGCAGCTTGAATGGTTCTTTAATATCTGCAAATTCAGCAAAAGTTGCTACTTGAATATGGTTATTTCTTACTACCTCCGTCCCAAAAAAAGTTCAGTTTTGTACACGAATGTGGACAGTCACTTATCCAGATTCGTGTATAAAAGTGACATCTTTTTAGGACGGAGGTAGTAGATCAGAAAAGCAGAAGATGTGAACAAAAATTATCCATTATAACTTAAGTACGAAAGGTAGTACCCCATGAAAAAGAGGATAAGTCATGCACTTAGTTATGGCAGAAAGCTTTCCACGGATGAGGAAAATATTTTCTGAAAAAGAATACACTATGTACTCTTTGCACATGATCAAATTTATTGTAAGTACATGGAAATAATATCATGTCCTGACCATAACGAAACATATCATCTGGCAGTGGTCGGAAGGTATTGGTGATGCCAAACACAACACCCAGCACAACTGCTGTCACGCTACTGCTTATGACAGAGAAAAGAAAATGGTAAATATTTTGGCAATTGTCAGTAACCATTCTTTGGAATGCAGAAAAACAGCAGGTGCTTGGATTCGTACAGTTGTCCAAGGAAGAGTATTTCTGCCTTCTGATTTACTGTTGCCTCTACAGCTTTAAACCCCACATATGTCAAAACCGATTGCTCAGCCAATCCTGTCAGAACAAAGCTGTCTAAAGAACACTCAGAAAGTTTTCTTCAATGGAGCTGTCAATAATTGAATAAGCTGAAATACTGTAAAGAACAAGAAATCTGAGCAACATGGATCTGCCAATTTCAAATTATGTGACTACTGGTTTCAACTTACAACAGAAAACATTTGGAATCTTCTTTTCGTATTTAGCTCCAATATCATTTGCAGCGTTGAAACAGACATCACCAACCAGAATAGGGTACAAGAGGTTAAGAGTACCTTACTCCACAGCCCACCATGGTGAGCACCAACGTCTGCCACTCCCATGGCACATCCCACCGGCGAAGGATTGGCCATTCCTCTGGATTCTGCTCATATCCAAATGATGTAACAAAACCCTCAGCAAGAAAAACCATCACAAAAGACAGGAAAATGCTTACTGTCCAAATAAACTCAAGTAATGTTTCCATCATAATACAATATGCTCCTACCATTCCATATTGTAAGTCATTTTAGGCCCAGCTGGTAGAAGCTCCCCCCAAACAGTCCAAAATCTGTAGTTGTAGAATCCAGAATGATCTAGAAGCCAGCTTCTTAGATTCTCATCAGCTACTTCTCATAATCTTAAGCTCTCCCAAACATGGCCTTAGTTTAGTTGTAAGTCAAACTTCTTTAACTTTGACCAAGTTTATATAAAAATACACCAACATCTATGATAACAAATAAATGCACTATGAAGACATATTTCGTGGAGAATTTAATGAAACTAATTTGACATTGTAGATATTGGTGTATTTTTCTATAAACTATGTTAAAGTTAGAGAAGTTTGACTTAGGACAAAACTAAAATGACTTACAATATGGAACGGAGAGTATTCGCTATTCATTTGATCTTCTACTGATGCATCGGTTTGTTTTTGTTGATGCATTCTTAAAAAATAATCTTCGGCGTGTTCTTTCAAGAAGCTAAATTCCTCAAAATCTGAAGCGGCGGCGCGTAGCGTCACCTTACTGGAAGGCGGAGGCGGCTTGTTGCCGGAACTGGAGGAGCGGCACGCGAAGCCCCCGAGTCTCTTCCACCGGCCGGTCTCCGGCGACCGAAGCCACCGCTGCTGAGCTCTTACTGCTGCCGCCGCTGCTACGCAGCCAGTTCTTGGCGAGGGGAATGGCTTCCGTTGCCTAGAGAGGAGGATGGCTCTGTACGGGAGTGGCCGGAGCAGGTGAAGAGAGAGCGCCGGCGGCGGCAACGACGACGACGACGCCATGAGAGAGAGAGAGATGCTTCGTTGCTCTCTCAGCTCAGTGCTCGCTGGCTCACTGAAGCAGCCGCACGTGGTCGGGATAAGGTGAGGGACCAATTTATAAATTATAGAAATACAAGGACAATAAATAAAATTGAAATGATAGACTTCTTCAGAATTATGTATAGGTATAGGGTCAATTTGCAAAGTGATACACCGGTTCTTCGTCTCCGAACTTCCGAAGTACTACTACCTTGGGCTCTTGCGGCGGCGACGGCGATGGCGGCGTCGGCGAGCACGTCCGGCGAGTGGCTGAAGGGCGCCCTGCAGGAGCTGCGGGAGCGGATGGGTAGCGCGCTGGAGCTCGACGCCGACCTCATCTCGGGCCTCGTCTCCTTCTGCGAGCTCGCGCCTCCGCCCGACGCCGCTGATTACCTCGCAGTCCGTACCCCTTATCATTCATCCCCTTAAATTCCCCCTTAGAATGATATGTAAAAATGCAGAAATACTATATTTAGGTTCTGATCAGAGCTTGTTGTACGATTGATTGTTTGGTGTGGCGGCCTGATCTGTATCTGCTTTGGTGCTTTTGTCGGATAGGGTTTGTGTGATTTGATTTAGGCAAGGCTTGGTTCGGTATGGCAATGGAATCAGTCTATGGAGCTTGATGTTGATTGTTTAGTTAGTTGTAAGTCCGATCGTCACTGTGTTGCAATGGTTGGTGCTAAGTTTGATGCATTGTGCCGCTACCAGATTCCTCTTTGGTTTGAGATCTCTGTGGGTTTAGTTGCAACGAGAGGATAACTTGATGAACGCTGAAGCGTCTAAGCTTAGAACAAACTCTATGGCATAGGGAGTTTTTAGACTTCTTTGTTTGCAGCTAATAGAGGACAGAGAATATGATGCTATGATGAACTGTACCATTACGATGCATGGAGCTTTATAACCTGATGCATCACGGTATGCACGATGGAACATAACTGCGTTAGAACAGTCTTCGCTTAAAACGTGTATCTGCAATTCAGAGCAGCATGGTGCTTGAACCTGTTGAGTTACTTGTGTTTCTATTCAGTTGTTGTTATGCAGTCGCAACTTTTCAGGGCATAACTGCAGATTTTGTGTACAATGATACACTCCTTTCTAGAAAACATGTCACTTCGAATTGAAAGTTGAAACCCTAGGCTTGACCCTGCTGTGCATCTTTAACATCCCCTCCCCCCTAGTTTGCTGTTCTCATTTGGGCATTTGGTGTTGCAGAGGAATTTTAGTTCTATTTTTCCTTTGGGAGTTGTATTTGCTTCATATTGTTCATCTGTATTATGCGTGAATGCATGTGGAAATTGGCTGTTGCTTAGAACTTAGTATTTTTCAATTGTCATTGGTCATGGTCAGTTTAATGGTGCAGAATATTGTTGGAGTAGAAGCTTCTCAGGATCTTATTCAGGAGTACTTGCAGAGGAGGGGTTACATTGATCCATTGAGGGGTAATGAAAACCTGCAGTCATCTAACCTCCAGCCTTATTTGAAGCCATCTGCTGACACAGGGTCTACCCAAACAAAGAAACAGACACATACACAAAAAGATGCAGCAGCAGCAACATCTAGCCAGAGTTCCAAGAGTCAACCAGAAACTGCTGAACCCCGAGCTGCCTCCAAGAAAGGTTCAAAAAAGAAAGTAGTAAAATCCATCTCCCTTGCTGAGGCAGCAAAGGGTTCTATTGTCTTCAAGCAGGGGAAGCCTTGTTCATGCCAAGCACGCCAGCACAACCTTGTCAGCAACTGCTTATCATGTGGCAAAATTGTGTGTGAACAAGAGGGTGAGGGGCCCTGTAGTTTCTGTGGTACACTTGTTTTAATGGAGGGCAGTACATATGCTGGATTAAGTGATGTTGGAATTCCTCTTTCGGAAGCAGAAGCTGCAGCAGCATATGCAAAGAGGCTTGTTGACTATGACAGAAACTCAGCAGCAAGGACCAAAGTTTATGATGATCAAAGTGACTACTTTGAAATGGAAGGAAATAGTTGGCTTTCTTCAAAGGTAACTATTTCATTTGCATTTCATTTCTGATGACTTATTTAAACACACCCTTTTACGATTCACTGTGCTAATTTGTAGCCTCCATGGGATATTCCTGCTATTTATGTATATGTGCACACTGCATCCGATCATATGATGCAGATTGTTCTTATAACAAGAATTGTTGATTGCCTGTGTTACAAGGAGTCTCTAATAAACATATACCACAAATTGTAAACTCAGAAAAAACAGCATGCACTCTTAATTATCTCTTAATCTAAAATTGCTTGCATAATTTGCATTTGATGTACTATCATTTTTATTTGATAAGAACATATAACTTGATGGGATCAGACAACAATTTACCGTACAACTATTTCAGGAAAAGTCAGACCTAAAGAAGCAGCACGAGGGAGCTCAGGAAGCAGCTGAAAGGGATAAAGGGAAAGTGGTTGTCACATTTGATTTGGTGGGTCGTAAGGTAACAAACGTTGTTCCTGTCGTACAGCATCTAATTTGCTTAAAGCTCTAAGCAAAACATTAGGATGAGGACATAATTTTACAACTGTTTACTACAGGTGATTTTGAACAAGGATGAAGCCACTATGTTGGAATCCGAGCACCGGATCTTGAGACCACCTGAAGAGAAGGATCAGAGCCACTGCATACAAGCCAACCCCACAATCAGAGAGCAGCCTGTGTTCATCGAAACAGGGCCGGTGAAGCCGAAAACTGACAGAGTAAGACAGAGCAAGAGACTCGCCAAGAATGGCCTGTGCCTGGAGGTAACTGGGAGGCTGCAGCACGACGACAAGGACCTTCAGAGCTTTCTGGGTGGCAAGATGAAGAAGGGTGATCATCTGGCGTACAGTTCTTTCGGCCAACCCCCCGCAGGGGACGACTTCGACTGCTCCCAAGATTTTGATTGAGCCTAGCTTACTTGTGGATCGTGATGGTCGCTGGGTGCCCCTGATATTGCAGGTATGGCAGCCCCGGTTTCCTACTGGTCCATATTGGTCGGATGACTTGTTGAGTTTTCAGTTTTAACCCAAAGGAGGTAAAATACAAACCAGGCTGTAAAAATGCTATGATACACAACCATATCCAACTTGTTTTTGCAAGGATACCTTGGTGCCTATTGAAAAGGTGAGAACTTTGTTCTCTTGTTGCCCTTATAGTACCTTCTCTCTCATTTTTTTTCTTTTGGGAATAATTGCTGGGTGGCTGTTAGGTTATATAACCCGTAAAAGAAAGATCCTGTGTGTATGCGGTGCCCCCCATGTACAAAACAGTCAAATCGAAGCCTGCTACAGGGATGCATGTTGCATTCGAATTTTTTTGATTTTTATATTTATTTATTAAAAGATTTGCAAAAATAGATTTTTGTTTGAAAAAATTGCAAAAATAGACTCCCACCGCCCTCTGGGAGGGCGATTTTTAAAAATCGCCCTCCCAGAGGGCGATTTTATGACGTGGCTGACGGCCGTTGGCCCCCCGCCGACGGCCGTCAGCCATTTTGCAGGCGGCCCCCGGGTCTTCCAAAAACCGCCCTCTTAGAGGGCGGCAAGGGGGCCGCCTGCGAAATGCCCCCTGGGGGCCGGCCTCCCTCTCCGCGCGCCCGCAGGCCGGTTCCACTCTCCCGCCCTCGGCCGCGTCCGCGCCGGCGTCAGCGCCCCGCGCCCGCGCCCGTGCCCCGCGCCCGCGTCAGCGCCCGCGTCCTCGGCCCCGCGCTCGCGTCAGCGCCCCGCGCCGCGCCCCCCCTCCGCGCCCTCGGCCGCCGCAATTTGCAGGCGGCCCCCTTGCCGCCCTCTGAGAGGGCGGTTTTTGGGAGGCCGGGGGGCCGCCTGCAAAATGGCTAACGGCCGTTGGTGGGGCCAACGGCCGTCAGCCACGTCATAAAATCGCCCTCTAGGAGGGCGATTTTTAAAAATCGCCCTCCCAAAGGGCGGTGGGAGTCTATTTTTGTAATTTTTTCAAACAAAAATCTACTTTTGCAAATCTTTTAATAAATAAATATAAAAATAAAAAAAATTCTGTTGCATTCATCGTGTCGCAATCGTGGCTCAGCCCATATAGAAGATGGAAAAAACAGATAGCAAACAATGGCTGCGAGCTCGCAATTTGGCCCGTCCCATTTGGAAAACAGCTCTAAAACTGTTGTTTTCAAGCCCAGTCTATCTTTAAAATGGACCGAAGACAGTGGTTGATCAGGCTTAGCCCATTTTTGAGAAAAATAAGGCCTAGCACATTCAGGAAATGGGTTGCGCGGAAATTTGTTTGCGACTAGGCCCCAACCCATTAGGTAATGTTGGCCATCCTCTTTAATGGGGCAAAGTCCAAGACACCCATGAGGATGGAAAAAGTGTTATTTGACTCCCTCAACTATACGTGGAGTCTGATTCGTATCCTTCAATCGTAAAACCGGATATAACTATTCCAACTATTAAAATCGATGCAAAACGACTCTCTCGACAGTATTAATGGTGGTTTTCGCTGACATAGTATCTACGTGACACATTAACTTAGTCTTCGTCCTACGTAGTGACTACATGACGTTCACAGTCAAAAAAAATAAAAAATATTATGGGAAACCCATATGTCATTGGCAATTTTAAAAAAAAATAAAAAAAATCTGTGGATCCCACGTATCAGTCACAGCGTGGGCCCACTTGTTATCCTCTCTCTTCTTCATTCCCTATCCCTCTCTCTTGCGCCATCTTCCTCCTCCTTCCTCCTCGCTCCCTTCCACCGGCGAGGACGCCGATGGCACTGGTGAGGAGCAGCGCGGGGAGGAGCGAGAGAGGGAGGGCTACGGAGGTCCACAAAGCCACTGCTCGGGAGGGGCTCGCCCTACGCCGTCGCGACCCATAATGGCTCGACCTCAACGCCGACTACGGGGCTGGTGGAGAGAGGTGCCGCTGACGACGCAATGCTCCACGCCGGTCGACAGCGTTCAAGGAGAGAGGTGTGGCAGAGGTGGCGACGCACCTCATCCCGCCGGCACGCCGCTGCCTCGTGGCCAGGGGAAGGAGCTCGAGTGGCACAGGAGAGCCTCTACCCTTCCTCCGGCCCTAAAGCTCCATGGATGCCTCTCTTGCTTCTCTCGCTGAAGACTGCGGCGGAGCGTCTCGAGCTGTTGCGGCGGTGGTGGATCGGCGACGAAGCTCACGAAGGAGGAGCGAGGCGGCGGCGGTGGCTGAATCGAAGGGACGGAGGCCGAATTGGAGCAATGGCAACCAAATCAGAGGAGCGTGCTGCCATGCCAAGGTCGACGCATCCCTGCTTGTTCCAGTGGGGGGAGCCCCTCTGCACGTCGACGCCGGCGCTGCCCCTCCTAGGGCCTCCTCCGTCTCCTGCTCGTGGCATGGCTAGTCTCCATCCACCCGCACGGCTCTCTCCTCCCCACCTCTCTCCACCCGGTCTGCATCCAGCCGCTGCCCCTGCAGCAGCCCGGCCGCCGTTGGGCTGCTATCGCCGTCCGTCCACCCGTGCAAGGAGAGAGGGTAGAGATGAGACAAATAGAATTTCTCAACGACACGTGGGTCTCATAGTGTTTTTTATTTTTTTTCTGACTATGATTCTACCTAAGCTCACACAGGACGAAGATTAGATCAATATGTCATATGAACGTCACGTTAGCAAAAACCACTATCAATAGTTTTAAGTAGTTTTGTAACTATTAAAAAAGTAGTTTTTACACTAATTTTAATTAGTTGAAGAATAATTATACCAAATTTTATAGTTGAAGGAGTCAAATAAAACTTTTTCCCACCAGGATTAGCCAGAATATGGGCCTTTCCAAATAAGGCCAGGGTGTACACAGACTGGATAGTAGCACGCACAGGCCGAGCATATTTTCTCCAGAACCCCCATTCTTTGTTGGGAGTACACTTTCTCTCAACAAAGTTTCATGGCTGACACGAGCAAGTAGCAACGATACGTGCAGAGAAGAAACTACAGCCAATGAAGGTGCCGTTTTCCTCTTCGACAATTAGAAAACACATAATCCAAGTAGCATTGTTGCTTTATATACATACACACCACGTTACTCCCGGGCCGACAAGCAAAACGCACGAGCGAAATCCGGGAGCACAAACTGGGGGGAGAGAGATACCACATGTGCCTTTACACTCTACTAGTACACTGACATACATACGAAGAAATGTATCTGGTTCTGCACCTGCGGCAGCACAGCAGCAGCAGCCATGAAGGCCTTCCGCGATTCGAGCAAATGGGCAGTCTGAGGCAGCCGTTGCTGCCCGCTGCAGCCAGCCCAGTCACTCCTCGGCAGGCATATTAAGGCTGTGGCTCGTGCTGCGGTGTGGCGGGCGAATCCGGCGCAATTGTAAAATGCACTCCGGTTCCTTGCCCAGACTGAAGAATGAATGCCACCTCGGTCGCTGCTAAGGCAGCTGCCTCCTGAACAAACAATCATTGGAACAAACTCTTAGAAACAAGATAAGGCCCATGAACTATATTTTGCCCAAATAGGCAGAATTTGCTCCAGGACACTCTATATTGCATTATGCAAAAAAAAAAAAAACTATTAATGAAAGCAGTTCAAAATTTTCACTCTTGAGATGAATATCCACTCAGATGGTTTCCGAAATGGTTGATGACCATTTTAGGAGAACATCACCCAGAATCAGTGGTCTAACTAGTTCTATGACCTCTCGATATGAAAGAGGAAGAGAGCAGATAAAAGAAACTAGAAATTTTCGAAATTGAAACATACATGAACAAACAAATAGGTCAGCTCATGAAGAACAGGGCAATAACAAAGAAAACTATAAGGCATTCCAAGTTCTACCAAAAATAAAATAGAAGAAAAGAAAGTAATCTCCTTCATGATAACATACTGACCTGTCGCTGTCTGCGGCGTTGCAAGATACTAACTGCCCAAGCCATTATATAGAATGGTAGCAGAAAACCAGCAGCACGCAGTAGAAAAAGCTGTCAAATTATGGAGCATCAATACCAACTTCGAATGACAATGTACAACAAAACAATGATAACAATATATTTAAAGAGCATTCTTTCACTCACTGAAAACATTGCAGAAGTATCATCATCATCTTCATCAGTTAGAGTCAGTGCATGTCTCAATAATAAGAGCGCCATTAACTGAACAGAGCAGTAGGTAAATAAGCAAGAAATTCCATTACGTGTGCAAACAATCAATATAAATACATCTGCTGTTTCAAAAAAGATATAAATACATTTTACAGCATAAAGTAGGAACTCACAACAAGCGCAGCAGAGCGACAAAAGGCAGCAGTGCTGGCATTCGTGGCAGAGTAATCATCGTATTCAGCTTCCATAATGTGGTTCTGTGCAACTGCAAGGATCCTAGGATCACGCAAGTCAAATGTGGTACCAGCAATGGTCCAGCCACCACTGTACACTCCAAAAGAAGTAAGTTGCAATTAGATTGGAATACCATAAACACAAAATCAGAAATATAATATAAACAGAATAGAGATGCCCTGCCTTATATCGATAGTAGTTTCATCAGGGTGAGGCCTAGTAGGTGCAGTGTAACCATGTTCATATGGCTGTGATAAGGTCATTACAACAAGTCAAATTCGGGATTGCTCCTGTTGGGGAAGGCAAGATGAATTGATTGAACATAAATTCACCTCATGACAGATTTCACACGTTACATCTCCTTTCTCATTGCACCATCGCTGTACACAATCCCGATGAGCATACTGCATCACACGAACTAAAAATATATGAGAGCAATATCAAAAGGCACTATCTAGGGAGCACTACGGCAAGAGCAAACTTCAGTTCCTGCAGCCAGGATGTATGAGCTGGTGTGGATACAGGTGGAACAGAAAATGTTGCTTCCACCTTTTACACACCTAAATATAATATATTAATACGCAAATACCAAGATATACTGGGAGGTGGTTCAAAAAGAATAAACCATGAGTAGCTTAGTACTCCCTCCATCCAAAAGTATAAGGCATGTTAAGTTTTTTACATGGTCTTCAACATAGAAATTTGATACTAATTTATTTCACAATATATTATCAATTAATACGAAATTAACATCATATAAAAGTATTTTCAAATATAAATTCTAATGATACCACATGCGTAACAGTTAACACTAAATATATACTCCCTCAAAATATTTGACGTTGGAAACGTCAAATAAATTTGACTGGAGGGAGTTTTTTTAGCTTGATTATTAGTCAAAAGTTATAAATATTGACTTTTTCAAGTACATGCACGTCTTATAATTTTGGACTGAGGGAGTACTTAGTAGAGCAAATCATATCCAGAGTTTAAAACATACAAGATGAACAATTAGTTCAAATTCAGATTAGCTACATCTGCTAGTTAAACTACGAAGATAGTTTTCCTACCAAGTACTGAACCAGACTAGAGAAGAATAAATGGCATTAGGAAACTTGTGAGCTGTTTCTCATTATTAATGAGATTCTAAAAGAATTGCATACAGATATGCTGAAGCCTAAACCATGTTATCCAAAGTGAGTTTCTTTTTCTAGTAGGACTACCACTTGCTTGCCAACATAAACAAAAGATTTTGGCCCATATTGCCCATTTCACGAAAGCATGTCAAATCTTTGATACATGCCAAAAATGTGAAATAGTTCATAGATTGCTACAAATTTACAGCTGAGTCTCCATCATATTAGATTATTATATCAACATTCAGTTTCATCCCTTCAATAAGCATTCAGTTTTCATAAAGCAACTCATCTAGGTTAAACTAACATTCACAAATTGCATATTATCCATGAATCTATCTTCAATGTTCCATGCACACGGTCAATAGATAGAAAAGAAAATAAAGATCCTAAGCATGGCACCAGAATAACAAAGCCTCTCAAAATAACAAAGCATGACTCGCGAGATATACTACTACATGCTAACTGAAAAAAGGAAATAATTGAAGCACTCCTACATGGGTAAGTTAGATTTGCATACTAGACCAAGACAAATCAAGGGCATACTAGATTACTAGCACCGAATCTGGCAATCTGTGAAACCAAAAGTCAAGAACGGCAATAATAATATCCAATCAACCACGTTTCAATGTGAATACCAAATGCACACAAACAGAACCTAATGAGAGAAGTTAATATTGTCTAATCCCACATGTTTCCTTTAGACAAAGATACTTGAATTAATAGTTGCACCAAAACTAGAGTTCATGGGATAATGTGCGAACCTTTAGGCTGCCAGTACAAGCACATGGGCTCTCCAGATTTTTTATACTATCCTCCTCCTGGCAAATGCGACACTCCACTGTCTGCAGAAGCGGTTCTTCTTCAGGGGCCATGCTTTCTCCAACTGCCAAAAAGGTGTGCACCGTAGTAGATGGCTGCGCAGCGGCTTCCCCTGATGAGGAGTTCTTGGCTGCCCCAGTGGTCTCAAAGTGTTCAGGCGCCATTAGACCATCAACATTGACCATTAGATGATCCTTCATTGTTTCAAATAAGTAATAACTATTCCAACAAAAGAGTTCTTTACAAATCCTATGGGATCTGCTGGAAGTTCATAATCTAGTTGCTAGATGAAGTGTAGCCCCCTGCTGAAAGAAGTTAAGAAAATAAAAGAGTTTAACCAATGACATGTTTTATTAGAAAAACCTACACAGAACAATTATGAAAAAGAAAGAAAGCGTACAGCAGAACAGTTGCGAAACAGCTCACAGAAATTGCTTATTTTCACGAAATGAGGCACCAGAGTCCTTGGTAAAAGATATATGGGGCACTAATGATTTGATCCCCACCTTTCTGCATGGAAGTTCCTCAGTCAGCAAATGTGGCAGCAGAACAGGAATTATTGATAGCTCATAAGTTGTAACTCACAATTGGATGGTAAAAAGATATATAAATGGTGTTTACACAATATCAAAGGCAATTGAATGATAAATCAGTACAGGTGAAATAAGTTCATCGGAAGAACATTAAAACCACTAAAATATGGAAAATGATATTATTCGACTTCAGAAAATGGTAGCACATGTCCCAGCATTTTACAGCAGTAATTGTGGTTACACAAAGAACCCTAAAGTATAATCCTTACAATTTCAAAAGCACCAGATACCAATATAGCAATTTCAAAATCATAGACAGCAACCAAAAGATATAAGAAATTTAACACCCAAATTCTAACATCACCTGAAAGTATTCCTAACTCAACCCATTATGAAAATTATGCAAATATAGGATAGAAATGCATTTGCCTCAGAAATCAGCTCAATCCTAACAATATATGGACCAAAACTGAAGATAATTCAATATATGGTTACATGAAAAAAATCAACAATAAATTAATATCAGGCTTCCTCGAATCCTTTCTTGCCTCTGGAATCTGGATTGATGAAATGGATGATCCTTTCAATGCCATACTCAATTTTACCTAACCAGAGGGAACATAACTACCATATTGTCGCCATTATACATCGCTAACAAGGAAATAAAATTAGATATATTCCCAAATTTCACGGTAAAACTAGAGCCCCACATTACAACAAATATTGCTCCACAACACATGCATAAGCTCGCCCGTCCAAATCCAAAATCCCAAATCCCGCACAGGGAAGCACCCAAAGCACAACAAACCGATGAAATTTCCTCGCAAGCATCGCCCTACCCCCTAAAAGAAACATCCCCGTATCTCAATCGCAGCCGATTAAGAACCAAACCACATCGAATGCCTCCAAATAGCGCCGTGAAAAACCACGAATCGATCAAACCACACCAAATCCACCAAATCCAGCGCCTGAAAATCGCACGAAATGCCCCTCCCCCAACCCTAAGGAACCCAATCGCACGCACCGATCGACTCGACACAAATTCAGCATCACTTCGAGCATCTAACGCCCGAATTGCGCCTCGCCCCGCACAAAATCGGTAGGAACGGAATGCGGTGGGGGGGAAGGAAGGAAAGGGAGGAGAATTTGTTACCCAACAAAGGTAGAACTCTAGTGCGACTCCGGCCTCGTCGTCCGTGATCTCGCTCGTGGGCGCCGCTCATATATGTAACGACACGGGAGGCTGCCTCGTGGGGCCCACGGGGCGGGTGGGCCCGGCATCATCAAGGTGAAAGCGAGAGATCAGGGGATGGGTTTAGGTGGGGCCCACTTGCCAGCGATGGCGCCTCACGCCTCACGGTGTAACTGTCCAAGGCAGTTCGTTGGCACAATTTAGGCCTCGACACTTGGACAAATTGCTCATTAGGTTAGACTCTGTTCAGGATGTACTACCTCACTATTTAAATACTCATATGACAATGTCACTAGATATTATTTTGTCTGTGATATACAACTTTGATCACTATTTCTTTATTAAAATATAATAGTAGTAGTAGTATATTAAAATACGGAGAGAGTACGATTTTTAATTTCATGCTAAAATTGAGATTATTTTCTCTAGAATTTCGCACCTATTTGTATGTACCAAATATAGATGAGAGCCATCCAATCATCTGCTTATCTCATGGTCGCCTATGAGTCATTTCCTCACAAAGTCGATCCTGAATTTTTTTATATGCTTGTACATTGTAATATGATGTTCATCATTAGTTTCATGGTAGCACAATGTGGCGTTGCTCAATGATAGAACGACATGACGGTTTTCACTAAAGATGAAAAATGGTCGTTCTTTCTCTTTTGGACTCACAAAGTAGCTTGGCTTTATTTATCATGAAGGACATGTAATACAAATTACAAGGCAGGAAATCTGACAACTCTCAACTGTTAATTAAGCTTCAGGCACCAGCACCAATGGCTACTACTAGGAGAACCTGAGCCTTCACATCCACATGTTATTTGTTATTCAGTTTTCAAGGATGACGAGGATAGAGCATGTAGGGAAGCCGAAGGAAATAGAGCGTCCCAATTCAAGAGACCCTTGCTATGGCAGAATTGAGCGCATGCTGTCCCCGGGATGGAATGAAGCTTTTCATGAATTTGACTACTTCGTCGGGACAGCTACAGCTCATCAGTACCTCCTAAGTAAAAAAGAGTTTAAAATCATACGATTTAACACTAGTTACCTGGATAATGATGGTAGCTATGCTCCTTGTTTGTCCATGTTGAGAGCTTCAGAAATTTGCCATCTTTAAATGCTCATCTCGTAATTTGGGAACTTCATCGGTTGCAAGAACATGAAGAATGACCAAAAACCTGTCGTGCTCTTCATTTTACAAGTGCAATGCTTGTTGGATAGTTTAGAGCAAAATTATATGACAGGCTCTAGACCATTCAACACAAGCAAGTGAATCATCAACAAAAGGAATGCACGCAATTTGAAAGCTACTCCCTCCGTCTCAAAATAATAAAACCTAGTATTAGATGTGACAGACTGTCCAGATTCGTAATACTAGGATGTGTCACATCCAGTACTAGGTTTTATTGTTTTGCGACGGAGGAAGTAGTCACTATCATCATCAGTAAATAAAATTGGGTCAGTAGGTTCACATTTTCTCATGTTGAGATCCAATTCATGGAGAATCCTACAAGCCCCATGAAATTCAGGGCAAGAATCATCCCTAGAGATGAACCGATGCGCCCGTCCTCCCACCTCAACACAACTCTCTCCTGCAATCTTCTTCATCCCTCCTTCCCTCATCACCCTCCTCGCCTTTGCCGCCTCATCCCACGATCCAATTTCAGAGTAGATGTTCGCAACCATCACGTAGTTCCCGCTTCTCCTAGGCTCTAGCTCCAGCAATCTGTCCTGCACCTTGATAACAACCTCAATGCAGTCCTTGGAGCTATGCAGTTGGCAGGCGCCCAGTAATGTCCTCCAGACAACTGGGTCAGCCTCGACTGGCATTCCTACAACAAAGTCATAAGCTTCCTGGAGGAGACCGTTGCGTCCTAGGACATCAACCATTGCGCTGTAGTGTGCCATCATCGGCATGATGCCATAGACATGCTGCATTTCATGGAAGAACCGGCGCCCCTCGTCAACCAGGCCAGCATGGCTACACGCGGTAAGCAGCCCGAGAAATGTGACATAATTGGGCGTGACCATTGATAGTTTCAACCTGTCAAACAGATCCAGTGCTTCCTGGGCCAAACCATTCTGTGCAAACCCTG
Organism: Oryza meyeriana var. granulata; assembly: GCA_003991445.1. NCBI lineage: Eukaryota > Viridiplantae > Streptophyta > Magnoliopsida > Poales > Poaceae > Oryza > Oryza meyeriana. Next base: position 104,912 of record RYFJ01000712.1, read on the forward strand.
CGATCATTGCAGTCCATGTCCAGACATTCCGCGCGGGCATCCTTTCGAACAAGCGCAAGGCATAACTTACCCTGCCACACTTGGAGTACATGTTCACTGCCGCCGTCCCAAGCTGAAGCGTCATGTCCAGCCTCCGCGCGACAACCTGCCCATGCGCCCACTTGCCGAGCGCCAGGTTGCCCAGCTCGGCTGCGGCGGACAGCATGACCACGAACGTGGTTGGGTCAGGCACGGAACCAGCCTCTAACATCTCCGAGAACAGCTTAAAGCACCGTTCGTGGCGGCCGTTGTCCGCGCAGGCGGTGAGCGCGGTGTTCCAGGAGACGACGGTCCGCCGCGGCATTTCGTCGAACACCTGGATGGCATGCTCCAGGTGGCCGCAGGCCGAGTACGCGGCCATCAGCGCGTTACGGACGTAGACCACCGCGCAGGCGAGCCCGTCCTTGACGGCTTCCGAGTGTACGGAGCCAACAAGTGGGAGGGATCCCGGGGCGAGGCGCGCGAGGGCCTTGAGGACGTGTGGGAGCGTGTGCGCGTCGGGGCGGAGGCCCCCGTGGCGGAGGCGGAGGAAGAGGCGGGCGGCGGCGGAGGGGTCGGGCGAGGAGGCGAGCGGGGGCAGGATGAGGTTGAAGAGGTCGAGGGACGGGGAGGGGAGGGAGAGGAGGAGACGGTGGGCGAGGGGGAGGTGGAGTTGGGGGTTGGGCAGCGAAACGAGGCGGCGGAGAAGGACGGGGCCGAGGGAGGCGAAGCGGTCGGAGGTGAGGAGATGGGCGTGGATCTGCCGGAGATGGGGGACGGTGGCGGCGCCGGCGATGAGGGCGTGGAGAGCGGCCATGCCATGGATTGAGGTGCGTGGGCAGCGTGGCGTGGCCGCCGTGCTCGACGCGCCGAGGAAAGTAGGTTGCGCCGCGGCGGTTGCTATTGGGCCGTTAAATATAGGCCCATTAACATACTCCCTTTGTTTTTAATAAATAACTCGTTGATTTTTGACAATATATTTAAACATTTATTTTATTAAAAAATTTAAGTAAGTATGATTTATTTTGTTGTGGTCTAGTTTATCATTAAAGAAACTTTAAGCATAACTCATATTTTTTATATTTACACTAATTTTTTAAATACGATGAATGATTAGACATCACAACAAAAATTAACGACGTCATATATTAGAAACTAGAGGTTATTATACAAGGATTTGCTTGCATGATGAAATAGAGAAAGTTGCGAGATGAAATCACACTTATGTACTTCTCTCATAATTATTTGGAAATGGTGAGTTTGGTTAGTTTTTGAAATGGTTAAATAAACGTACATTGGGAGAGAGGAAATAAATAGAGGCATGGTGCAGAAAAAAGCCTTGTGTGACACTGGTAATTGTTGCAAACCTTTTTTTTTCCTTTCCAATTCAAGATAATAGTTTCAGGATTGTGTGCCTAAAGAACGTTTTAACACTACCGGAGGAAGTACTATCTAGAAAGCCTAAAAAAGTTCATAGTTTACAACTATAGGTTGTTCTAGTATATCATCATCAAAAGAATTTTTAATGGTTCTATTTTTACAATTTTTGTTAACATACTCCCTCATCCAAAAACATATAGCACGCATGCTTTCAAATTTTTCGAACTTTGTATACTTCGACTATCAATTAGTCAAATTCAAATTATAAGTATATTTTGTTTATAAAAATTATAGCACTAGATTTGTATTTCAAAATACTTTCGAGTAAGATTGGTTTTGTGGCTATAAACAATGTATCATGTGAGAAGTTAATGGTCAAAATTCGATTTATGAAGATCATGTCTAAATGAAATACGGCCTAAATTCTTTGACAGAGGGAGTATCTAATATATAAAAAAAGTTGATGACATGCATTATTTTAGTATGTTAAGAAAAAGATATATAGGCTAACTGTTCTAGCGTAAAAAATAGAAAAAACAACACTTGGTTAACATAGCTGCAAGGGCCAGGGCACCGGAGGGGATGGGATCTGTAGGGGGAGGGAGGGGGCATATAAAGCCATAACACAGAGATCTATAAGAGAATCACACCTAAAAACACCTATAGGAGGCTGGGAAGTCTAATTAAAGACCTGTGAAACTAGATTATTTTCATAGTGGGTAAACGAGCGCCTATGAAAAAAGGCCTGTGAAAGTAGGTTATTTTCACAGTGGGTAAACGAGCATCTAAAATTGATTTTCATAAGTGGCCACTTAATACGAGCGCCTGTAAAAATAATTTTTCACATTTTCATTATTTTAGGCACACAAATAATAAAAAAATATTTTAAATTTTAGTAGGCATCTATACACACAATTGCGTATCTAAAGCCGTAATTTCACTATTTTCTATAAAAATAAAATTTTCACATTTTCATTATTTTAAGCATGCAAAAAATAAAAAAAGTATTTTGAATTTTAGCAGGCATCTATACACACAATTGCACATCTAAAACCGTAATTTCACTATTTTATGTAAAAATAAATTTTTCACATTTTCATTATTTTAAGCAGGCAAAAAATAAAAAAAATATTTTGATTTTTAGTAGGCATCTATACACACAATTACGCATTTAAAGCCATAATTTCACTATCTTTCACGCAAGTTACACACGCGTGTATAGTATGAGGTTTGAACTCAAGATCACTTGCTTCACACGCTATCTGCTTAAAATCTCACCATCAAACACTTTTTGTCAAGATTTGGGATACTATTCTTTTAACTTCACATCTCTAAAATTTATAATAATTGTTTCATACTCTAAATAATCTTAAATAAAAAGGTTATCAGAGGTCGTTTGCAATATAGATATGAGATTTTGTTAAAATAAATTTGAGATTTTGTAACGAATATTTGAACCTCTAAACGATGTCAAATGAAAAGGTTGTCAACTACAAAGTTGTAAATCTCGTTGAGTTCTATAATTTTGATATAAATTTTATTTTTATCCGATATCATATGAAAAAGTTAGGTGTATATATATTTTTTCCTAAAAATTGACTTTCACAGACGATCGACTTAAATGTCTGCCTGTGAAAATTGGAGACTCTTTATCCATTTTTACAGACGGCTTATTTTTTAAGCCACCTGTGAAAATAAAGGGAGGGTGTCGTCAAAAATAGTTTTTTTTAACTAGTGAGGTTGTTTATTTCTAGATCACAAATGCTATGTATTGTTGTATTAACATAACCAAGGGGGACAGGTTTGCCTCACTAAGCTCCCAAAGGTTCACAAGCAACGCTATAAGATCTAATGAGTTGCAACTTATGAATTAGCTGCGACCATGCATATACGTGGACCTGCGTCTCAGGAGATGAAAGGATAGTTAATCCTAGATTCCTAATATCTTTTAAGAAGTATATACGACTAAGCTAGACCTCACAAGTCCAACCAATTAATCTTGTGCATGCAAGACACAACAACGAGACTCAATTAAATACGAGGCTTACAAGGTAATTGACCTTTGTTACATATGATCATTGCCATTTGTTCTGAATAACACCCACATCCCATACATCATTAAATAAGTTGTTTGGTTAATGGAGGGTAGCAGCTTGGATATATGACGAGACTTGGACAACGCATTAAGATTTGCAAGATCATCATATGAAAGGAAGAGTACAAGACCGCATGAGTATAAGATATCAAGCACACTTCGATATAGGCGATGGATCCTAGCTAGCTAGCTCAGCTCCAACCCGGTGGCTTGTGGTGGTTGTTTGGGCCCGAGGGCGCATAGTCCTGTGTCTCCAAAGCCATCCTCGCATTGATCATGGCGTCGTCCCCTAACACGACAATGGGTCTCTCTATTTCCATCTGAAAGAGATATCATGAATGAAAATGATCAATTATGTACTACTAAATATATACAGTACTTCCATGTGATGTCCACAATCTCTTTCGATATGTGACTCCATACTAGGGAAATCCGTTAATATATTGGCATGCAAAGCTTTTATGTGTTTGGAAAAAAAAAACGAAAATCCATGTGCTCTGTCAATTTAAATATATGTGGGTTCTATGCCAAAAAAAGATTTCTAGAAAAGCGGTAAGGTGATATCTCAAAAAATAGTAAATCCAGCCCTGCTTCTAACATGAGAATCTCGAAAATTATTACTACACATTTCTTGCACTTGCAACAGTCATGAACAACTAATCCTTTGCTTCACTTGAGAACCAATTTTGATGTATGAAAAATCTGTAACAAACACCTAAGAAAATTTTGAACTATGCAGGATGCTCTGGATCACTTTATAGGAACTCCTTGGAAAAAGTTTTATTCAAGCTTTAGTATTTCCTCTTGATCAACAAGGTTGACTATGAGCGCTTATATATGTATGCATGTAAAAAACCTGGGAAATTAGCCAAAGAAGATAAAAGGAATGGAAATTATGTCCTTATGAAGAATGATAAGATAATTATTACTTAAAATACCTTTGGCTTTAGTGTGCTGCCTCTGACCGATGGCATCACACTGGACTCTTGCAAGGGCAGCCTTTGCACTCCTACAATCCAAGGGGTGAATGACCAGGTCAAATCTTACATGCTAGAACAACAAATTAAATGGATCCAGGAATCAAGGAAGGCAATGAGTGAGTTTATGAACTCTACTTGAAAGAGGTATAGCATTGGAAGGAACAATCAACAAGTAGAATGACAACAAGGTGATAAGAAGATAGTAGAGTGCTAGTGCTGTTGATTTCCCCATTGCATGCATGCACTATAGAAGGCTGTTGAGCAGCACTATCTCAAGTTCACAATGAAATGGAATCTCTGCTGGCTTCATGTGCCCTTGCACTACTTCTTGGTCATGCCCTGAACCCCTTTTTATTGCACATGTCATGCAACCTAGATCATTCATTTAGGAGCCAAAGTCAAAAAGGCAAGGTGGAGATTCACAAAGTCTAATCAGTGGAATTTGCCACTAGCCCAACCTTTCTCTGCCTTTCTTCCCCTCCACTAGTTGATGAAGTGCTTCTATTAGTCCATATCTCATATTGCTGTATTTGGCTATGGCATGCCATTTGTTGAGTGAGGAGACAGTGATAGAGAGACGGTGAAGTTTCTATTAAGAGAAGACTAATTAGTAATTTATATGTAACTATTTCATGGTTATGGTTGTGTGCTTTCAAAGGTGTTTGTTTGAGAAAAAAATGCCATGATTTTTCATTTATTAGAATCAATATATAACTAGATATATTTATTTAAAAAGCACTAATTTTGGGTATGACCAGGACGAAAAACCTTAACTATTCTATCACAAAACTCACCATTGTGCTTATATGTTTGTGGTGAAATTCAAGGTAGCAGCAAGGTCATCAATAAAAATATTATTTCTAGCCTCTTTGTCAAAACAAAGTACCATATACGAAGTTTCAAAGCCTAGAGCTGTAATGCATTTCAGACAACATGCATGTCACTGTCACAACAAAATTAATGGGATGGCTTTCTGATGAACTATTTTCCATATGCATAATGCATGGCATTACGCACGGAACTGAAAGATATTTCCATTGGAAGATGCATGGATCGTCCATAGTGATGCATGCACAAAGCTAGTAATCGCAACAATCAGTGGCTGCAACTCCTTGTTTGGCATGGCAGTGGAGGCGTCTGTCTTGGAACGAACAAAACCCATGGGAATTTGTCAAGTCCACGAAAAATTTTGCTTGTGCGTTGGTAAGTACGGTAGGTGTCTAAGAGTGGTGCGTGATATTGTGCTGGAAAGGTGGTCACTTTTGTATATTTGCAATGGGGACAGGACATGCATGCAGTGGATTTGAGAATTTCGGCTGAGGAATGGGGTGGTTTTCTTATAGGAGTGGATCTGTTCTTTAAAAAATGTTTGAGTGTTCGATGATTGGATCTTTGTTAGAGTTTATCAGCTAGATGGATGGTGCAATTAGTCCACGAGTTTTGTAATTAGATAGTGCACTCTATGTGAGCTCGTGCTCAAGTGCTAACCAAGTTTTTTTAATAAAAATAAAACAACAGCCGTGTGTGGTTTTAATTTCATTCTCGCTTCAATATTGTTCAATTTTATTCATCTGTTCTAATATGACATATGGCATGTGAATTTAGTCTATCATCATGTGTTTCAATTCCTATTTTACCTTTCTAAGGCATAGTTCGAAAGTGAGCAAAGAGAGAAGAGAAAGAGGATCGCGTAAAACGAGATGAGCCATTAGCACATAATTAATTAAGTATTAATTATTTTAAACTTGAAAAAATAGATTAATATTATTTTTAAAGAAACTTTTATATAATCTTTTTTTAAAAAAACACACTGTTAGCAGTTTGGAAGTGTGTTTACGAAAATAAGAGAAACTTTTCCCTCTTTGGGTAGATGGGAATGCACCCTAAGAACTCTACTACACATACATATACTACCATGTGTAGTATAGTATAATTACTCCCCGCAGTTATAAATATTTAATGTTTAGGATAAGATTTAATCAAACTTAAAAAACTAAGACAATCAATTTTATATTATAGTAAGTTTATAAAATTAATCTAATAAGCTTATGGTATTATTATAGTACTTTTCGAGAAAAATCTATGTATACCATTTATTTTGTTTTTAAACTAAGCATTATATTTCAAATAATTATTGATGGTTGAAATTTTAAGTTTAACCAAATTTATTCTAAACATCAAATATTTTTGGCTGGAGGAATAGATCAAAAGCAACGGACGGTATATATTCATCATAGTTACTGTAAACATATTGTCTTGTGAGATGGCGTGGACTTCTCAAGTACCATAGTCGATAAATTGTGTAATCCACTTGTCGCCCTCTCACCATACTCTTCATCTCCCTTCCCTAGCCACCACACTCAGTACCTATGCCGCACACTCAATTAGAAGCTGCTGCAAGTTGACATTTGATGGCCATCCGACTATCCAAGCCACCAAAAAGACATGTGGCAGAGAGAGCCTGCATCCTCTTCATTTGGTTCCTTTCAAGTCTCCAAGTATCAATTGAGCTAGCCTTCTTCTGCTGCACTGTTGAAATGGATTATTCATCGGATTACTGCATATGGTTCCCTACATCCTGCCCAGTTCTTTTCAGCTTATCCATCATATTATTAAAATAGATTATTTGCTCCATACTTCGAAAATACGTTTTTTTAAGAAACTTTCATCTACTATATTGATTAGATAATTTGTTTTAAACTATTTGTTAAGTTTATTTCTTAAAATATTTAATTTATAATACAATCAGATCGATAATCCGCGATAATAATTTGGTCAATAATCTAAATAAGCAGGCCAGGTTAGACACACATGTGATGCATGCATGGTGATTATAATTATTTAACTAATTGATTTCTCTTAATTAGCACAAAGAATGAAAAAAATGCAAGTAAGCAAGCCAGATTGGGTTGAGCACCAAAATCAATACGTAGAACTGGAAAGAAATTTCTAGAAAAAATTGCAAAAACCCACCCAAATGTCACTCTAAGTTTAAAATTTCCCTTATAAGATAATTTGTTTGCAAATACTCCTCCTCCTAATTTACTATGGTTTGAGACTCCCTCCCAATTAGGGATGACAATCAGGCTACACCTGCTGGGTTTTAATATCTCGTACCCACCCCCGAAGCTAAAGAAATCAATCATCTCCATCCCTATCCCTGCACACGGGCAGGTTTCCTCGTCCCCATCCTCACGGTGGGTACGGGGCACCTGACGGGTCCCCACGCTTGACAATAGTAACAACACTAGATGAGTGCATGAACGACACAAAATGACACAAACTATAGCCATACTTATTTAACCAGCTCTAACATCCTGTTTTCCTTTTAGCCGCAAAAACTATTTTAATAAAAATGTAAGTTAAAAATTTGGATTTTTGTGTGTATTAGTTGCCAAGATACCAATTTCCATCATTTCTTGTGACCCCAAAAATCACAAGCCAAAAATCCCTCTCGAAATCTCGGGATTTGAATTTTGCAATATGAATCCCCTCTGAAATCTTTTTCCGAATTTCGCTCCTAAATCTCAAAATTTTGCATCTATTCATCAAATATACAAGCCTCCTTTGAATCCCTAGATTTTTTAAATCTTCAAAACTCAAATTAAAACCTTTCTTCTATCTCTCTCCTCAAAATTAATCAAACTTAAAACTTTATCTCGAAAAGCTTTCTTTTGAAACTTTCGATAATTCAAATATTCTATTTGAATTTAAATCTTTTTGGCCTCCCTTTGTTTTTACCCTAAATTATTCTCTTCTCAAAATTATCTAAATTCGCCTCATATTTCTTATTACCCAAAAATACCCATCCATTGTGTTCTTTAAATTACCATGAATTCAAATATAAAATTTGAATTCAAAACTCCTTTCAAATATCAATTCAATTCAAATATGTCCACTTTGAACTCCCTGAAAATCTCTGAGTTCAAAATACTCAAAATTTGAATTCAAATCCCACTGTAAATATTCAAATTCCTTTTATTTCTTCCCTCTCAAATCCCTTCCAAATATCAAAATTATTCAAAAATATTTAAGTCTCCAGTTGATTAAATTCCTTGGGTTCCCTGTGTTATTCAGTAGCCTACCAAAGTTGTACCAACAACAACAACAACAACAACAAAGCCTTTCAGTCCCAAGCAAATTGAGGTAGGCTAGAGTTGAAACCCAACAGGAGCCGCAAAACAAGGTTCAGGCACGTAAATGGCTGCTTTCCAAGCAGACCTATTCAAAGACAAATCCTTGGGTATATTCCATCCTTTCAAGTCCCTTTTTATTGCCTCCTCCCACGTCAATTTTGGTCTTTCCCTGCCTCTCCTAACATCACTGTCGCGCCTTAAGATTCTACTATGCACTGGTGCCTCTGGAGGTCTCCGCTGGACATGTCCAAACCATCTCAACCGGTGTTGGACAAGCTTCTCTTCAATTGGTGCTACCCCTAGCCTATCACGTATATCATCGTTCCGGACTCGATCCATTCTTGTATGACCACAAATCCAACGTAGCATACGCATTTCCGCAACACTCAACTGCTGAACATGTCGTCTTTTTGTAGGCCAACATTCTGCACCATACAACATTGCCGGTCTAATCGCCGTTCTATAGAACTTGCCTTTTAGCTTCTGTGGTACCCTCTTGTCACAGAGAATACCCGATGCTTGACGCCACTTCATCCACCCCGCTTTGATTCTATGGCTAACATCTTCATCAATATCTCCATCTCTCTGTAGCATTGATCCCAAATATCGAAAGGTATCCTTCTTGGGTACTATTTGACCATCCAAACTAACATCCCTCTCCTCATGTCTAGCAGTGCCGAAGTCACATGCCATATATTCGGTTTTAGTTCTGCTGAGTCTAAAACCTTTGGACTCTAGAGTCTGCCGCCACAACTCTAGTTCCTATTTACTCCCGCTCGGCTTTCATCAACTAATAGTACATCGTCTGCGAAAAGCATACACCAAGGGACATTCCCTTGTATGTCCCTTGTGACTTCATCCATCACAAGGCAAATAGATAAGGGCTCAAAGCTGACCCTTGATGTAGTCCTATCTTGATCGGAAGTCACATGTGTCACCATCACTTGTTCGAACACTAGTCACAACATTGTTGTACATGTCCTAATGAGGGAAACGTACTTTGTTGAACTTTATGTTTGTCCAATGCCCACCACATAACATTCCTTGGTATCTTATCGTAGGCCTTCTCCAAATCAATAAAAACCATGTGTAGGTCCTTCTTCTGCTCCCTATACGCTCCATAACTTGTCTTAATAAGAAAATTGCTTCTATGGTTGACCTTCGGGCATGAACCAAATTGGTTCATAGAGACCCGCGTCACTCCTCTAGGCGATGCTCGATACTCGCTCCCATAGCTCATCGTATGGCTCATCAACTTAATTCCTCGATAATTAGTGCAACTTTGAATGTCTCCCTTATTCTTATAGATCGGTACCAATATACTCTCCTCCAGTCATCAGCATCTTGTTTTTGACGAAAAATATTGTTGAACAACTTGGTTAGCCATACTATAGCTATATCCCCTAGGCATCTCCACACTCGATTGGGATACCATCAGGACCATTGCCTTACCCTTCATCCTTTTCAACGCCTCTCTGACTTCTGATTCTTGGATCCTCCGCACAAAGCGCCTATTGGTGTCATCCAAAGAGTCATCTAACTGAACGGTTGTTTCCCGTTCTCACCATTGAACAACTTGTCAAAATACTCTTGCCATCTATGTTTGATCTCATCCTCCTTTACCAAAAGATGCTCCCTCTCGTCCTTAATGCACTTAACTTGGTTGAGGTCCCTCGTCTTCCTTTCGCGAACCCTAGCCATCCTATAGATGTCCTTCTCTCCTGCCTTTGTACCCAATCGTTGGTATAGACCTTCGTAAGCCCGCCCTTTTGCCTCACTCACAGCATGCTTTGTTGCTTCTTTGCCACCTTATACTTCTCTATATTGTCCACACTCCTATCATGGTATAAACGCCTATAGCATTCTTTCTTCTCCTTAATAGCCTTTTGGACGCCCTCATTCCACCACAAGTATCTCTAGTTTGCATCCACTCCCTTTGTCACTCCAAACACCTCTGAAGCCACCTCCCGGATGCAGGTTGCCATCTTCTTCCACATGTTGTTTGCGTCGTCTTCTCCATCCCAAGGGCCCTCTTCGATAACCCTTTTCTTAAAAACCTCTGCCGACTCTCCTTTCAATTTCCACCACTTCGTTTTTGCAATCTTAGCTTGTTTGTCCCTACGAACGCGCACCTGGAAGCGCAAGTCAGCCACTAAAAGCTTATGTTGAGAAACCACACACTCTCTAGGTATTACCTTACAATCCAAGTATGCTTGTTTATCCTCTCTTCTTGTGAGGACAAAGTCAATCTGGCTAGAGTGTTGGCCACCACTAAAAGTTACTAAGTGGGATTGTCTCTTCCTAAAGAAAGTGTTGGCTACCATCAGATCAAAAGCTATAGCAAAGTCTAAAACTTCCTCTCCCTCCTGGTTCCTACTACCGTACCCAAAACCTCCATGTGCCGCCTCAAAGCCTGCATTTGTTGCACCTACATGGCCGTTGAGATCTCCACCTATGAAAAGCTTCTCGGTACTAGGTATAGCTCTAACCATACCATCTAAGTCTTCCCAGAACTGTCTCTTATCACTCTCATTGTAGCCTACTTGGGGTGCATACGCACTAATTACATTCAAGACCATGTCACCAATGACAAGCTTGACTAAGATGATCCTATCTCCTTGTCTTCTCACATCCACCACACCGTTCTTGAGGCTCTTGTCAATCAGAACTCCTACCCCATTTCTATTTGCAGTTGTCCATGTGTACCAAAGCTTGAAGCTAGTATTATCTACCTCCTTCGCTTTCTGACCTTTCCATTTAGTCTCTTGAACGCATAAGATATTAACACGCCTCCTAAACGCTGTATCAACTAACCCTCTCAACTTACCCGTAAGAGACCCTACATTCCAACTACCTAAACGAATCCTAGTTGGCTCGACTAGCTTCCTTACCCTTCGCACCCATCGAGTCAGATGTGAAGACCCTTGCTCATTTATCACTACATCCGGACGCCGATGTAGCGTGTCACTAAGGAAGCGACGATCCGATCTTTGCTCACTTAACACCGTGCCCAGATCACAACACGGCGCGTCACGGGGGTGACGACCCGGCCCTTGCCCATTTAACACCATACCCGGGTTCTGATATGGCGCGTCGCTAAGAGGGTTACGCCCCAACGGTTTTCTTTTGGGTTTCATCTCCATCTGATTGGCTAGGTTTTACGTTGGCTCGCCAAGCCTAACACAACCTTTTAGGGACAGGGGGCCCTCCCCTCTTTCTTTACCAGGGCTTGGGACCTGCTATGTTGAGACAACATAGGCGGAGAACCGCTTTATAGTTGGGACAACATAGGCGGAGTTCTACCAAAGTTGTACCAAAATTCAAATTTGAATTCCTTTCAAATCTCTCTCAAATCCAAATATGGAAATCCCTGAAAAATGACAAAAATCGCTGTTCCTTTAGGCCTCTTCTTTTCTGTTTGGACCAACCCCCTCTCCCCCTCTCCCTTTCTTGTCCCCTCAGCCGGCCCAAGCCGCGTGGCCCGGCCCACAGACGTGGCCTGCCTCCCGCCTCCGCCCGCCGCAGCCAGCTCGTCGCGCACGCTTGTCGCACTGCGCCTTCCGTGGGCCCCGCATGTCAGCCACTGTCACTATCTCGCGCCCGCTCGCCCCGCCCGCCTCGCGGGCTCATCTTCCTCTTCCAGCCGGCCGCCACCGCTCGCAACCTGCTCGGCGTAATGCCGCCCTGAGCCGGAACTGCACTGTGCCCTTGCCGTGTCGCACCGAGCAGCCTCACCGTGCATCGTGCGTCGAGCCAAGCACCACTCCGCGCCAAACACTGCCTCGCCGCTGCGAATCCCGCTTCTCTCCCCGGTTTCCCGCCCGAAAACATGGCGCCATGCCGCCGTCCCCGATTCCCGCGCGTCGCGTCACCATCACCTCCCTGGAAGCTCGGCGCCGCACGTCTCCTCTCAGAAACCGGCTCTCTTCCGCCGTCGCATCACCGCGTCGTCTCGTCGTCACCCTCGCCCACCAGCCACGCCATCCCTTCCCCCTCTCCGCCGCGCTGTCCCATCGGCTTCATTGTGCCAACCGGCCTCGCCCGAAAATCCGGTGGTGCCGCCACCTCGACGCCGCCCATCTCCTCCTCGCCCGAAAACCAGGGGCAGCCGCCCCCTCGTCGTCTCCCGCCGCGCTATAAATCTCCCCCCTCCCTCGAGCTCTCTCTCGCCGCCGCTCCATTCCCTCCCCCTCTCCCCCGGTGCAGTACCGTCGCCGCCGCTCCCGGAGCCACCGACGGCGCAGCCACCGGCATCCGCCGCCCAAGCCGTCTCCGTCGCCGTTCCTCCGCCGCCAGCACGCTTGGGCAGCGGCAGCCCGAGGAAGAAGACGACGTCTTTCCCCGTGAGACCGACAGCCCGGGCCCACCAGCAGCCAACCAGGTGAGGCCGCATCATCCCCATCCCTCTCACCCTCTGACATGTCAGTAGCATATTCCGAAGAAATATTCCCTCCTTTTTCAATCCATTTCTTTTCCATAAATCTTAGAAAATCCTTTTAATCTTCAAAAATTCATAGTAATTCAACCGTAACTCCGTTTGACTCCGTTCAACTTCTTAATTTTTCTAAAATTGAGATCTACCTAACGGCATTATTAGTTTATTATTATTATTATTATTATTATTTGTAGTTTCTTTAGAATCGCTCTATTAACCGCGTAGTGACGTTCCAGGTTTACGTTGGATGCGAGGATCGAGAAGATTTGAAGGCCGTTTTCAAGGCAAGTCACCCTTTTGACCATATTGCTCCTACTTTACAAAATGTGATTGATTGCAAAATTGCATGTTTACTGTACACAATTAATTTAACCGGCCTCGGTTTGCCTGCTACCAACGGACCCACCTAGTAGTTGCATTATTTTTCATAGGTTTTTGATGAACCCCATCCTTGTAACTCCACCATAGTGGTGTTAGAATGTCCTCACTCTTTGAGCGGAAGTTTTATCACCCCATATACACTGTCGTTTGTCGAAAGTGGAAAACTTTGGGTTGAAAAGCTATTGCAAAATCCGACTCGTGTAGTCGGTGGGTTTGAAAAGAGAGAGATGGTTTGTGAAAATTCACTATGTGGGTCTCGCCTCCGTGGATTGTATTCGTATTTGCATGTAAGGACATTTTTCTTGGGGAATTACATCCGAGCATATGAAAGTGTGACCACACGGGTACTATGGGGTACCTCTGGCTGAGTAATTAGTTAGCACATAGGAATCTTGTATGCCAATGGTTATGGAACACCGAGAATGTGGGAGACGGAGTTGTTCCCTCGTGGGTGTTATACTGCCCCTTGCAGGCGATTTTACTGCCTCTATAGTGGCGATCGGATTGGCGTAGGAGGTATTATCGGTGTTCCTGGGTAGACGACGGCATGTCCTTTGCCTAATTCTCAGTGCACGGACTCGCCCCAACTATGTGGCATGGCATATTCATGGGTTAGCTTTGGAAATGTCTTGTCACGAATTTCCAGTACCATCCAGTACTTGGTATAAGTTTCGTGTCGTATGAGTAAAGCGTACAAACTCGGTAGAGCTTAACTAAACTATTCAAACAGCCGTGCTCATAGTCAAGGGTGAATGTAAGGTGGTTCTCTTAGCATAGATTTGTTTTCCTGTGCTTTGTGAAAAAGGTTTGTGGTGTGGGAACCGTTACCAGAGTCAGTCTTGGTGACTGATGGATGACCTAAGCAATCGAAAACGGGGCTATATAACCCGGGATGTCAAGAAGGCATCATAGAGTAGGCTTTTTGAGTGGAAGTGGAAAAGGTGTAGGTTAGCTCGGAGGAGCCAAAGGATATGTGATGGATGGCTCTATGAGCCGAAGGATGTTGTGAGAAGTGTTAAGGTTTCTTGAACTAGAAACATTTTGGCATGGTTGGACTACCTAGGGTATTGATGAGATGTGATGAATGGAGCTGGAAAGTGAAATAACACTGCTAATAAAATACAATTTTGCTCTTTCCGCTTGAGTTGTTGCAAGTAACTCGCGGACAGCAAGAGACGAATAGTCTTTTCCGATTGGTTTTATAGAAACCCACACATAGAGTTTTCGAGAAATGATTTAACATGAAAAGTTGTGAAATAAACCAGCCTTACTTTGAAGCATGCATAAATCATATTTTCCGTGGCTTACGAGTACGAAAGTACTCACCCTCTATTTTGTTGTTGTTTTTCTCCTCCCTCAAGTACAGGTTAAAGATGTTGAGGGCCTCGGTTTCATCTCTAGGGCCAAGCCACTGCCTATGGATTGGTGTGCTAGTTGTGCTAAGTTCCGTTGTTGCCGTTTTTGCTTGAAGTTGCTGCTAAGGGTCTACCTGATATGGCAATAAGGTAATATGTATCGTTAGCTTTGCAATGATTTCTATTTTGTTACCTTGGTACCAGCTTGGAATTCTGGGACTGGTACCAACTATCACGGTTCCATAGGGGATGGTTCATTGGCCTCCGTGGCATACCCAATCTGGCGCCGTCTTTTATAGTGGTGTCTGTTAACGCCAAAATTTGGCACGGCTCATATCAGATTCGGTAAAGAAAGAAGCTATATCAACCGGAGGAAATTAATCCAGAAGAAGCCGGGTTTGAGAAGAAATCGTGAGGTCCACGTTATGGCAGTTATTTATCTTATCTATTAGATAGTTTTATCTTTTAGGAAACCTGATCTCTTGTCCGATCGGGTCTGTTAGTTTTCCTTTTCTAGTTAGGAAAGTCTTGTTCCGTAGCCGATCAGGACTCTATCCATCCGGGCTATAAATATGTGCGCCCGGATACATTATAAATCATCTCAACGATCAATACAAATTCGGCGCATCGCCACCCTCTTCAACGGGTTCTTGCTTCTCGAGCCGGGCTGCATCGGTTAGGTCCGAACTCCTGCGAGAGGGTAAGTCTCGTTACCCTGACTAACTATCGATTAGGACTTCCTCGGTTAGGTCCGATATTCTAGTCGGTTTATGGTAGTCGGCTTACCACGATATATTCTGCTCTGTCTATGGCTGCATCAGTTAGGTTTGATCTCATAGGTCGAGTAGATATATCACATCACGCGTGCATAGTTTTTATCGGTTTACCGGGGAAAGCTTATCATCAATTTATGCTACATCGGTTGGGTCCGACCTACTAAACTGCAGTGATAAATTGTTGCTGCTAGATCGATGGTTTCTGTGCAAGCGTCTTATCGGAATGTATAGCCGGTAAGTTATTATATACATCACGATTGCATTAGATCTATCGGCTCATTGAGGTTCTTTTATCATTGTTAATCTGTGCTGCATCAGTTAAGTTTGAACTACTAGATTAATAGTGATAGATTTATCCTTGCTGAGTCGATAGGTTTTATGTGATGTTCTATCGGAGTGCTTAGCCGATAGGTTATCTTTTATTTAAATAAAGCCGACTGCATTGTCTTTATCACTGCCTGTTTACTCTATCATCGGCTTCTAGCCGATGCACATGTTTCTATGGCAGTCGGCTGGCTTATTATTCTGCCTATCTATTTTACCATCGGCTTCTAGCCGATGCACATGTTATACTGACAGCTTATCCATTTATCTATAGCGTTATCGGTTTCCTAGCCGATACACACGTGCTGTCGGAGGTTTATATCTCTCATCGGCTTCTTAGCCGATGCACAAGTATTGTTGACAGTCGGCCACGCGCACCCAGACACAAGGACGAACGAGTACCCGGGCACGGGCACGAGCGAGCCCCGGGCGCGGACAACTAGTACCCGGGCACGAGCACGCGCGAAGACAAGGGCCCGAGTACAGGCGCAGCCGATTTACAAGTACTGTTGGTGCCATCGGCTGGAGGAAGACTGTATCGGCTTATCGGCCGATTGGATCGATGATCTGATTTGTTTTATCTCCTTGTCAATTGCGGGGTCAAATTGACTGGCACGCCTACGAACCTCAACATTTTAGGACCTGCACTGGAGCTAAGCAGATCTCCCAGGCCTTCGCGTGTCTCCCAGACGCCGGACAGCCCCGGTGGGTTTTCGGCGTCAACACGTTTTTTGGCACAGCTGGTGGGACACAGAATTTCGACATGGCTGGAAAAGAGGTCAGCAAAGATGATACAATCCCAGTTACAATGGAAGATTTGACCGAAGAACAGAGACAACAAGTGGAGCAGAACATCGATGATTTTCGGAAGCTTTGTCTAGAATCCTTCAGTATGATAGATCAAGGGCCGATTCAGAAGTCGCAATTTCCAAAGCCTGTTCTGATTGATGAATCAGCCATACATCACCTGCAAGTTCACAGAAGCAACTTCAAGACATGGTAATGAAGCAGTTCATCATGCATTTGATCGATCAATCTGGGATATTGGTGAACACATTACAGAACTTGATCAAAAGGCAGTGGAGCCGATTCAGCTGGCTGGGGGGCAACAAGATGGAATCCTCAAGGATATCACAACTGCGTACTATGGGGGCATCAACAGAGTTATCCAGGAGCTGTCCCTGAGTACAAATATCAGAGAGATATCAGAGGCAAAATCGGTACCAACTCCACCTCTGTTATCACATTCGAAGATTCCAAGGGAAGAAGATTGGACAGCAAGAATCACAGAGGTGGTGAGAAACAATTCGGTCTAAGACCGAAGGAAAATTAGGTATCGGCCTCCATATCCAGATTGGTTTGATAGAGCTCCGTTGCCGCTCGATACAGAGTACTAGACTTCTCAAATTCTCAGGGCAAGATGATGTATCTACAGTGGAACATGTCAGCCGATTCTTGGCTCAATGTGGAGAGGCATCGGCTATAGAAGCTTGAGAGTTAGACTCTTCCCGTTATATTATCCGGATCGGCCTTTACATGGTTTTCTTCATTGCCACCTAACTCAGTTTAGGGTTGGCCGATCTGGGAAAAGCAATTCCACAAGTATTTCTTTATTGGGATTCAGAGATGAGTTTGATAAACTTAACATCTGGTAATAAAAGCCGGAGGAATCAGTCGCAAATATATCCAGCGGTTTTGTTGATGTTAGAAGCGATGTTATAGTTTAATCGGATGAGATGCACAGCTGGCTGAGTTAGCATTCCAAGGTTGGTGGTCGATCAAGGAAAGATTTTCATCAGAAGATCGAGAGCCCCTAGCACACTTAGTAAAAAGGTATCGGCTCATGAAAGCCGATTTCAAGAGGCCAGGAAGGAATATTGAGGCCCAAACAGAAGAAGAATTTCGAAGTTTGATAACAAACTCCGAAATTGGGGTATGTGTTAACGCCAAAATTTGGCACGGCTCATATCAGATTCGGTAAAGAAAGCTATATCAACGGAGGAAATTAATCCAGAAGAAGCCGGGTTTGAGAAGGAATCGTGAGGTCCACGTTCTATGGCAGTTATTTATCTTATCTATTAGATAGTTTTATCTTTTAGGAAACCTCTCTTTGTCGCGATCGGGTCTGTTAGTTTTCCTTTTCTAGTTAGGAAAGTCTGTTCCGTAGCCGGTGGATCAGGACTCTATCCACCGTGCTATAAATATGTGCGCCCGTACATTATAAATCATCTCAACGATCAATACAAATTCGGCGCATCGCCACCCTCTTCAACGGGTTCTTGCTTCTCGAGCCGGGCTGCATCGGTTAGGTCCGAACTCCTGCGAGAGGGTAAGTCTCGTTACCCCGACTACCTATCGACTAGGACTTCCTTGGTTAGGTCCGATATTCTAGTCGGTTTATGGTAGTCGGCTTACCACAGTATATTCTGCTCTGTCTACGGCTGCATCAGTTAGGTTTGATCTCATAGGCCGAGTAGATATATCACATCACGCGTGCATAGTTTTTATCGGTTTACCGGGGAAAGCTTATCATCAGTTTTTGCTACATCGGTTGGGTCCGACCTACTAAACTGCAGTGATAAATTGTTCCTGCTAGATCGATGGTTTCTGTGCAAGCGTCTTATCGGAATGTATAGCCGGTAAGTTATTATATACATCACGATTGCATTAGATCTATCGGCTCATTGAGGTTCTTTTATCATTGTTAATCTGTGCTGCATCAGTTAAGTTTTAAACTACTAGATTAATAATGATAGATTTATCCTTGCTGAGGTCGATAGTTTTATGTGATGTTCTATCGGAGTGCTTAGCCGATAGATTATCTTTTGTTTAAATAAAGCCGACTGCATTGTCTTTATCACTGCCTGTTTACTCTATCATCGGCTTCTAGCCGATGCACATGTTTCTATGGCAGTCGGCTGGCTTATTATTCTGCCTATCTATTTTACCATCGGCTTCTAGCCGATGCACATGTTATACTGACAGCTTATCCATTTATCTATAGCGTTATCGGTTTCCTAGCCGATACACACGTGCTGTCGGAGGTTTATATCTCTCATCGGCTTCTTAGCCGATGCACAAGTATTGTTGACAGTCGGCCACGCGCACCCAGACGCAAGGACGAACGAGTACCCGGGCACGGGCACGAGCGAGCCCCGGGCGCGGACAACTAGTACCCGGGCACGAGCACGCGCGAAGACAAGGGCCCGAGTACAGGCGCAGCCGATTTACAAGTACTGTTGGCGCCATCGGCTGGAGGAAGACCGTATCGGCTTATCGGCCGATTGGATCGGTGATCTGATTTGTTTTATCTCCTTGTCAATTGCGGGGTCAAATTGACTGGCACGCCTACGAACCTCAACATTTTAGGACCTGCACTGGAGCTAAGCAGATCTCTCAGGCCTTCGCGTGTCTCCCAGACGCCGGACAGCCCCGGCGGGTTTTCAGCGTCAACAGTGTCAGGTCGGGATGTTACATCAGCAGCAGCAACAATTAGTATCAGGGATTAACAACAACGCATGCACATGTGTATCTCATATTCACATGCACGTCATGACACCACATGGAGCAACAAACAACAAACATCAATACTTAACAAGTTCATCATTCATCAAGCCTAATTAGCATGAGTGCACTTGTGCATAGCATAATAGTGGGAGGCCAGCAGCCAGCACATCACATGCACATAAGCACATCATACAAGCCACAACCCACAAGGTCATGGTTTAAAGTTCAACAAAGGCCTCAAATAATAAAATGGGTCATTGGGCAGCACCACCACCACCAGCAAACTGTAGATATCAGTTAGCCAGCCCATTGCCACACCCTGGAGAGGGGGAGGCCTGGAGTCCACGATGGCGGTGGCCTGGACTCCTGGAGTTTGCGATGGGGGCTGCTTGGAGAAGGGGACGGCAGTGCTGCTTCGAGTTGACGACGGCGATGACGGCGCGATGTTGTTGGAAGGTGGCGTGGTTGTAGCGGGTGGAGGAGGAGATGAGGGGGCGCTGCTGGAAGCCGGCGAGGTGGAGGTGGCCTGGACTAGAGCCACCACGGTGGAGGATGTCGGGGTGCCGGCATACCGCCCTGTGTCCTTGCCCACGTATGCCCAGCCGGCAGCCGCCCATGGCACTCAATTTGGTTTATGGATCTAGAGGGCTCCCTCCCCGGTGTGTGTTACTATAGGTGAACTAGGGTTTTTGGGGTGTGTGTGCGTGTATATGCACATACGAAATAGGCCTACATCTGGGCTTTTAATTTCCATATGGGCTATAATCTATGGGCTAGAGGGATTTGTACATGTGGTAGACTATCTTGGAGCTCCACGGGTATTCGGGGACGGGGGGGAGGAGGGTGGGCTGGGGAACATCCCCGCCCCTGCTCCACCCGATGGGGGGTTTTTTCCTGCCGTTAAGAGTCCCATAGGGGCTGACTTAGCCCCTTTTTAGCCCCCAATGGATGTTTTTCTCGTCGGGATTTGGGGTTTGGGGCCCCGTTGCCATCCCTACTCCTAATGGCATTGCTTGTGTTTTTCTCGTGGTTGTAGACCCACACATGCGCTCATAGGAATTACAATATGCCGCGAGGAGCCGGGATCACCGCTCATAACAGTTAGGACCAATGACATGGCCATGGCATCTCCACTCATAGGGCCCAGCATGCCGTTGGACGACGGTAGTCGTAAGTCTCCACTCATAGACATCAGGGTCGCCAGAAGATATGCCGTTATGTGCGCTTTATGTGGTCTAGTGGCGGTTGATTTCTTCCGCGAATTCAAGGTGGGAAGACGAGACGGATGTGACACTGTATCACTGAGAAGAAGATGGGTTTGGGCCACAGGCGTAGTGGGACGGTGGTCATATAGCATGCGCGAAAATGAGCCACGAGAATACGTAAGGAGCGGCATTGGAGGGAGTCTCAAACCATGGTGAATTAATACAGAATATTTGTAACAAATTATCTTATAGGGGGAATCTCAAATTTAGGGTGTTATTTAGGTGGGTTTTTTGTAATTTTTCCAAATTTCTAAGGTAGCTCACACAGCTAGCTCCATTTAAAATTTTAGCTCGACTGTGTTCGGGGAGGCCCAGGGAAGAGGAAACGCAAACAATTAATTGGACCAGCTGATTTCAAATATAATTTGATTTAGCCTTTCTCATTTCTCAACTTCTATATTTCAAACATATAAGTGATCGTAGAACTTCCAATTTAAGACCATCTGAATTCAAATATAAGCCGATTTGCTGGACCAACGCCTAGCAAATACCTGGGCTAATCAATTAGCCCTAGTGCCAGATATGAGTGCTAGGCTATGGAAAGCCCATACGCCAAACTGCCCACTACCCAAAACTTGAAACCAATATGTGTGGCCCGTAATATTGAAGGCTCAATGTGATGTTAAAGGCCAGATATGATCCTGCACATCTTGTGGGGGGAAAGAAACCTGCGTCTAGGGAACACTGTTTGCGGGCTACATTCTGCATCTGGAACGGTTTAAAGGTTAGGCCACTGCACCGGCAATTTTTGCTTTGGAGACAGACAGAACAAAGGGTGGGTTGATTCCGACTAAATTCGGTAATGTTAAAATTTAGGCAAATTTGACTGGAGTCAAAATTGGGTGAGAAAATTCCCATGTGTATATGCTGTTAATAATGCAATCTGTCATTGGTAAGACTTATTTCTAAGATTTGCCATCTATTTCATAAAGTTAGTCCCCCTCTCCTACTCGACTCCGTTATTATTGTCTTCTCTTTGTAGGACTTGAAAGTGATTATATTTTGTTAAAGTATCAAATTTGTCTAACTCTATGTATTACAACCATCTTTCTCTCTCTAGTGACAGGAACTATTGGCACCACTCGTTCTATCAATGAAAGAGAAACACTACATGAGCAAAGAGTACAGGGTCGAGTAGATGGTGTACCTCATTAGCAGTAGAACCAATCATAGTGAGGGTGGCCTGTTGCTTAGGATTAGAGATAGGAAGACGATATGCAAACCCTGTTGGTAGATCAAAGGCTACAACTCTCCGAAAGTGTCAATAGCAGTACTAGAGACAATGTACAAAGACCCAGCCCCCCCGACGGCTAGAAGACGTGAGTACTCTATTATAAAAGCAGACAAGGAATTTTATCAGGATATGACCCTAACGTGTGCGGTGTTAACAAATTCCAGATGCGGTGTCATGCCCTAATTTTTCTTTATGGATTTAAAAATCATTCAATAATTGATTTATAGAATTTATATTAATTTGCAAACCAAATTAACAAGAAAATTAAATATGGGAAATAAAATTTCCTTTAATAAATCATGCATGGAGTTATTTTTCTTAGTTTCTCCATGTCTGAACTACTCTATGTAAATTTTTGAGAATTTTCAGAGCTCAAGAGCTAATTTTAAAAATACAAATAACATTTTAGTAATTATTTAGAATGGAAAACTAAATCAAAAACCAATTAAAATCCTCTCTCTCTCAGTCCTGGGCCTCTCCTTTCTCCCTCTCTCCCGCACCGGCCCAGCTTCCAGCCCAAGCCCCCCTTTCCACTCCCGGCCTTGGCATTCCGGCCCAGCAGCCAGCCTGCCTGCTCTCTCTCCTCCTCCCTCCGCCTCAGACCCAGTCGTGGGCCGCAACCTCCCTCCGGCCAATCCTTCCTTCTTTCCCTCACGCGCGTGCACCGGCCCGCGGCCTGCCTCTCGGCCCAACTCCCACTCAGCCCCTTCCTTCCCCGTGTCAGCCTGCCGCCGCGGCCTCCTTTGCGCAGGCTGGCTCCCCTCCTCGTCCTCTCGCCGACAGGTAGGACCGAGGCCCACCTATCGGATCTGTCTTCCACCTCCCGCCGCCGAACCGACAGGCATGTCGCCACTCCGCCGCGAAATCCGACGCCTTCCGTTCTCGCCCTTGCCAGTCAAACCGCATGGGCGAGGTCGCCGCAACCTCCCCTACCTTCCTCTCCCATTTTCCCCAAAATTCCTGGCGTGGTCAAGCTCCCTAACGCCGCCATGTGCTTCCCCACTCCGCCGGCGGTTACCGCCTCTCCCCTGACCTCAATCCGCCTCCCCGAGCCTATAAGAGGCATCCTCGCACCTTCTTCTCACCCCCTCCCGCCTCGGTCGAGCTTCCGTGCCCAATCCCCTTCTCACTGTGCTTTTTAAACTTGTCGCCGTCCATCCATCCGGCCATCGCTCGCTGTTGTTTGGGGCTAAGCCGAGCCAAGCCGCCGACCTGTTTTGCTTTGTAGGGTCAAGGGCAACCTCGGCCACCATCTCCCCGAAGCCCGTGCCCTCCGGAGCTCCGGCCTCTTCGTGCAGGTGATCGTCGTGGGCCTTCTGCCACTGGTTTTCACCGCTCCTGACCTCTTGGCGCTTCCCTAACCTGTTCCCCCGCTTTCGCCAGATCGCAGAGCACCTCGGCCACCACCTCCTCCCCGAGGACCGCTGCCGGAGCACCGTCTTCATCGCGAGCCCGAGAACTCCGCCACCCCCGCCAACTCCAGCCACCGCTAGCCATGGTTCCCTGTCGCTCCGGGCTTCGTTGACCCTACCATCAGCTTCACAAGCCCGCCTGGTGCCTCGGCCGCTCCTCCTTTGCCGTCGTACATCACCGGGGCGCCACGCGTCGTCGAGCCGAGGAACCCACCGCCAAAACCTCGCCGTCGGCCGCCTCCTTTGCCCTTTCGACGCCGCACTTGCTCGGTGAGGATCCCTGTTGCCTCCGCTCTCCTTTCCACCGCTTTCGGGGGGGCTGCCACCGTGTCGGATGGTCGCTGCTGGCGACCATCGGGCCACCCGCCACCACCGTCTGGTCGGACTGGCCGGCGGACCGACTCCCTCGTGCCCCGGTTGTGCGATCTGCTCCCAGGCTGATTGGGGCTGTCCGCGTGGCCATCCTCATCATTGGCCACGTCGGTGCCACTAAGCGCCATGTCAGCACCACCTCACCCCTTTCCTCCATGTGGCCGCCACGTCTGTGCCCCGTGGTGAGCCCACGTGGCCAAAACCCTAACCCGATCTCGGCCGTCCATCCTCCCTGGATCAATCTCGGCCATCCACCTGCCTTGATCCGGTGTCAGCCGTCCGATCACTGACGACTGATCTCGGTTGTCTGTCCCCGTGGACTTGGTCCACGATGAACCGGCCCCTCTTCCTCTCATTGTGTCACATCCAAAATTTTTATCCAAAATTTAGGTGTTTTATTGTATATAAATCCTCGTTCAGGAATCAACCGAGGCATATATGACAAAGTTGATAACAAATTAATTATTTACATAACGAATGTATTTATTATAGAGGTGAATGGCACCTCCTAAAATAATAAAGTCTAAGTAGCGGAATAAACTACTAATAGTATGACGACTCCCACTCCACACGCACTTGACCAGACTCCCGCTCAGTCGTCCAAGAATTCCTCCTCACTGTAGTACTCCTCTGATGATGATTATTAATTGTAAGGTGAGTACATGAAATACTCCTCAAGCCACACAACAAATATGCAAGTGTACAAGATATCCAAAGGATAGCATAATATGTCTCAAGTAGCATAAACCGCATTTAATAAAGCATTTAAGAGAGTAATAAAACATTAATCATTAAATAATATTAACCAACACTATATCGCTCTCCAAAGCGATACAGGCCCAACCACTCTAATCTGGAGCTAACCATATTCCACCATTCATTATTCAATTAAGATAGTGTGGGACTAATCACAGAAAACATTGCTAGACCCGCCTATTAACCGCGGGCACGGCTATTCGAATAGTTTTACTCTGGCCAGAGGTATACCAATTTACCCACAAGATACAACTCCACAACACATCACTAGGCGCCTTAATACCACCATGGTATCTCGAAAAAAAATTGTGACAGGATTATCCATGTAACTCGCACAATAGGAGAGCCTCCCGCCAAGCTTCCGGTCTTCGGTATGGGTGATCAAGTGCCTTCCCGCGAGACGGCTTGACGCCCAAACTCATAGACTTATTGACGATTGCCATGTGTGGACTTATATTAGCCACAAACCAAGCCCTGGTGCCTCCTATTGAACTTGGCACACTTTAAATCCCGCTATTACCCATTCTAGCTTGTGGTTAGCACGAGTGTTGCTTCGCAACAAGTAGTCCGCGAACCGGTCCTTAAGCGTCATGAGCACCACTAGCAATATTCACAACTCTAGTGCTCACAACCCACCATTTAATCATATTTTAGAGGACCATTAAGTTATCTTCACACGACCACCGTCATGAACTGAATCATCATTTTATATGAACTGAATATTGTAATCAGGGTTTAAATTATAGCCCATAAGTTATTCTACAGTTTTCTAGGCATGGCTAAGTAGGATCCTAATATTATTCTAGCTAGCCAATACTTAAAGCAAGCTAGTCACATTACCCCTATAGGTTCAAGGACAGGTAATCAACTCAATACAGCCATAATCAAAGGATAAAGGCTTCCCTTCCAAATAACATTATAAAAATAAATACATAATTAAAGGAAAAGATAGCTTAAAACATAGGTACAATATGCTCAAAGGTGTTGAGGATCTGTGTGACTTGCCTTGTTGCTCTACACACGCTTCCATACTTTCCTCAAGAAATCCCGACTCTTTTGGAACGTCGACGGCTAAAGGCAATAAACAAAAACGAGCAAAACAGTACATAAGCACACATCAACAGTACAATGTTATGAATTTTCGGATGAATTATTTTGCAAGATGAATCACCCCAAACGAAGTTCGGATGAATTAGTTATGAATTTTTAGAAGTTTAAACCCTTTTAAAACTTATTCCAAAAAGATTAAATCAATTTATTGCGCCATTTTATAATTTATTTTAACACTGGAAAAAGGGATTATGGCGTCAGCACTGGATTAGGGGCCCCTGACAACCGGGGCCCACAAGTCAGAGAGAGGAGGGGCTCAGTCCATGGTAGACCGAGTCCACCGAGCTGGTTCACCGGGAAACAACGGTCCAGATCAAATTGGAGGAGATTAGATGGTCCAGATTCGATCTCGGGTTTATGGTGGATTTGGATGGCCAAGATTCAACGGAGGATAGATCAGACGCCTGGGACTTAACCAACCCGACCCGATGGCTAGGAACCATCCTGATCGGATTGGATCCACGGGGCCGAGGTGGCGCTGATCTAGCACCGATGTGGCATCCATGTCGGTGACCGGCGACGGTGGCGGCTCGGGGACCGATGGTTGATGGCGATCGGCGGCGCGGCGGAGCTCGGCGATAGCACAGGTGGGTAGAGGGGACTATGGCGATGCTTACCTAGGCAGAAACGGCGGCGAACATTGACGGGAACAACCGGCGGCGAGCTTCAAGTGGCGGAGATGTTCGGGTTGTCAGCGGCGACGCTGCTCCGGTGGTCTTTGGCGGCTATGAAGGGCTGGCCGGGGTCCTCCTCAGTCCTGTGGTCCTGACGACGGCGATGGCGAGCACTGGCGATGGCTAAAGCGGCGGCGGAGCTCGGCTGGAAGGCAGCGACGGCAGCGGATTGGATTGGCACGGCAGCTAGGGCGACAGGGGCTTGGGCGAGCTCGATTGATGGCGCAAGGGGATAAAGGGAGGCCTGGGGATGCTATTTATAGCAGCGGGGAGGAGAGATCGGCTCGGGTTCGGTTGCGGCGGCAGATTAGGTTTACCCTCGGAGTCCCGAAGCTTCAGGAGTTCGAGTTGGCGTCGATTCCTTCGGTTTCTCACCGCTATTCTCAGGGGAAAAGGAGGAGAAGGTTAAGGGGATCAAAACCCCTCAACCAATTGGAGGGAAACTCGACCGGAGCGAGCGGATTGGAGCAAGATTCACGGTGGCGGTGTCGGATTGCACATGAGCTCTCCGACCCGAGGTTAGGGACGACCTTGACTCAGCGAGAGAGGGGAGGCGCGGGAGCGAGCAGGCCGTGGGCCGCACAGCGTGCGCGGGAGAGGGAGGAGAGAACAGTGATGGGCTGGATTCGTCTGAAGCACAGAGAAGGAATTTTTAAAAGGTTTTTGTTTTGTTTAATTGTTGAAATGTTTATTCCAATTATTAAAAAAAATACTTTCCTTGCTTAAATAAATCCCAGAAAATTCCAGGAGATAGATAATTAAGCAAAGTATTTTCTAAAATTATCTCTAGGCCAACTTTTGTTAGGGATTTTCTTTAATTTTTATGATTTCACCCCTTGAGGGATTTATAATAATTTCTAAAAATTCCTTTTTACCCACCATTATTTTAATTAAGTAATTTCAGGGTGTTACACATGGACATGCGGGTCCCGCATGTCAGTGGCTCGACCCTCTCTCTCCTGAGGGCTGACGCCATAATTATCCTTTTTCTTCAGAAAAATAAACCATAATTGCGTCATAAATCAATTAGATTTTCTGTTTAGGGTTTAAATCAATTAAAACTTCAAAAATTCATAACTAATTCATAGAAGTCCAAATTGGACCATTCAACTTGCAAAATTTGTTTAAAATTAAGTTCTACATGTTTGTTTGCTTTTCATGTGCTGTTCTACTTGGTTTTTATTAGTGTTTTTCTCATTTTGCGTGTCAGCATGTAGAATCCGACATTTTGGAGGATCGCAGCTTTGAGAAAAAGTGTTCCAGAAGATTAATTGAAGAAGCAAGGCAGGTCACATATGCATCCTTGGGCTTGTTGAACCTACTTTGTGAAATATTTTACCATTTCCAAATTAAATAAACTGCATGTTTTGCTCATTACATGGAATATGGGATTACCTAACTGCTCATTTGTGACCCTGTTTACTTGATACCCATTCCTTGTTAGCTTTGAGTGATAACTTGATTAGCTTATGTCTCACTTGATGACTTATCTAGAAATAGGATATGCTTAGCCCTACTTAGCTCAATTAGATAGCTGATAGGATAATCACTTTACTCTATATTCGGTAACTTGATGAGCGGCGAGCTTGAGACATTCGCCCATGGTTTTTGGTCTTAATCATTCGACTAAAACTTGACATAATGGTAGGCTGTGGGTGCATGGTTTTGCTGATCGCACCCATGGCAGTTAAGGATTGGTTCGCGGGAAACCCTTGTGAGGCATCCGAATTCACCATCGCACAAGGGGGGTAGCTTGCCTGCGGGAAGTGCAGCCTCAACGTGGTATGGATGGTTGGGGAGGGGTTACATGAAAGGTCCTATCACAGCCTCTTAGCAGTGTGCCGTGGTGGCATGCCGGCGCATAGGAATGTGCATGGGGCTATGTCTTGTGGGTAAACTTGTACACCTCTAGCTAGAGTAAATCTATTTGAATAGTCATGCCCATGGTTATGGGCGACCGATCAAGATTCACTGTGATTAGTCCCACTCTTGATTAACTTGACTTAATAGAATTGGTTTAGTTCAGGTGGATGGTTGGGTCTGATCAACATAGTGTAATGTTGTTAAGTGGAAATTAATCTTGACTTAATTACCGAACTGTTTTACTATTTTAAATACAAATATTTGCAACCGTCTTTATGCAAAAGAGCCACCAGTCTCCCTTTGCAATCACGTGCACGAATGCATCATTGGTGTGACTTGTTGAGTACAGTGGGTGGTACTCAGTCTTGCTATTTTTCCCTTTTCAGAAGTGAAGATCTTTAGTTCTGAAGTTGAGCTTAGAGGATCAAGGCTTATACCCTAGTTGAGTTTGATATGTAGTGGAGCTGAAGCCACGCTAGATTCGATCTCTTGCTGCTATTTTCTTCTGTGTGAGGACTAAGTGCTTCTCCTATAAGTATATATGCTTTATTTACGTTTGGATTTGCATATTGATTTGTCATTTTGTGTACTCTGGCTTGATTCCTGAACAATGATTTTAATACACAAAATTGTATAGAAATTGGTCAAATTTTTGGGCGTGACATGCAAGGAGTACGACCATTGAGAATGCAATGTTGCTAAATTGTACTACCAAATTTTAGAATGGTGTATCTATCTTTGGTAGTTGATACTTAGAGCATCTTCAAGAGACTTTTCATCCAACTCTCCATACCAAAAATTTAGTAAATACACTAAGAACATATCTCTAAGAGACTCTGCATCTGGATGGCTAAGCCATGTGACTGGCAAAATTCCCAACTCCATTGGCCAAACTTGGCCAGGAATGCTCTTGATCCATCTCCCCATGCGTTCTCTATCTTCCCTGTGTCTCACTAGCAACCAGAGCGCCGCCTCTTGCCAACACTCTAGCGCCGCCTTTCCCTCCACCCCAGCGCAGCCTGCTCCCCCTGCAACCCCACCGCATTGACGTAGCTTATCCACTTGTCGAGTGTCGTGTGGTCCCGCGGGTGTAGCTCCTCCACGTGCTTATCCACTTGCTCTCGCTGCGGTGCCAGAGGCGCCCCGATGTGGCCGCTGCCAATAGGGGCATCAAGAAGGTGGTGCTCCATGTGATCCCTACCGTCGAGTACGTCTCTAGAGGCAAGGCGGGGGAGGAGGAGCAGTTTGAGTTTGCCATTTGCCTCTCCGACTTTGAGCACGGTGAAGCAATTCATGTGTTGATACAGCGACAATCAAGTAGTTCATCTCCTTGCTCAGGTGTAGCGTCGTGGCCTCTATCGAGATCTACCTGATTCCCACCGCTTCGTAGACTCCTTTCCAACGCGGTAGAGCCACCACCTCCCCCTCCGCTGGTACGCATCTGCCTAGCGCAGATGCTCATGCCATGTGATGCCATTGCGTCCTACATCTGCCTCCTGCTTGACGATGATGGAGCCAACGTTGGAAAGGACGATGTAGACAAAGTCGAGGTTGCCGTCACCTATCTCCTAGATAGTGAGGGCGTCGAGTTGACTGATGCAAGCGCTAGCAAAGCGGCCGGATGGGGTGGGGGAGTTAGGCGTCTGTGTGCGTGTGGGATGGCTGTGTTCGATAGCAAAGATTGAAGAGTTTGTTGGAGTGCATATAGATATGATGAGAAAATCTTATAGAGATGGCTCTCTATATCGAATTTGGCAAGATTGTTGGAGATGCTGTTATACACCCCCTCTCTCTCTAGTGGGGACAATTTTAGTGGGACCAATTAGTAGTGGCTGTAAGTGGCACGTTAAATTAGGTAGGCCAACCTGACTGGCGCACGCAATGCAAGCGCGACTCGGGAAACTGTTTTGATCCCTTGAGGGGATGTTTCCTCTTTTGTTTAAAAACCTATCAAATAGTTATAAAAAATTCTTAAAAAATTTGACGACACTCATACAATATATATATATACCACTCCACAAAATCTTAGATCCAAACTCAACTCAGACATTGAGATATAAAAAAGACAAATTCAGCATGTGAATACTAGTGGTACTGTTCACAGCTGAATTTGTCTTTTTTTTTCTTAATGTCTAGATCGAATTTAAACTTGATTTTTGGTGTAGCGATAGATGGCATTGTACTCTATATTATCAAATTTTTTTAGAAGATTATTTATAACTAGTTATATTAAATTTAGAAAAAAAGATATACAAGGGACATGCCTAGAGCGATAGAATTCATTCCCAGCGCGACTCGGGCGGCTTCGAAGCCTCCAAAAGCCTCGTTTAAAGCCCACGAAAACCACCACCCTCTCCCTCCTCGATCCCATTGCTCTCTTATCTGTTATCTTTCTCTCTCTCTCCCTCCTCTCTCTCTGATCTCCACACAGGCCCAAGGACAACCTCGTCGATCGCCTCACCCCTGCCGCAATGGCAAGCCGAGGCTGCTCGCCCTCCTCCTCTCTCTGCCCTCCTCGCCCTCTCCTTCTCGCAAGGTACGCACTCCCATTGCCTCCAATCAAAATCGACCCACACGGCCACACCGATCTCGCTGTTCCTCAATTAATTCCATGATGATTTCGCCATGTATGTGTGTGCATGCGTGGTGGTCGATGCAGGGGTGGTGGTGGTGGAAGGGAGGAACGTGCAGCTTCTAAAGCCGGTGCGCCGCTACGGGCGGTGGCGCTCGCCCCTCCAGGGCGGCGGCAGCCTGCAGCAGCAGGAGGCCTCCGCCGGCGGCGCCGGCGCCGCCGGGATAGTGTCGACGGTGGCGGACTACTCGGAGCCCAAGCCCAACACCAACCCCCGCGGTGGCGTGCTCCCTCCGACGGACCCTAACTCGCCGCCGGCGCACTGATCGCCGGCCGCGCCCGTCGATCTACTCCACCCTGGTCAGCCCGGCGACGTATCCGCGTATACATACAACACTATACTTATAGTATATATATAGTATATACCTGGTAAATACGGCGTATAAATACGGAATATGCGGTACGTACTAGCTAGAGGGAAGAGGAAGGATTCGGAATAAGCTAGAGGGCGTTCTCCTCCTTGGCATACGGTGACCGTACTGTACGCCTGCACATGTACTGTGTGCCGATTATTGAAGTATTAGTAGATCGAGTCTAGCTAGACTTGTGCTTGACTGTCATGTGTGTGGTTATTGTTGTGTTTGATGTGATCGTCGTTAATTGATTTGATACTGGGCAAGGTTTGTTTAATCTGGACAATTAATTGTTAGAACATGTGCGTGCGTGTAATATTGATGTGTCCTGCATTCGTCCCCGCTGTACAACCGATCCATGTATTTTGTAATAAAATCATCAATGATATTGTGTCGTTGTTGGATGTAACAGAGTGTTTTTTGTCGCTGAGTTATTCATCTCTATTCCATGAATTAATTCAATTGATTCCTACAGCTTAAGGTCTATCCATGGATGTGACAAACTAACAACAGTATACACTCCGTATTGTCTACCACTGAACTGTCTGGATTTGTGCATGTGAAATCAAGAACATCATTTTTCAGTGAGTTAGCACCAGTTGATAGATTCAGCTAATTAAACAAGAACCAAGCTGAGAAGTGTGCGCTTGAAATAATTTCTCTTCTTCCATTATTAGAGAAACAGAGCTTCTTCAGAAGTTTGCACACCATGAGAAGTGTGCCCTTGAAATCACCTCTTCTTCCATTATTAGTCAAGTGTGATCTTGAAATCATTAAACTTGCCCTTGAAATCATTTCTCTTCTTGCATTATTAGTCAGGTGTGATCTCGACTTCTCAAGGCAGCTCCA
The DNA here is from genome assembly GCA_003991445.1 of Oryza meyeriana var. granulata. Classification (NCBI taxonomy): domain Eukaryota; kingdom Viridiplantae; phylum Streptophyta; class Magnoliopsida; order Poales; family Poaceae; genus Oryza; species Oryza meyeriana. The sequence goes on from RYFJ01000712.1 coordinate 136,819, forward strand.
TACTCAATGAGTCAATGAAAAAGAATACTGTTCAGAACTTCAGACAAGTTTTGGCATGCATTGTCGGCGACCTATTCAGTGCATTTCTGATGTCAAAATTCCTCATGGTGTGCATCGTTGGTTGCAAGCAAGGCGATGAAAATTGATAGTACAAAATTTGATGCACTGGTTATTAAGGTTCATACGTTTGCACTGCATTGCAATGATCCTGAATTTCAGACATAGGAAATCTTCTTTGTTCTAGATCATAGAGCTTGCCTTAGTTTGATGCATCATCCGATCCTAGGTGCTTTTTTCATCTCGCAGAATTAGCTGTGCCCTTTCTTCGAGCACCAATCATTGCTTGCAACTAGGGATACCAGAACCCTTGCTTGTCCAGCACAACACCATATCTGAGCACCTAAATACGTATGTGGCCATCGATCAGGGTCAACTCATCGGGCTAGCTGCACAATGTGAACTCCTAGTTCAATTCTAGTTTAATCTCCACCTAAGATGCGTTCTAAAGTGCTTAAATGGTTTAGCTTATTTCGACACGTAAAATGAGGTAAGACATTAGTGTATGATTAATTAAATATTAATTATTTTAAACTTAAAAAATAAATTAATATGATTTTTTGAGAAACATTTATATAGAAAATTTTTTAAAAAACATATTGCTTAGTAGTTCAGGAAATGTGCTCACGGAAAACGGGGAAGATGCTAAGCCCATAAGCCGTTTAGAATGCAGCCTTAACTTTAGGGCACGTTCTCATCTACAGATTATTACGGATATGCTTCTCAAAACTTCTAAACGGTATTTTTTTTAAAAAAAGAACTTTTTATCAAATTTCTAAGAAACCTTTTCTAAATCAGGTTTCTAACTTTGTAGCATTTAATTCATTTGATCATTTGTATCTTCAAATAATGGTAAGTACTTAATTTTACCTATCATCCATAATCTATGGTTTGTTGAGAAGGGTTCACTTTTTCACGGAGACCGATTGAAAACCACGAAATTTTGAGATTTTGATGTGAGGCAAAAACAGATTTTCTGATTTTAAAAGAATCAAATTTAAAATAGTAAATACGAACAAAATTTACTCGGAATTTATCGAGATTTGTCAAAAACTGCGGTAGAGGCAGGAGTCGGGATCTAGCCATCCATCGTAAAGGTAAACCCTGGTTTGAGAACACCCTTCGTCTATTGCTTTTTAGTCTGATCCGATCTCATTTTTTTTTCAGATATAAGTCCATCAGGCCAAGACTCCCGGCTCCAAGATGCAGGAAAGTGTGAGCTGAGTGACCTGCCACTAGCACGCAATTTGATCGAGCTGCTAGCTAATTGTTAGTTGAGTAGATTCTTTTGATCGGTTGGAAGATGTCGACCTCGTGATGGGTCACTCGCCGATGCGTGCATTCTTCGACGACTGTTCATGCATTGGGAGTAGCTATAGCAGAAAGGAAACCAAATGGTCCACAGCGATGCCAAACCGGAAAAAACTTTTGTATAACCCTTAGGTCAGCTTTGAGAGAATTGCACGGAGATAGCCATGGATCGCCAAACTAGAAGTGGAAAGCTTTAGCTCAACCTTTTCGTCGTTACGATTGCCTAACGAGCTCTGAAGAGGTAGAATAGAAATAGTAGATGGATGAAGAGATGAATTGATGATGCATTGCAGTATATGGAGTTTGACATGTGCACAAACCATCGAATGGATCTGATTGTCTGAACTTAATTAAACTATGCAAAATATATAGATGCTTCCAGGTGTGGGTCCCGGATGTTTGTACCAGTCGGTCAAACATTTGACTCGTCAGTTTGTAGTTTACCTTTTCTTAAATGTGATTTGCAGTTTATAAACGTTGGATCGAATCTATAATAGACTTTTCTCGTGTGTCATCTCTCCTCTCGTCTCTTTGACAGCGCGGCGGCGGCTGGCGTAACTCCTTTTCTAAATACCATCATTAGTATTCCTAATTACCGTTATTAGTATTTAATAAATTTTTAATTATAAAATAATATATAAATAAGCAGAGTTAAAATTTTTAAGTTTTAGTTGAAAGTTTTGAAAATCTAATTAAAATTTTTAAATTTTGGATTGAAAATTTCAAAATTTGAGTAGATTTTTTAAAATTCATAGTCGACAGTTTTTAAATTTGAGTTGAAAGTTTTGAAAATTGAATTAAAAGTTTTAAAATTAGAGATAAAAGTTTCAAATTAGTGGTATAAATTTTATTTGATTTTTTAATATTTTAGTTTTTACTGTGCATGTTGTGCATGTGCATGGGGCGTCGCTCCCCTGCTACGCGCACACGTAGCAGGAGTCTCGTGTGTGTATATATATACAAACTATTTTATTTATTAGCAGTATATACTTTTTTATGTGGTAGGCAGTATATTTTTTTTATTTGATAGCGGTATATAACTAAAGCATTGATCAAGAACCGGCTACAGATAGACGATACATTCAAGCAGTAGTGTATATATATATATATTAGGTTTGGTGTTTGTGTCCGGCTGTAACTCTTCCTGTGATCATGATTTAATTCTCTGCCGTTGTGGCTTTATAAGGCCCTCCACAATGTGTGGCCTGAGTGGTGCCTAAAGAGGAGAGAGCGATTGAAGCATCACTGACATCAGTGTGGGAGGTGATTCCAACTATGCACCGGTTCCAACTTCATAAAAAAAATTAATATCCTGTAGCAATAGTTGGCAGTTGAAACTTAAAGATAAACAAACTGTTTCAATGTTCACCTAACCCAACGGTCACATGAACGTTCACTTTTTAGGTCACTGCACTGATATATATAGGCAACGTATAGATGAACATTCATACAACTCTGCTTTTCTTCCTTTGTAGACATGGAGAACACTTCTTCCTCTTTCACAAACATATTGAATTCTGCAACCACAAGTGGTGATATAGAAAAACAGATTAGTCAAGAGCATCATTTCCCCTCCCTTCAATACCCCATGAACTATCCACCACTACAATTTCCTCTTAATTTCAACCCCCAGTATTCACACATATTCAATCCTTTTGGAGCTCAATCAAGTTACCCACAATTTCCATTCACACAAGGAGGTTATCCTGGGAGTTCTTGCCAGGGTACCGTGGGACAACACCCACAAGGAGGCAATCAAGCATCACCGGTTCGATCCATAGCCTTCTTTCAAGATAGTCGTGGCACAGATTCACAAGGTGATGAGAGCAGCCCGGTTGGTTCAGCTCCTCCGATGTTCCAAGGGCAACAACTTGATGCAGATCCTGTCGAAACAACAATTTGGAGTGAGAATGAGAGCAGCCCTGATGAGTGTGAAAAGAAAGAAGGGCGTGTATACTGGGGTAAAGAGGAAAATCTTCGGCTAATAAGTGCTTGGCTGAAAAATTCCACAGATCCAGTTATTGGAGTTGATAGAAGGGGAGATAGGTATTGAAATGATGTTGCAGCAGAATACAACATGCATGCACCCAAAGAACAGAGAAGAAATACTACTCAGTGCAAAAACCATTGGAACAAGATTATCCCTTTTATTATCAAGTTTAATACATACTATGACAAGGCAAAAAGGGAGCATGGTAGTGGTGAATCTGATGATCAAGTCATGGAAAGAGCACGTGAAGCATACAAAGGAGTTATCAACAAAAAAGGCCTTTTGTACTAGAATATTGGTGGAGAGTAGTGAAGGATCAGCCCAAGTGGAATAAAGCTTACCCGATTAAAGAAATGATTGTAGGATCGAATATAGGAACCAAGTCTACCAGAGGGGGAGTGAATGGTAGGAACACCAAAAACCAAAATCTTTTGCGGAATAAAAGAAATCCTTAAACCTGGACGGAATACATTGGTCTGACCGCCGTATGTTTGCCGGTAGAATCGCCGCCTCGCCGCTGTACTCTTGTCGGATGAACACATTGGCAATATCTCCAAAATGCAAATTGATGTTTTTGAAAAATAAAAACCAAGAAGTATCAAAACTCTTCCCCTTTTTAAAAGAAAGAATTTCTCTACTATATTTGCAATAAAAGCACAAAATCGACTTTTTAAAGAATCGATCAACTTGAATTTCTCTACTATATTTGTAATAAAAGCACAAAAGAAGCACAAAATCGGCTTTTTTAAGAGTTGATCAACTTGTCAAAACTTTTAAATTCTCCCTTTTTCTCAAATAGCTCCCCCTTTCTTTAAGCATGCGTTTTGTATATTTCTCCCCTTTTGACAATTATTTCATCAAGAATTTCAAAAGAGAAAATATAAACCATGAAAGCACAAATGCAATGAATATTTATCAATTTTCCTTCTTCTGAATTTTTCTTTTCTAGGAGCTTTGAAATGTACCTAAAGCAACTCAGGGACATGTGTTGCAAGACAAGGGAGATAAATTGACCAACTAGCAAATAAGTATGAGTTATAGTCCAAACATAAATCAAAGATATTACAATCAAGATTAAATCAGCATTAAAAATTTATGATTTTAACAATTTATAATGCAACATAATCACTAGCACATAGATTAAAAGAAAAACACCCACACATAGACAAGTTGAACTAAACATTATTTCTCAAATTATCTTACCCTTTACAAGAGAATTTTCATCAAGTTTTATTTCTGAGCTTCTGCTCAATTTGCCTTTTAATAGCACAAAAGAAAATCTCTCAATTATTTCGGATACGTCCTTGTCATGAATACTGTTTCCAAGGATTCGGCACCCATTATTTTCCTCACGTCGGATACGTCCTTGTCATAAATACTGTTTCCAAGGATTCGGTATCTATTTTTTTCTCTCATATAAGCATTTTTTTACTTGAGAAATTTCTAAAACATTTGAGGAATGAAAATTTTAGCAAGCATATGTATGAGCACAAGTCATTCAAATAAGCACTAGTAACAATATTGTATATTTACTTAATTCAAGTAAAATAATTTTGTGTCATGCATCATATTCCTCAAAAGTAATAGCAAAGGCTCATTAAAGACTAGAATGCATACAAGCTAAACTAGCGACCAAAAGACCTCACTCATATTGCTAGCAAACACAAGAATATACTAGAGGTATAAAACAAAGCTCCACTTTTCTTTTTATTTTCAAATTAAGAGCAATGCAATAAATTAAATATGAATGCATCGAAAAACATAAACTCTCCCTCAAAACAACCTCCAAACCCTTCCGAAAAAAAACAAAGCAAATCGAGAAGATATCAAAGGTTTTGAAAAAGATAACTAATTGCCAACAATATCACCAAGATTCTCATTAATTGACATACATCTACTTGTATTATTATGAAAAACTACTATCTCTATAACTAGCGAGGAAAAAGCTAATGAAGAAGTAGATATTATATTGCCAATTCATAAGTAGATCAATGTTACCTTAAAAGTAATAACGTCTCAACCGTTTAATGCACATGGGGAGTATGCCGCTAAAAGACCTACGCACAAGAAGATGTCGAGGCCTTTGTGTTGGATTAGAAATAAGAAATTTAGAAATCCAACACTGAGACGCACGACCAATAGAACCAGTAGGCAAAGCACTTGTATATGCATAAATAGAATCAGTACCAGACTTACCTGAAAACTTACCTTAGTGCTTCACCGAAAACTTATCCGACCAATGCTGAAAAGTCGGTCTAACCACCGTCAGCCGTTGGTCTGATTGCTGATGTGCCTGCGGTCTAACTGCCCATGGCCACCGGTTGGACCTCCCTGAGGCTTATGGTTTGACCGGGCCATTTGAAGAAAAGCTCGACCTTTGCCACCTCAACCTTGCAAGTTCACGTTCTCTGTCTCTTTTCCATTTTCTTGCAAGTCTAAAGCAAAACTGAACCAAATGCCCATCCTTACCACAATGAGAGCAATTGTACTTCACACGTGTTTTTTCTTTAGAAGAAGAAGAAGAAGAAGAAATTGCACAAGTTGTAGAAATGTTCGACAAAATTCCAGCGGATTTGAAAATCATTTTCTTTGGTTTGGTTTTGTCAAAATCTCACCGCTTTTAGAAAAATCAGGAACGCTTGGTGAATGATTAGTAAAATAAGCATGTGTATCAAAACCTATACCTTTGTTGTGTATGCTCACTTTTGATTGATCTAAAATCATATTTAGTTTCTTATTTTCATCAAAAAAATCTTTGTAAGGAACTTTTTAAATAAGAAACCTCTTTTATCAAATTAGCACAATTTTCGTAATCAACCAAAACACATTTTTGTTTGCGATACTTTGAGCAAGAAAGCACCTCATGATTTTTCACAATATCCTCCATGTACTCAACACGACCTAAAGCACCTTTTACTTTCATCTTATTTAAAAAACATGTTGAGCAAGTTTTAGATACAGAAACATCTTTTTGTTGTTTTAGTTTTCTAGCACTCAAAATATTAAACATGGAACTTGCTACAAAAGCAACTTTATATTTACTCAATAGCTTTTTAGTCAAAAGTAATTCATTCAAGATTCTAGTATGTAGCATAGTTCCAAGAGCAAAACAGATTCTAATTCTTTATTTTTAATAAGAGCATTTTCAAGTCTTAAGCATGTAGCAGCATTTACATCTCTTAAAGCAGAAATTTCAGAGAATAAAACTTCACAAGACTTGCAATTATCATCATCAGGAATCAAAGATCTTAGTCTAGAAATTTCATATTTTAGAGATTCAACAATAAAATTATTTTTCTTAATTTTTTTCTCATAACTCTAAATTTTAAGACTAAAAGCAACTACCATCTCTTGACAAGTTTCAATGGAAAAAGTAAAGGTAGATACCTCATCATTGTCGTACTCAGAATAGCAGTCGTCTGAACTTGATCCTTCACGAGCCATGAGACAAACCCCTGAGATGTTCTTGCCTTTACGATCGCTTTCATCTTCACTCTCGTAATCGACATCGCTTTCCCCAGCTTATTCAAAAGTAGCATAGACTTGATTAAAAAACTTCTTGAAATCTTCTCTGCTTTGTTTTCCTTTGAACGCTTGCTTCTTCTTTATGTTTTTGGGCTTCTCCCCTTCATCTTCCTTTGTAGATCTCCCAAGCTTCGGACATTTCGATCGAATGTGGTTCAACTCGCCACACCCGAAACACCGAATTGGTCCACCTCTTTTCCTAGTTTTGACATTATTCAAAGCTCAAGAAAACCTATTAGTTAATAGTGCTGAGTCCTCCTCGGAGAATTGCTCGAGTTGATCATCGGAAATGGCATTTAAAGCATTGAAAGAATTCGATAAAGCGCCATAAGAAGAATCAGATGAAGAAACTAAGGCAGTAATTTTCAAATCTAACTTACGAGAAAGAACATTTAACTCATGGGTTTTTAGCTTTGTATAAAGAGATTCCAAAGTTAGAGTTGTCATATTAACAGATTCTTGAATCGATATAACTTTCATCTCCCAAACCTTCATATCTAATCCAATCAAAAGATGTCTTGCAATTTCAGATTGAGGATAGTTAACATCAAAAGAATCATCAACAGATCTAAGATTGCTTAAAACTTTGTTAAAGCGACCAAAATAATCGTCAAGAGCTTCTCCAGATTTCATCTCAAATTTCATATAGTCTTTTTTGAAAACATCCCTGCGAATTTCCTTGCTGCTAGAAGATTATTCGTGAAAATCACGTAGAGCCTTGCACATCTCATGCGCAGTTTTAAGATAAGAAATTCGATTAAAATCCAAGCGAGAAACTCCACACAAAATCATGTTGTGCGCTTTACAATTATTTTTAAACTCAATTTTATTTTCTGTAAAAATAATCAGGGATTTCATAAGGATAAGAAACTTTTTGTCAAATATCGTATCCCTGAGACATAATATAAGATTGCATCTTTTTGCAACAAAATTGAAAATCCACTCCATCAAAAACATGCGGCTCGGTTAAAAAACGGTCAGCCATGGCTAAAACTCAAGATCGGTGAAGATCAAAAAGAAAAAATAAGGCTCTGATACCACTTATAGGATCGAACACAAGAACCAAGCATACCAGAGGGGGGTGAATGGTAGGAACACCAAAAACCAAAATCTTTTGTGGAATAAAAGAAACTCTCAAATCTGGACGGAGTGCACCGGTCTGACCGCCGTATGTTTGCCGGTAGAACCGCCGCCTCGTCGCCGCACTCTTGTCGGATGAACCGTCAGAATTTAGAAGGATACACACCAAAGATGCTCTTCAAAGTAGATTAACTTTATTGCATCAAGATGTGTTTACAAAGTGCATACAAAGCACTTCTCTCTCTCAAAACTAAACCTTAGCTTTTCTCTCTTCCAAAAGTTATGCTCTAGGGTCTCAACCCCTCATCTATTTATACCTAAAACCTTCTACACAAAGTAGGAGTAGTACTTCTAGTCCCACTAGGACTCAAACTCTCAATTACCAAATCTATTTACAATTTACCAAATCAAATTCTCCTTTCCATAGCCAACTTGGACTCAAACAGTCAATTACCAAATCTATTTGCAATTTACCAAATCAAATTCTCCCTTCCATAGCCAACTTAGACTCAACTCCTAGTCCAAGTATGACTCGACTCCTAGTCCTACTAGGACTCCGCTCCTAATCCGAGTAGGACTCGACTTCCTCTTTACATACGCACACAATTCCTCTTGTATGCCATATGAAATTTTCACTTCCACGTGTATTGATCTCTAGCCTTTATTATTCCACGTGATCTCCCGATCATCCTGTTAACGCCAAAATTTGGCACGATTCATATCCATGTTCGGTTAAGGAAAGAAGCCATGTCAGCCAATGGAAGCTCATCTGGAAGAGACCAAATCTGGAAGGAATCGTGAAGACCACGTTATGGCAGTTATTTATCTTATCTATTAGACAGTTTTATCTTTTAGGAAACCTGATCTCTTGTCCGATCAGGTCTGTCAATTTTCCTTTTTCTAGTTAGGAAAGTCCTGTTTCGTGTCCTATAAGGACTCTTGTAACTCGGGGTATATATACGTATGCCCGGGTAGCTTGTAAAGGAATCAATCGATCAATCAACTTCGGCGCATCGCCACCCTTTACCAACGGGTTCTTGCTTCTCGAGCGGGGCTGCATCGGTTAGGTCCGAACTCCTGCGAGAGGGTAAGTCTCGTTACCCCGACTACCAATCGGCTAGGACTTTCTCGGTTAGGTCCGATATTCTAGTCGGTCTATGGTAGTCGGCTTACCACGGTGTATCGGATCTGTCTACGGCTGCATCGGTTCGGTCCGACCTCTTAGGCTGGTCAGGTATATCACATCACGCGTGCGTAGATCTTATCAGTTTACTGGGGGCGATTTATCATCAGTTCGTGCTGCATCGGTTGGGTCCGACCTACTGAACTGCCAGCGATAAATCGTTCCTGCTAGGCTGATGGTTTTTGCGCAAGCGTCTTATCGGAATGTATAGCCGGTAAGTTATTTTCATCACAGTTGCATTAGGTCTATCAGCTCGTTGAGGTTCCTTTACTATTATCGATCTGTGCTGCATCAGTTAGGTTTGAACTACTAGATCGATAATAATAGATTTATCCTTGTCGGGCTGATCGGTGTATATGCGACGTTCTATCGGAGTGCTTAGCCGATAGGTTATCTTTTTATAAAGCCGACTGTATTATCCATACTGTTTTGGTCATCTATATTATCATCGGTTTTATAGCCGATGCATATGTGTTTCCTCGGCAGTCGGCTGGCTTACTATTTTGCTTATCTACTGATAATCGGCTCCTAGCCGATGCACATGCTATACTGACATCTTGTCTCTTTGATCATAGCACTATCGGTTTCCTAGCCGATACACAGGTGCCATCGGCTATCGGCTACGAGGAGTCTATATCAGCCCATATCGGCCGATAGCCGATGTGCAGTTGCTGCTGACCCGGGCACGAGGACCAACAAGGACCCGGACGCGAGCACGAGACCCGGGCGCGAGTACAGGCAGAGGCCCGGGCACGAGCATAGCGGCATTGGCTGGAAGGAATCCGTATCGGCTTGCTGGCCGATTGGATCAGTAATCTAATTTCTTCATCTCCTTGTCAATTGCTGGGTCAAATTGACTGGCACGCCCGCGAACCTCAAGATTTTAGGACCTGCACTGGAGCTAAGCAGATCTCCCAGGCCTTCGTATGTTCAATCGCATCAAGCCAGATCATCAACAAGCCTCTTGGCACACCCGGTGGTTTTTGGTGCGAACATATTTTTGGCACGCCCGGTGGGACACGATCTTCATATTATCACAGTACATCCTATCGGCTGAATCAACACGTTTTTGACCCGGTGGGACTCAGAACTTCAACATGGCTGGAAAAGAGGTTAGCACAGACAACATAATCCCAGTCACAATGGAAGACTTGACCGAAGAATAGAGACAACAAATGGAGCAGAACATCGAAGATTTTCGGAAGCTTTGTCTAGAATCCTTCGGTATGACAGATCAAGGGCCGATTCAGAAGTCGCAATTTCCAAAACCTGTTTTTATTGACGAATCGAGCCATATATCGCCTACGAGTTCACAGAAGCCGATCCAAGACATGTTTAATGAAGCAGTTCATCATGCGTTGACTGATCAATCTGGGGTATTGGTGAACACATTACAGAGCTTGATCAAGAAGGCAGTAGAGCCGATTCAAATACCCGGGGGGCAACAAGATGGGATTCCTCAAGGATATCAAACTGCGTACTATGGGGGGCATCAACAGAGTTATTCAGAAGCTGTTCCTGAGTACAATTATCAGAGGGAATATCAGAATGAGAATCGGCTACAAACTCCACCTCTGCGTTATCACGACGAAGATCCAAGAGAAGAAGATTTATTAGCAAGAATCATAGAGGTAATGAGAGAGCAATTCGGTCTAAGACCGAAGAAGGAAACATTTATATATCGGCCTCCATATCCAGATTGGTTTGATAGAGCTCCATTGCCGCGCCGATACAGAGTACCAGACTTCTCCAGATTCTCAGGGCAAGATGATATATCTACAGTGGAACATGTCAGCCGATTTTTGGCTCAATGTGGAGAGGCATCGGCTGTAGAAGCCTTGAGAGTTAGACTCTTCCCGTTATCATTATCCGGATCAGCCTTTACATGGTTTTCTTCATTGCCACCTAACTCAGTTCGAGGTTGGGCCGATCTGGAAAAACAATTCCACAAGTATTTCTGTATGGGGAGTCAGGAGATGAGTTTGATAGACTTAACATCGGTAATACAGAAGCCGGAGGAATCAGTCGCAGAATATATCCAGCGGTTTCGTGATGTTAGAAGCCGATGTTATAGTTTAAGTCTGGATGATGCACAGCTGGCCGAATTAGCATTCCAAGGTTTGTTGGCTTCGATCAGGGAAAGGTTTGCATTAGAAGACTTCAAGAGCCTAGCACACCTAGTACAAAAGGTATCGGCTCATGAAAGCCGATTTCAAGAGGCCAGGAAGGAATGATGAGGCCCAAACAGAAGAAGAATTTCGAAGTTTGATAACAAACTCCGAAATTGGGGGGCATGTGTTAACGCCAAAATTTGGCACGATTCATATCCATGTTCGGTTAAGGAAAGAAGCCATGTCAGCCAATGGAAGCTCATCTGGAAGAGACCAAATCTGGAAGGAATCGTGAAGACCACGTTATGGCAGTTATTTATCTTATCTATTAGACAGTTTTATCTTTTAGGAAACCTGATCTCTTGTCCGATCAGGTCTGTCAATTTTCCTTTTTCTAGTTAGGAAAGTCCTGTTTCGTGTCCTATAAGGACTCTTGTAACTCGGGGTATATATACGTATGCCCGGGTAGCTTGTAAAGGAATCAATCGATCAATCAACTTCGGCGCATCGCCACCCTTTACCAACGGGTTCTTGCTTCTCGAGCGGGGCTGCATCGGTTAGGTCCGAACTCCTGCGAGAGGGTAAGTCTCGTTACCCCGACTACCAATCGGCTAGGACTTTCTCGGTTAGGTCCGATATTCTAGTCGGTCTATGGTAGTCGGCTTACCACGGTGTATCGGATCTGTCTACGGCTGCATCGGTTCGGTCCGACCTCTTAGGCTTGGTCAGGTATATCACATCACGCGTGCGTAGATCTTATCAGTTTACTGGGGGCGATTTATCATCAGTTCGTGCTGCATCGGTTGGTTCCGACCTACTGAACTGCCAGCGATAAATCGTTCCTGCTAGGCTGATGGTTTTTGCGCAAGCGTCTTATCGGAAATGTATAGCGGTTAAGTTATTTTCATCACAGTTGCATTAGGTCTATCAGCTCGTTGAGGTTCCTTTACTATTATCGATCTGTGCTGCATCAGTTAGGTTTGAACTACTAGATCGATAATAATAGATTTATCCTTGTCGGGCTGATCGGTGTATATGCGACGTTCTAATCGGCAGTGCTTTAGCCGATAGGTTATCTTTTTATAAAGCCGACTGTATTTATCCATACTGTTTTGGTCATCTATATTATCATCGTTTTATAGCCGATGCATATGTGTTTTCCTCGGGCAGTCGGCTGGCCTTACTATTTTGCTTATCTACTGATAATCGGCTCCTAGCCGATGCACATGCTATACTGACATCTTGTCTCTTTGATCATAGCACTATCGGTTTCCTAGCCGATACACAGGTGCCATCGGCTATCGGCTACGAGGAGTCTATATCAGCCCATATCGGCCGATAGCCGATGTGCAGTTGCTGCTGACCCGGGCACGAGGACCAACAAGGACCCGGACGCGAGCACGAGACCCGGGCGCGAGTACAGGCAGAGGCCCGGGCACGAGCATAGCGGCATTGGCTGGAAGGAATCCGTATCGGCTTGCTGGCCGATTGGATCAGTAATCTAATTTCTTCATCTCCTTGTCAATTGCTGGGTCAAATTGACTGGCACGCCCGCGAACCTCAAGATTTTAGGACCTGCACTGGAGCTAAGCAGATCTCCCAGGCCTTCGTATGTTCAATCGCATCAAGCCAGATCATCAACAAGCCTCTTGGCACACCCGGTGGTTTTTGGTGCGAACACATCCAGACATGAATTTCTCCCAAGTTGACTTCCGATCCATCACCGGCAATACTGTCGAGGCCTCAAGACTCACCTACACATGCAAAAACAAAGAAACCATATCCGAGCACAAGTTCTTCCCAACTTGCCTCACATTAGCCACACACACTCACACCAATATTCGCAGTTATTTTCAAACCAATCTCTTATTAAATAAATCATTTACAAAGCCAATTGTTCATCACAAAATATTAATCATGACAATGATTTTATAACGATGAATAAGAGAAGCCGGTTGAATGAATCAGGAGCTTATACGTCTTCAAATCGAGAGAGCGAAGATGCAGACCCTTCAACGAGGCGTCGACCACTAGGGAGAAATGCAGCCAAAGCTCAACAGAAAAATAAAGACAAGTTAGTCTATTCAGAAGACAACATTTCAAATGAAAATGTGCACCGGTTCAATGAACTTCAATTAAGAAAAACAATTGCTGCTGAGAAAATGGTTGAAGCAACACTTGTTCAAGCTGAAGCAGCAAGAACCAAAGCCGAGGCTGATAATAAGATGGCAGATGCAGAGAAGGAGAAGGCAAAGCTACAGAAAATGGATATGTACATGGCGCTGCCTTCGACAAGACACATCAGTTATGGTGAAGTTGCCAATGAAAAGGACATGAAGATATGTTGGCTCACTTAGCTAAGGACATTTTTAGTTGAGATGGGTTCCATTTGTACCTCTGCTGATGTTGGCTTCACAGTTCACTTGTACTACCTCTCTTAACTAGATTAGTTATGAACTAGCATCAATGTACCTCTGCAGAATTCTCTTAACTAGATGAGCTATGAACTAGCATCAATTGTACCTCTGCAGCATTTGTATGACTATACTACCTTATTGGTTTGTATTCATCAGCGTGAAATCTTGTCTTATATGTATCATTAGCCTTGTCAGCTGCAAAAAATGGAATCAGCTCATACTACCAATACGTAAGATATTCATTAAATCATAAACTATTTTCCACATCAGCAGGAAAAAAGGTCATATCATGTCAACATCAACTAGCTGTTATAAGAAACTAACCGTTGTGAAAGAAAACTAGCTACTGGTAACTCTCTACTACAAAAAGATGCGCAACTCTAGCACTCTTCCCATGGAAAATTCTCACCATTGTTTCAGCCAGTAGACCAATTCTCACCACTCTTCTAGCCAGCCCACTGAAACACCCACAAACCTGTCCATGGAACCAAATGCCCCCACGGGTGAAGATTCTGATAGTGTTGTAACAATCAATCAATTCTTTTGAGACTTCATCAATGATCCAGTTGAGTCTCAGATCGAGGCACAAATCAGAGCTCAAATTGAGTCACAACAAAGAGGTATGCCTACTCAATACCGAAGGTTTAGTAGGATGCACATAGAAAGAGATCGTGGGGTTGCAAGGGATCGATTGATGGCTGATTACTTCTCAGAAAATCCCGTATACAGTGATTATCAGTTTAGACGAAGGTATAGGATGAGATGGCTCCTATTTCTACGTATTGTACAGACCCTTAGTACTTGGGATCCTTACTTTTACCAAAGAAGTGATGCATTTGGGAAGGTGGGCTTTTCACCCGTCCACAAGTGCACCGTTGCTATGCGGATGTTAGCATATAGCACACCTGCTGATTTGTGGGATGAAAATCTGCGCATTGCTGAAAGCACAACCATTGAGTGCATGAATAACTTCTGTAGAGGTGTGATTGAGAGTTTTGGTCCTACATACCTAAGAAAACCAATTAGGGAAGACATTCAACGTTTACTGCATATAGGCGAAGCTCGTGGCTTTCCAGGCATGTTGGGAAGTGTTGATGGCATGCATTGGCAATGGAGGAACTGTCCAGTGGCATGAAAGGGACAACACACTCGTGGAGATCAGTCCGGACCTACTGTAATGCTGGAGGCTGTTGCCTCACATGATCTATGGATATGGCATGCATTTTTTTGTGTTACCGGATCAAACAATGACATCAATGTCCTTAATCGATCTCCTTTGTTCACTGAAGTAGTACACGGGAGAGCTCCAGAAGTTCATTTCACAGTCAATGGCAATGAATACAACATGGGATACTACCTAGTAGATGGAATTTATCCAGAGTGGGCAACATTTGTCAAAACTATTCATTTACCTCAGTGTGAGAAAGACAAGTTGTTTGCACAACACCAGGAGGGGGCAAGAAAAGATGTGGAACGTGCTTTTGGTATGTTGCAAGCTCGCTTTGCCATTTTACGAAGCCCAGCACGTATGTGGCAAGTGCGATTACTTGCTGAAATCATGTACGCATGTATTATATTGCACAATATGATTGTAAAGGATGAAAGGGATTCTTACATAGTTCGCTACGATGACAACTACCAGAATCAATATGATGAGGGTACCTCATCCACACCACTTACAGGATATGGACATGGACCGATTCATGGATTCTCCAGGGCTCTACAAGTAGAAGAAAACATTAAGGATAAAGATATGCACTGTCGTCTCAAAGCGGACTTAGTTGAACATATATATCAACGCTTTGGAAGGGGTCCAGCTTAGAGTTAGTTTATATATATTTCTTATGTAATCTCAATCATTCTGTTTCTCATTGTCAAAATGTAGTAGTTAAAATGTATTAAGTTAGCTCATGTTTCTAATGTAATCTCAACCATTCCGATTGTGTTCACACAAAACTGAAAGTATTATTTTTTTCCTTTATTTATAGATGAACGTAGATCTGGCACTCAGTGCTTTGATCTATCTATGTAGGTACTACTTCTCCTAGCTGTACAAATAAAAGTATTCTGTACATCGACCAATAGAGAATCAATCGCAAGTTTGGATGTCCAAGTAGTACCTGCAATAGCATAGCTCATTGGCATTGGCGTGGATAGCGCTCTTGAGCCGGACGTCGCTAGTCCTCTGGCTTGACCGGTCCATGCTGCTGCGGGGAGTTCTCCACCGTCGCTGTTCCTCGCATACTCCATCCTCGGCGACGCGTTCTCCACCACCGCTGCAGGGCTACGCCCATGCCGTTGCTTGTCATGCCCAGAAATTCACCAGAATTTCGCCGAGGTACACAAATCGACAATTTGATAAACATAACCAAAATAAAATAATGATAAATACTTACAACATATGCACTTAGTCCTCACACAGAAAAAAACAGCAGCGGAACGGCAACTAGCGTAGCTTCGGCACCAAGCCACAGGCAGCTCAACTGGGGTATAAGACAAACACTAAACTTCTCCACGCTAAGCTTCACTCTAAAGATTGCAATAATGCAAGGCTGAGTATCACACACCGTACTCAACAAGCCATACTAGGGAATGCAATGTAATGCAACAGGGATTCCAAAGGAAAGGCATAGTATGGCTTACTTGCGTAAAACAACATTTAAAATATTTGCATTTAAAATCATTGAAAACCGTACAGTTTAATTAATATCAACATTAAATCCATCTTTGAACAACGCTCCAACGCAGTTCAAACCCAAACCATAACTTCTCCAAACTAGAGCTATCACTATTCCATCATTTATTTCCATTAATGAGTAGTGTGGGACTAATCACAGAAAACATTGCTAGGCCCACCCTTAACCGTGGGCACGGCTATTCGAACAGTTTTACTCTGGCCAGAGGTGTACCAATTGACCCACAAGACATAACTCCACAACACATCACTGTGCGCCTTAATACCACCGTGGTACCTCGGAAAGGAATTGTGATAGGTCCCTTCATGTAACCCGCACAACAAGGGAGCCACCCGCTGGACCACCAGTCTCCGGTAGGATTGATCAAATATCTAGACAGGAAGACGGCCCAACGCCCAAGACATGGACTTATTGATGCAGCCAGGTGGTCTTATCATTGACATAGCCACAACAACACCATGGTGGGACCCCGGTTGAATGTACTACACTTTGGTTCCCCACCATTACCCATCTGGCTTGTTGGTTAGCACCGTGAGTGTTTTTCGCAACAGTAATCCACAAACCGGTCCTTAATTCATATGTCATGAGCACGCTAGGCAACATTCTCAACCTTGTACTCACAACCCACCATCAGTCAAGTTTATTTGACTAGTTATATTAATCAACCATGACCCACGGTCGTGAAAATATAGCCATTTAACATTAAAGGGTCATTTATGTTTTGAATTGTTTCCTCACATAAAGTGATTCTTAACTTCTAGGCATCGCTAAGCAAAATCCTAAACAATCTAGCAGAATAATTAAAACATCTAGCTAGTCAATATTTATTACCTGGGGTATCAAGGTAGAGATATCAACATCAAAAATGGCCATAATTATCAATGATATTGGATTATAAATAAATACACCATATAATGTCATTCCAAAACATTTTTTCACGCAAACTAACTTTAAAATAAATATTTTTCACAAATGGGAAATCAACTCCATGCTCAAGGAAATTGTCGTGTGACTTGCCTTGCAATAGAAAACGTCCTCTATAGATCTTCCAAACTCTTCCGCAGACTCCGCGATCTTCCGAATCGGCGATTGTACGTGACTACACGTAAAACAATAATAAATCCTAAGAAACTCTAAATAAACAGTACATAAAAAGTACACAAACAAATAGATTATGATTTTAGATGAATTTAGGAAGAAGAACGGGTCGGTTCGGACTTCAGACGGAAAAGATATGGTTTTTGTGAAGATGAATTCGGGATAAATCCGAAAAGAATTGAAAAAGAATATTCCCTAGATTTTCAATTAAAGGAATTATTTTGGAAAAGAAACTGACACGTGAGGTCCACTAGTAAATGACTTGGTTCACGGTGGAATTGGTCCACAGACCGAGGGATAGGTGGCTTTGGTGGATTAGCCAAGATCAGCACACTTTGGTGACACGTGGACAGATGACTAGGCAGTTAGGTCTAAGGTGGCAGGGCTGAGAGTTATGAAAATCCAACGATCTAGATTCAATCCCGAGATATCAACGACTAGGATTTATCTAAGGATATTTGATATAGATTGAAAGGACTGGATTGAATCGGGATTTTTCAACAGCCAAGGGCGGTCGAGTTACTGTGTGTGGGACCCAAATGTCATCCACCGGAGAGGGTACCAATGGAGAGGCCCACACGCCGTGTCAAAGGCCAGTGGCCGGTCTATCAGAGGCTCCAGGCCGGGCTGGCAGGAGCCATGCGCTCATGGCACAGCACCAGGGCAGAGGGGATTGGGTTCACCGACGGCACGGCGGGGCCGCTAGGCGACAGCAACGGCGATCCACGGCGCGACGACGGTCTCTAGTAGGGGAGGACAAGGCGGGGACCAGGCGCCGACGGGAGAGGGTCGTTCGCCGGCGGTGATGACAACGGCGGAGTGTGGTGCGCCGGTGCAGAGCCGGAGGATGGCAGCTCAACGGCGACGCTCGACGGAGGCGCCAGGGACGATGCGACGACGACCGGCGTGGCTTCCCGATCGAGGCGTTCGAAGGAGGAAGAGAAGATGGAGGCGTCGGGACGACAGGTGTGGATGCTCACCGGCGACGGGCGGTAGATGGGGATGACGACGACCACGGCGACCTCTGGCGGCGGCGCGGCTAGCGCACGGGTGAGAGGCGGCTCGGATGGCTAGGCGGCGGCGCCGGCGAGGTGCAGAGCGGCAGCGCTGGGGCGGCGCAGGGGAGCGGGGTGCCAGGCGGCGGCTTCCTGGGACGGCACTAGGGCACAAGGCTGGAGCGGCTCTAGCTTTATAGGAGAGGAGTCCAGGGACGGTGACGGGTGGCCGTCGCGGATTCGCGGCGGCGGGTCGGGCGTCGCGGAGCGGCTGGTTGGGCCGGGCGGCTGGTAGTGGCCAGGCCGGGTAGAGCGCGCGGCGGTGCGACGGGCGAGCCCGGGGTGGACCGGGGTGGCGCCGGGCGCCAACCGACCGGCTGAGGGGCAGCAGGGCGCGGCGCCTGGGCAGACCAGAGGGAGGGAGGGAGACCGAAGGGAGAAGAAAGAAGGAAGAAAAAGACGGTGAACAGGAAGAGAGAGGAGAAAAGGAAATAAAGAAAAGATGGGGAAGAAGAAAAGAGAGGGCTTTAAGAATATCTGGGATTTATCTCAAAGGGGAATATAGATATTTCGAATACAGAGGATCTCGGAATGGGAGTCCAAAAGAGTTCTAGGGTTTCAAAAATGAATAAATCCGGTAACTCCGAATTTAGGTATTTGAGGTGACTTTAGGGGCTCTGGGAATGACACAACCCTAGAGAAAAAAGGGAGGCAGAGTTCATGATGAACGGAGAGACTTCAAAGGACTGAATTAGGAATGACCCGAACAGGGGAAAGAAAAGGAATTTATTTATATTTATTACTTTAGTTGATCTTTATAGTATTAAAATTAATTCTGTAGCTCCAAAAAATTCTAGAAAATTTCAGAGAGTTTATTAAATCGTGGGGAATTTACCAGAAGTAAATGCTACCACGGAACATGAAAGAATTTATTATTATAAATACTCAAACGCTTAAATAATCCGACAAAACCCTGAATATAAAAGACATCCAAGTATTTATTTAAAGATTTAAACTCGGGATTTTTAATATTGGAAATTTCAAAATTTTATTCAAACACTTTCTCAAACAAAATTTTTTTATTGTATTCTTGTATTTCCATTTACCCACGATAATTTTTAATTAAGACGATTTTTAGGGCGTTACACTGCTCCTCCCACTTAGTCCATGCCATGGTCCAGCCCCATCGTCACGCGAACCAGTGTTGCGGTATCGCAGCAGCGCACGGCCCACCACCGGTGTAGGGGCACCGCAATAGTGCACAACCCGCCGTTGAGGCGAGCCGGAGGAGCACGGCTCCAGCGCATCCTTCATCGATGCCGCTAGATCCGAGCAAGATAACTACTAGTGAAGCAAGATCTGGAAAATCTGGAAGGAGGAAGCTTGATTTGGTTTGGAAGAGAGAGGTCGATTGGGGATTTCCTGGTGGTCTGGAGAAAATTGAGAGAGAGGAAGAGAGGAATGGTCGCGCGAAAAGATCTAACGGAAGAAAATAGGAGGCGATATTTTTACTTCTATGTGGGCCCCGGACATAGATAGCTCCAATGCCCATTTTTTCTCATGTTGCAGCTGTTGGATAGCGATTCCCGTTTTCAGCGTGAGGCCTCTTTTTTTCAAGCACTGCTCACACATTGTGGATGGCCTAAGCATGCAAAGCAGCCTCACGAGAGGCATGAACGCTTCAATAATCTTTAACTGGGCATGCGCATCAAGTTATCAACGAAGGAAAAAGACCAGAAAGTTAAGTTGACCACCACTTGAACCGAGCAAGAAATTATCTGTGTTGGCAGAGCCACTGCAGCGTGTCTATGAAGCCGTTGCATCGTCGAGTACCTGGGCCGGCATGCAGAGGCGGAGGAGGACTAGCGGTGTCATCCATTAAGAGCATCTCTAAGATAGTTTTAAAAATTAGTACCTAAAAATCTTAGGTTGAAACCATTCTTAAAAAAAATTTTGGACTCAAAAAACTTTACCATATCTAAGAGAGTTCCAAAAATTAGTTGTTAGCCACGTAGGATAGATGAGCTCAATGTTTACTTACGGTTGTTTTTCTTTTGACGATACCGTACGCCGTATGAATACCGATCGAGAGGATTCTCATTGACGCCTCCACTCCTTGGTGCCAAAGAACACGTTGCTAATCATAGTGTTCTCGGTAGAAGATTTTGCCGTCAACCTATGGAGAATTGGAAGGCCATGTCGATCCGCTAGCCGAACATGTCATCAATCGTGATTAGTAGGGAGGCAGATCGACAACAGTTAACGGCGGTGTACGGATCAAGTGACTGCGACAGGCGACATAAAAAAATGGTGCAAGTGAAAAGCGTCGGAAGGAAGAAAAGGCATGGACGGAAAATTCCTGGCGCGTGAGCAGTGAAATTTTCTCGCGAGAGCAGTGATTGGGAACACCAATAGGTTCCCTAAATCTAACTCACTTTTGAACTAGGACTAGGCATGAAAAATTTTTAAGAATATGTTTGGATATCTGTTAAAGACCTATTTTTAACTTAAATTCTAAAATTTTAACTTTTAGGAATCTTTTTTGCCTTTCTTCAAGATGCTCTGAGGGTCTTGAATTCGGCTAGGCTCTATATAAAAGCTAGAATTAACGACGTTTGATCGATCCACCCGTATAGGTTTTCACAAGCTGCAAATTAAACCGATCGATGGAGCGCACACGAAGGCGAGGTGTGGAGCGCATACGAAGACGAGGTGTTGATCGTAATGACGAGGAGCTTCACATAGCACGGGTGAGAACTAGTCTCGAGTACTATTGTGATAAGCTCTTCTCGCCAAAAGTGAGATGCGGCGACAAAGATGGCTAGCGAAACAAGCCAGAAAAGAGAGGGAAGAAACGCGAAGAAGATGGGAAGAGGAGCGCGCGGCGACGGTTGCGCATCAGGAAACCATGGAGGTTGAGCAAGCCTTGCTAGCCAACACCGGCGCTGGCGCCGAAAAAGCTCACATCTCCTCGGAGATGGCCGCCGCGACTCTGCACCAGCCCAAAGTAGGCGAGACCAGGGAACGTGATTGCGCGGTGTGCCTCCAGGATTTCGTGAAGGGAAACGAGCTCAGGATGATGCCATGCTCACACTCCTTCCATGAACAATGCATCTTCCGCTAGCTCCGTGTCAGCCTGCACTGCCTGATCTGCCGCTTTGTGATGCCATCCGAGGAGCAAGAGCAACGCGTGATCGACGAGCAGCTGGCAGCCCGCCGGAGCATGCAATGGTTGATTGAGTGTGTCCGTGTTCGGTTCTCTGAAAATTTTATTGTCTGTTTTTTTTTCTGTGAAGAAATCATAGCTATCCCAGTAATGCCAATGCACCGTCGAGAGAGCATCTGAATTTTTGTCTCCTAGGCTCCTGCGAGAGCTAGGCCTTACCCAAATCGTGGGATCAGCTATTGATCAAACGTTTGAAAAAAATAAATCTATCAAACGATTATAGTTGCATATATTTATGACCGAGTTGCATAAATTTATAATTAAAGTTATGCGTGATCGATAACTTAGATGCAGTTACACATATTTATGACTAAGTTGCATAAATTTATAATTAAAGTTGCACGTGATCGATAATGGCAACTATAACAAGTTAAAAATACAACTACAAGAAGTTAAAAGTGCAACTTGGAACTTGTTTCCCTTAACCCAAATCTTAAAGTTCCATCTAACTACCAACGTTGTTGTTTAATAGAATCTAAAAAATCAAACGTTTGATCAATAGCAAATCTACCAAATTGTTACCTCCTCCCCCTTCCCATCCCCCCTCTCCTCCTCCTCAAGGTGATGGTGGTGAGTGCCCCCACCTCCTAACTGCTTGGGATTCCGAGGCCCCTACCACCAACACCGGTCCACCGCCGGCTCTCGACCCTGCGGCTTCAGCGGCATCGTCACCGCCGACCTCCTGTCCCTCCCCTATCTCCTCATGATACGGCCCTGATAGAGGACGTGTTCCCGATCTTCACGATGTAGGATCTCAACTGATAACTAGCCTCAAAGAGACCAAGATAACTAGCTGCAAGCAGCCAAAAATATAGTGCAACCTGGCAAATAAAACTCGAGGCCAACCACCGTCTTTAACCAGCAACCTGAATCGAGGATTTGCCCAACCACACTCTCAAAGAACCAACCAACACAGCCTACAATCAGTCGAGGAAACCTCAAAGGGAGTAGGAGCACCAATTGGGAGCCGATGAAGCGACTGCTTCTGTAATTCCTGCTAGGAAATCACAAGAGCAAAGGGGTAGAGATCTCTCTCTGAATTTGTTAGCCACAGCTGAATAAAAGGGGTTTATTTTTTATTCATCCAAATCTGTCCAAAAGTGATAGAACACAAGGGGTTTTATACTAGGAACAACCCTCCTAGTTGGGCATGAAATGGCCATGGAGATTTTAGAGATAAGGTAGCTGAAAGGTCACCATGAAATGAATTCTTGTGGAAACTCGCGTGTCTGTTTGGCTTCTGCGCAGCCTTTAGTAATTTGGTCATTACTCTTTATTGGGAAGTCGAAACGATGAGCCGTTTGTTAGAGGTGAAAGTAGACTTGATTATCTTTCCAACTATGTGTATTATGTCTACTGTAACATGATAGGTTGAGTCACACATCACTTGGAAGTTGAAGTAGATGTCAGCACACAGTGGACTCCAAAATCAGCATGACGTAGTCTGTCATCGTCTTCGCGTAATCCATCTTCAACTTGATCATTGAGCTCATCATTCTCGTCCAACATTTCCTCTTTATGTGTGAACCTAAGCAAGAGCAAAGTACGATATTTTGGTAGTATATAATTCTTGTCAATATCGAAATAAGTTTCAGCTAGGAGCGAGTTCACCTCTTGCTGTAGTTTCTTTGCTCGGCTACGCGTAATCGGTCCTTGGAATGGTGTAACAGGTCCTTTCTCCTCCTTAGCTGACTCCTAGGTTGGCATAACCTCTTCATTTGATGGATTACATGGTGATGGCGAATGGTTACTTGGTGTAGCAATGGTGTTGGCAGGGTAATCCGCATCATCCTTCCCCTCTTGAAATGGAGTCGACCTCGACTCTATATCATCAAAACCATAGAATGGGGTAAGGTCAGCAACATTAAACGACGCACTTACACCATATTCTCCTGGAAGATCGATCTTGTAGGCATTGTCATTGATTTTGGCTAGCACTTTGAATGGTCCATCTCCTCGTGGCATCAACTTTGACTTGCGCTTTTTCGGAAATCGTTCCTTGCGTAAATGAACCCAAACAAGATCACCTGGTTCATACACCATCTTCTTTCTATTCTTCATCTTAGCAACTTTATGTCGAGCCTTCTTTTTAATTACTTCCTTGGTCTTCTCATGTATCTTCTTCACATATGTAGCTCACTTTGAGGCATCATATTACTTCTTTCCTGCATTGGAAGTGGCAGCAAATCGACTAGTGCAATGGGTTTGAACCCATAAACAATTTCGAATGTACACATGTTGGTGGTAGAATGAACTGTCCGGTTGTAAGCGAACTCTACATGGGGTAAACAGTCCTCCCACTCTTTCAAATTCTTCTTTATCATTGTTCGCAGCAACATTGACAATGTACGGTTCACAACTTCAGTTTGACCATCCGTTTGAGAGTGACATGTTGTAGAAAACAACAACTTAGTCCCAAGTTTGACCCACAATGTCTTCCAAAAGTAGCTCATGAACTTCACATCACGGTCGGAGACAATAGTTCTTGGCACTCCATGCAGCCTCATAATTTTCCTGAAAAATAAAGTAGCTGCATGGGAAGCATCATTGCTTGTATGACAAGGTATGAAATGTACCATTTTAGAGAATCTATCAACCACAATAAAAATAGAATCCCTCCCCCTTTTAGTCCTAGGTAATCCCAAAACAAAATCCATGCTAATATCTTCCCAAGGAACACTAGGAACAGGCAAGGGAGTATATAAACCATGAGGGTTCAGTTTTGACTTAGCTTTGTGGCATGTGACGCAGCGTTGCACCAATTTCTCAACATCCCTTCTCATCTTGGGCCAGTAAAAGTGATCGACCAGCAGCTCATAGGTCTTGTCACGTCCAAAATGACCCATCAATCCACCTGCATGTGCTTCCTGCAACAAGAAAAGTCTAACAGAACAATTTGGAACACATAACTTGTTAGTTCGAAACAAGAAACCATCATGAACGTGATATTTTTCCCATCCTTTTCCATGTTGACATTTTGCATATGGTTCTGAAAATTCATGGTCATCGTTGTACAATTCTTTTATGCTTTCAAGTCCCAACACACTTACCTCAAGTTGATTCAACAAAATATTCTTTTGAGATAAAGCATCAGTAACAATATTGTCTTTTTCTTTCTTGTACTTCACAACATATAGGAAAGTTTCTATGAACTCCACCCACTTGGCATGCCGACGGTTTAGCTTGGCTTGTCCCTTTAAGTACTTCAAAGATTCATGATCAAACTGAATAACAAACTCTTTTGGCCATAAATAATGTTGCCAAGTTTCAAGTACTCTCACCAAAGCATACAACTCTTTGTCATAAACAGAATAATTCAATCGAGCTCCTCCCAACTTCTCACTAAAGTAAGCAACAGGCTTTTTATCTTGCATTAGAACACCTCCTATACCAATTCCACTAGTATCATATTCAATTTCAAAAGTTTTAGTGAAATCGGGTAAAACCAACAAAGGAGCTTCGGTCAAACATTTCTTTAACTTTTGGAAAGCATTTTCTTGTGATTCACTCCATTGAAACAAAACATATTTCTTTGTTAACTCATTTAAAGGAGCAGCTATGGTGCTGAAATCTTTCACAAACCTCCTATAAAAACTAGCAAGACCATGAAAGCTTCTTACTTGACTTACATTCACAGGGCTTGGCCAATTCTTGATTGCCTCCACCTTGGATTCATCTACTTCAATTCCCTGTCCTGAAATAACAAATCCAAGAAAAACAACCTTCTCTGTACAAAATGTGCACTTCTCAAAGTTGGCAAACAATTGTTCCTTTCTAAGCACATCCAAAACTTGTATAATATGATTAGCATGCTCATTCAAAGACTTGGAGTAAATCAGAATATCATCAAAGTAGACAACAACAAATTTACCAATGAAAACTCTCAAGACATGGTTCATCAATCTCATAAAAGTACTAGGTGCGTTAGTCAAACCAAAAGGCATAACTAACCATTCATACAAGCTAAACTTTGTTTTAAAAGCAGTTTTCCATTCATCTCCAATTTTCATTCTTATTTGATGATACCCACTTCTCAAATCAATTTTTGAAATGACCATAGAACCACTCAACTCATCAAGCATATCATCTAACTTTGAAATAGGATGACGATACCGAACAGTAATATTGTTGATGGCTCTACAATCAACACACATCCTCCAAGATCCATCTTTCTTGGGCACCAAAATCACAGGAACAGCACAAGGGCTTAAACTTTCACGCACATAACCTTTATCTAAAAGTTCTTGCACTTGCCTTTGTATTTCCCTAGTTTCTTCAGGGTTGGTACGATATGGTGCTCGGTTAGGTAGTGCAGCCCCTGGAATGAGATCAATTTGATGTTCTATGCCACGCAAAGGAGGGAGTCCAGCAGGTGTTTCCTTTGGAAAAACATCTTCATATTCCTGCAAAAGTTGAGAAACAACACTAGAAATAGATATTATGTCGTTAGCTTAAAGTAATGCTTCCTTGTACCCAAGTACAATGAGCACTTGATCTGGGTTTTTCCTCACATCTCTCATTTCTGATTTTGTGGCTAACATGACTATGTTCTCACCCTCTCTTTTGCTCTTATTTCTCATATTTGGCTTATGGCTCTCACTCACCGATTTGTGGATGTCTCTCAATTCATTTTGCTCTCTTTCTTTTTCACTTTCTATCCTAACTTCAGAACACTTTTGCATATGCTCAGCCATGATTTGTTGAGGTGTCATCGGCTTAAGCATAAAATTCTTCCCTTTCCACTTGATAGAAATCTGATTTGTTCGGCCACAATGTTGTGAGTAACGATCATATTGCCAAGGTCTTCCTAGTAGCAAATGACGCACTGTCATGGGCACCACATCACACTCCACTGTGTCAATATATTCACCAATCTTGAAAGGAACTTTCACCCTATATCCAATCTTGATGTCTCCTAAATTATTCAACCATTGAACATGATAAGGATGTGGATGTCGCGACAATTTCAAACAAAGCTTGTCACACATCTCCTTGCTTACAAGATTGTGGCAGCTACCTCCATCAACTATCACTTTGCACACCTTGCCCTCAACCTTAGCACGGGTTTGAAAAAGATTGTGGCGTTGTCCACTTTTAGCTTCCTTAAGTTGCACACTCAAAATTTGAGTGACAACTAGTGCAACACCTTGCTAAAACTCACACTGAGTATTGTCCTTCTCTTCAGCGATATTTTCACTCTTTTCATCATCAAGAGCTTCCTCTTCCTCCTCACTAGCAGACTCATACTCTCCTTGTTCAGTCACAATGATGGCACGATTGTTGGGACTCTTTAACGATATGTCCACAACCTCCACACTTGAAGCACTGAATATCCCTACTCCTAGAAGTAGAGCCAACTGAGGAAGTAGACGATGTCGTGGGTTTACTCTTCACACTTGAATTGACAGCCTCCTTTCCACTAGAAAAACTAGAAACATTTGAGCGTAAACCACCACTTGAGTTAACGGTGACACCTCGATTCACATTGACCCTTGGTATAAACTTGTTTCCGCTAGGGGTAACCCGTGTACTGAAAGAGCTTGCCTTCCTTATCTTAGCATCTTGCTGCAATTGACGCTCGACTTTGCTTGCTTGGTGCACCAATTGGACAAGATTGCGATAGGACTGAAATTCCACAATACGCTGAATATCCCGGTGCAAACCTGACATAAACCTTGCAATGGATTGTTCTTCATTTTCATAAACATTAGCTCGAATCATGGCCTTCTCCATCTCCTTATAATACTCCTCAACAAACCAATTTCCTTGCTTCAAATTCTGCAACCTATCAAAAAGATCACAACGATGATGTCTTGGAATGAATCTAGCTCTCATTGCAGCCTTCATTTCAGCCCAAGTGGCAATTTCTTCTTGACCAGCCACTTCACGGTCATTCATCAATTGCTCTCCCTAGATTAAAGCATAATCATCAAATTCAAGTGAAGCCATTGCCAACTTCTTCTCTTTGGAATAATTATGTAAGCGAAAGATTTTATTAACCTTCAACTCCCATGTAAGATAAGCTTCAGGATCAGATCCACCTGCAAACTTTGGCATAGTAAATTTCAGCTTACCAAATCTCTTCATCATTATTTCTTTGGCGTAGGTTACGACCAAAATAATATGGTTCATAATCATCATCCTCCTCATCAAAATCAGCGTGGTCATAGTTTCTTGGGACATGACCTCTTCCTCTACCTTGAGCAAGAATTCTTTCATTTCTACGACCATGGTTTCCTCTTCCTCGAGCTTCTCTAGTAGCCCGAGCAACAGCAGCTCCTTCATCATCTTCTTCACCGTGCACACTTGCATTCTCATCAATAGGACGAAAATCTTGCATACGAGCCAAAATATTCTGAACGTCTTGTGCAATGCGATCTGCTCTTGCTTCCATGTTCAGCCTCAACTCATTGAATTGAACCAAAGTAACACAATCTTCCGGATTAATATCAACCATCTTCCTGCACTGTTAATGATACAAGAAGCAAAAATATATGTGGAATAGGATAATATGTGGAATCTCACAACATCACCTTCTCTTACCAACCCAAACTCTTATGCTTTCCCAGCAGTTTACAGAAGTATTCGTGTGGTGGTAAACAGAGAGTGATGGTCAAGCGAATACAAGTCCCAAATTGACGTAAACGGTGGTTTATATGTGGAGCTTGGTGGGGTAAATATACAAAAAGCAATCTGAAATCTAGTTATTGTCAAGATAAGTAACATTCCAAACTGGAAGTTCAATGCCTAGTGCTGATCCAGGAATCAAAGATATAAGCAGCACAACTCATGCACAAAGAAGATCAAACTTTTTGATGCAAAACAAGGATTATGCTAGAGATAGATGGATTATGTTTTAGACCTATCAAAAATCACACCAAAAGATAGATAACAACTGAATAGGTGACATAAACGGTTCAGCACTCGTTCATAACACAAAAAGATCGTTCTTTCCACAGTTCTTCTCACAATTTTTTACCTCTTTTTTTTAATTCCCTTTTTTTAGAAACTCTTTTTTTTATACTACTTCTCTTCTTTTGCACAAACAACAAGAGTACAGATATAACACTTGAACAAATGAGATATAGAACAAAATATAACCTAATAGGATCAAAGTTTACGCAAAGGATAGATATGGCTTACTATATATATATATATATATATATATATATATATATATATATATATATATATATATATATATATATATATATATATATATATATATTTATGGGGATTTTTAGAAACAACAAGAGATTGGCTCAAAGGACACGCGAAAAAAATCTGATCAGCACATAAACACAAACTCTAATGGATTGAAACTTAACCAAACTTACTAGATCAACAGATGCAAACAAAGGCTATGGAATTTTTTTTTTTGGATAGGAAGGAAAACGAAATATATGTAGCTAGGGGTAATGGATCCTATCGTGGCAATGAAAGCTCTGATACCAGATGATACGGCCCTGATAGAGGACATGTTCCCGATCTTCACAACGTAGGATCTCAACTGATAACTAGCCTCAAAGCGACCAAGATAACTAGCTGCAATCAGCTAAAAATATAGTGCAACCTGGCAAATAAAACTCGAGGCCAACCACCGTCTTTAACCGGCAACTTGAATCGAGGATTCGTCCAACCACACTCTCAAAGAACCAACCAACACAGCCTACAATCAGTCGAGGAAACCTCGAAGGGAGTAGGAGCACCAATTGGGAGCCGATGAAGCGGCCGCTTCTGTAATTCCTGCTAGAAAATCACAAGAGCAAAGGGGTAGAGATCTCTCTCTGAATTTGTTAGCCACAGCTGAACAAAAGGGGTTTATTTTTGATTCATCCAAATCTGTCCAAAAGTGATAGAACACAGGGGGTTTTATACTAGGAACAACCCTCCTAGTTGGGCATGAAATGGCCATGAAGATTTTAGAGATAAGGTAGCTGAAAGGTCACCACGAAATGAATTCCTGTGGAAACTCGCGCGTCTGTTTGGCTTCTGCCCAGCCTTTAGTAATTTGGTCATTACTCTTTATTGGGAAGTCGAAACGATGAGCCGTTTGTTGGAGGTGAAAGTAGATTTGATTATCTTTCCAACTATGTGTATTATGTCTACTGGAACGTGATAGATTGAGTCACACATCACTTGGAAGTTGAAGTAGATGTCAGCACACAGTGAACTCCAAAATCAGCATGACGTAGTCGGTCATCATCTTCGCGTAATCCATCTTCAACTTGACCATTGAGCTCATCATTCTCGTCCAACATTTCCTCTTTATGTGTGAACCTAAGCAAGAGCAAAGTATGAGATTTTGGTAGTATATAATTCTCGTCAATATTGAAATAAGTTTCAGCTAGGAGCGAGTTCACCTCTTGATGTAGTTTCTTTGCTCGGCTGCGCGTAATCGGTCCTTGGAATGGTGTAACAGGTCCTTTCTCCTCCTTAGCTGACTCCTGGGTTGGCATAACCTCTTCATTTGATGGTTTACATGGTGATGGTGAATGGTTACTTGGTGTAGCAATGGTGTTGGCAGGGTAATCCGCATCACCTCCTCACCAAGCTAGCAGCGATAAGTGTTGGAATTACTAGTGGGTCTAGGGCCCATGGGGAAAATAATTTCTAGAAAAAATCTCAAAAGCCCACGTCATGGAGGCATGCATATAAATCTTAAGTGCTACTTTGTTTATTTTAAGAGAAGGAAACTACCTTAAAAGGATGAGTGCTCTCCTAGCCACTTGAGCAATATGTGGTGGAGAGAACTTAAGAAACACACATGCGCTCGCTTGCCTCGTCGGGCCAGGCTGGGCACAGGTCGGGGGTGCGTCCACGCGACATGCGCGTGAATGGTCTGCCAAAATTAGCTCCTCATGCTTGCACAGACGTGGTTTCCTTTTTTTGCAGTTTTGTTTTGCAATATCCAACGGATATTCTGGTGTGTATTTTGGAACTCAACGGTTTGTCCAGTGAGGTGAAGTGGCCGGATTGTCCGGTGCGTTGGAGTGGGGTGGGGAGTCCAGATAGGTTGCTGCGTGACTTATCCGGTTCGGCTACAAGTTATGGAAGGCGTCTTGATCACACGTCATATAAATACTGAACCGCCACCTCCACGCAATATACATGAAAATAATCTAGGGTTTTGCCTTTCCTCTGTACTGCGCCGCCACACATATCTACTCCATCCCGTCCGTCAGGATGCATCGGCGAGTGGGAGAGCAGATCTCCGGAACCGTCTTCCTCGTGAAGTCCTGCACCTGGAGAGCGTGAATAAAGTTTTCGAGAAGCGCTACGCATGACTGTTCGTTGTTCGTCCACCACAACTCGTCTTCTATACGTTCGGGCGCTACGCGATGTCATCAACATCCGGTACGGCATGTCGTGTGTGCGGTGCGTGCTGCTACTCCGACGCCACCTCCTGAACGGAACCGCCGGTACGTATACATCATGTTTTACGTATTCGATCTACTCATGTGTTGTTTTGTTATATACATGTCTAGATCGTATGAGAGGTTCGCTAGTTTATGTGTTTAATATCATGATTTATTTATGGAATAAATTAAATCTACATGTGCTTATATTTCCAACAGTGAGTGCTCCCGCCTCCAAACTGGTTGGGATTCCGAAACCTCCGCCACCAACACCGGTTTACCGCCGGCTCGCGACCCCGTGGCTTCGACACTGCCGCCTCACCGCCCACCCATTCTGCTGCCCACCGCCGGGCCACCGCCTCCCACGGCTATCCCTCTAAGCCTGGGGAACTCCTCCCTTTTCCCCCTTCCCCCACCCCCTCAAACCCTCCCCTAACCCCGAAACCTAAACCCTAACTCCACTGCCATCCGTCGGGGTCACCGGAGCTGGAGGAAGAGGAGTTGGGGTCACCAGAGCACAAATCTCAAAGCAAATTCTAAGGTCAGAAATTTGCAAGAAATCCCCCTAAAATTTTTGTCGAATCTAATTTAGCAATTCCGTATTGTTTTCTAGAACGCGCACAACCTTTGCCTGTTTTATTTTTTACTAGCAAAGTGCCTGTGTGTTGCATTGGAAAAAAACTAATATTATGATAAACATTAAATACTCAAGGTTCAATTTTCATAACCCAAGCCTTTATAGTACTAACTACTATTCCCTCCGTTCCAAAATATAAGTATTTTATGGATTCAAATCTTGATCCATAATATAAGTAATTCTAGCACTAATCATAGTACTATTTTTTTCCTATTAATCACTTCTCATTCAAATTTTTCCCATGTTACCCCCACCTACTCTGCTATCTTCATTTATTCCATATTTATTGAGAGACACCAAAATCTTTTCTTCTTAATCTTAATCTCTACTAAATAACCTAGAAATGCTTATATTTTGGAATGGAGGGAGTAAGTTTTTAAGAGTTTTAGATTTTTCAAATTTGAATTGAAAAAATTCAAAAAAATCCTGAAAATAATACTGTTATTTTAGTACCTTAGTGGCATAAATTTTTAAAAAATTATAGAATTTAGGTGCTTTTTTTTACTACAACCTAACAACAAAGATGAAAATAAAAATAAAAAAGGAGTTTCTGAGCCCATTAAGCAGTAGTCAGTTTATGCCAATATGGAGGGGAAGAAGCCCTCAATGTCAGGGAAAGCAGAGGTGGGGCGTCACAGGCAGATTCTTCTCCATTCTACTACTCCACTGTCGCTACTCACCAGGGTTAGGCCAAAATCCCGCCGGTGTGCTCCGTTGGGCTCGGGCGTGCAGATCCATCCTTCCGCCGCCGGCTCAGGAGATCTGCCGGCTCAGCCACTGAAACCGCGTGCGTGAGATGGAGCGAAAACCAAGCTAAGGAGCTCCAGCCTACGTGTAAAACGTTGGTCGAGCAGTGGGCAGTGGCGACCGGCAAGGCAGCGAGCACCAAGCAAGGAAGACGGTGATCCAAGGAAGCAACCATTAATTAGGCAAAACAATGATCTAACCATTATATTACCCTCCTCTTTGAATCTTTATCTTCCTCTTGCCCCCCGATGTTCTCTCCCTCGACGGCATTGTTTTATCAGCCTTCCGCTCAACCAGGCATTGTCGCCGTTGTCTCCAATGGACGAACACCTAGAAGCTAGCCTCACGAGGACATGCTGGTTCGACACCTGGGAGCTACCTCTGATGGATGACCTGCAGTGCAATGCAAGCAAGCACGTGGAGTTGGAGAGAGCAATGTACATGTGCAATTGATGTGGAAACCATGGCCGAGCATGGGCAGTACGAGCACTGCACATTGGAACTCGCAACTGAATGCCCCAGAATGATGGCATCTTCTACGGTGCCAGCATGTGTTACGACGGCGTACCAGGCTGTTTGGCTGTGATTTTTGTCCCAACAATAACTCGAACGCGATGCGTTTGAGAAAGCCGAACCAGAGCCGCCACCGTCTTCTCTGAGTCCGGCTAGAGCTTTGCGTTCTAGCCGCCTTGACACGTTACCCCACTTTTCACCACATCGTTTAGCGCGGAAAACGGACTCCACATTGCACGGATGGTCGACGAACAGGAACCTAATTTGGACGACACACGCACGGCAAACGGACTCCGCATTGTGCGGACGATCGATGAACAGGAACCGAATTCGGAGGACCCAAGACGACGGACGAAAAGACTATTGGAATCATCTTCAATTTTTATAATTGTGTGTATGTCTATATAGATAGATAGGTAGATAGATAGATGTGGACTAATTAATTTATATCTGTATACTAATTTGTCGTTGTTTCAGGATCGCAAGGTTGGCGAAACCAAAATGAGCCAGCCGGAGATTGCTTTAGAGATTAAAGTTCTATTCAGTATTCACCATATTTCTCACTTCTTTGTATCTATGAGCAACTTCTCTAAATATCCCTAGCCATATTCAATCTAGATGAGAGTTTATCGTCTTTACAGGCAGTCCCACCCGAAAGGAACACTTCTCAGTGGCTAAAGATTCTTCTGACGCTTGTGCAAGATGCAGCTATGAATGAGAACTACTAAAGAGTTTTCTTCTATAGAGTCCTTAGCATAAGCACTCAACCAGAAAGAACAAGCAAGGATTCTCATAGAAAATTACTTCATATTAACAAACAAGGTTACATATGGTTTTCGCTTTCGGGAACCCCAAAACTTACTATATAAACAGGAAATTACCTTATAGCAAGTTTGTACAGATGCTCAAACCATTTACTGCTATGTTACAGGATTTTTATAGTGGACTACTGAGAGGGAGTCGCAGCGCTCTCACCAGGGTACGCCTGCTAGAATGCTTATCTTGTTGTGTCCTCCTTCAATCTGCAGGAGTCTCCTTCTAGAGCTGAGCGAGGACCCTTGCCTTCTTTATTAGAAATAGATAAGTATGCATCCACATACAGATGAAGTTATCTGGTGTCACACCCTAAATTCCGTAAGTATTTAAATCTT
This sequence comes from Oryza meyeriana var. granulata, assembly GCA_003991445.1. Taxonomy (NCBI): domain Eukaryota; kingdom Viridiplantae; phylum Streptophyta; class Magnoliopsida; order Poales; family Poaceae; genus Oryza; species Oryza meyeriana. Next base: position 170,915 of record RYFJ01000712.1, read on the forward strand.
GATAAAATGCATTTTTAGAATTTATTTAAAAACCCAAGAAGTGAAATAATAAAATCAATGAAAATTTTCAACAAAAAGTGGGCCCAGATAAATTTTATAAAATACTTTGATTAATCCTTTAGCTCCTGGAATTTTCTGGGAATTAATTGAGCAAGGGAAGTATTTTTAATAAATAAAAGGGCATTTCAACAATTATTTTAAATGAAAAATCCTTAGAAATCCTTTTGGGCCGATTTCGGCCCATTCCTATTCCCCCTCCCGCTGGCCTGCCTCTTCTCTCTCTCTTTCCCGTACACGCGCCCCGGCCCAGTTAGCCAGACGGCCCGTTGGCCATCACCCCGCAGTCGCTCACTGACAGGTGGGGCCTACCTGTCAGCTTTGTCCCCGAGCTCGGGATGGAGTCCCTGTTCCTGCCCGACTCAGCTGCTGCGAAACTCGCTCCAAATCCGATCGCTCCAGTCGGGATTTTCTCAAATTAGTTGAGGGGAAATCCATCCCTTATCCTCCTCCACTGATTCCCCAAGAAATCGGATCAAATCCCCTGGGTTTTCGGATGCGTACTCGAGTTTGGTTTAGCGTCGCCGTGCCCTAGCTTGCGCCGCCACAATCCCGCCATATCCGGGGCGGTCTCTTCTCCCCCTGGGCTATAAAAAGCTAGCACAAGACCCCCTTTGCTGAACCCTAACACTGCTCGACCTTGCCGCGCTGCTTTTAGCCATCATCCGTGAGTTCTTAGCACCATCGCTGCTCTGTCAGAGTTCAGCTGCCACCAGTGCTCGCCGACACCACCACCAGAACCATAGGAGCAAGACGTACACCGGCCTCCCTCTCTCCGCCGCCAGGGACCGTTGGATCGCCGCCGTCACCACCAACCTGAGGGCCTCCGCCGCTTGAAGCTCGCCGCTGGCCATGTTCCGTCACTGATCGTCGTCGTTCTCGCTTCGGTGAGCATCGCCGCACTCTCCTCTACCCTCTGGTGCCCTCGCCATGCCGCGTCGCGCCGCCGTTTGCCGATGATCGTTGGATCCCGTGCCGCCTCAGCCGGTCTGCCCACGTGGCTCCCGCGTCATCGCCACGCCAGCACCACCTTGACTTGCCTGTCCGGCGTAGCAGCCCTGTCAGCCTCCCAAGAGATCCAATCGGTCAGATTCAATCTCAACCGTCCGATCTCCTTGATATAATCCCAACCGTTTGATCCGATCCATAGTTTAATCCCAACCGTCCATGCCCGACCAATCCCTCGGTGCACCTGGTCTATGGTGCACTGGCCCTCTTCCTCTCTCTGTCTGGTGGGACCCGCATGTCAGTTGCCGATTCACCCTCTCTCTCCCTAGGGTTAACGTCATATATCCTTTATTAATTTCTTTAACACATGAAATATGCTATAAATTTTAGAAATTCATAACTAATTAATCCTAACTCCGTTTGTGGTGATTCAACTTGCATAATTCTTCAAAGATCAAGATCTACCCATTCAAAATATAATATTTTACTGCTGATGTGTGCTTATGTACTGTTTTTCTCATTTTTATATTGCCTTTAGCTGCTGACGTTCCGGAAGAGGCAGGATTCTAAGAGGAGAGTTTCGAGCCCTTTGCAGAGCAGCAAGACAAGTCATACAGATCCTAAATACCATTGAGCATATTGTACCCATGGTTTAAAACTATGTTTCCTTCAAATGTGCATTTATTTTGCAATGTCATCAGGAGGGAAACCCTGTTATTTGATTATGGCCCTTTTGAAATCACCTGTTATTTGTACCTATGAGATAATTTGACTAGCTAGCTTTGATTATTGGTTAGCTAGAATAACTCTAGGATCCTGCTTAGCCATGCTTAAAAACTATAGTGGAACTTATGGGCTATCACTTAACTATTACTCATGACATCTGGTTAACATGAAATAATGATCTAATCCACGACCGAGGTCGTGTGTGGTTAATTAATTGGCCAACTAAAATTTGACTAAATAGTGGGTCGTGAGCACATGGAATGTTGTTGATGCTAGGGTGCTCATGACACTTAAGGACTGGTTCGCGAACTACTTGTTGCGAAGCAATACTTGTACTAACCACAAGCTCGAATGGGTAATGGCGGGAGTTGAAGTGTGACATGTTCAACCGGAGGCACCAGGGCGTGTTGTGGCAGTCATAAGTCCACGCATGGCAGTCATAAGTCCATAGTTTGGGCGCTGGGCTATCTCCCTACCTAAGAACCTGATCAACTCTACTGGAGATAGGTGGCTCAGCGGGTGGCTCTCTTGTTGTGCGTATTACATGGATGGTCTTGTCACAATTCCTTTCTGAGATACCATGGTGATATTGAGGCGCATGGTAATGTGTTGTGGGGTTGTGTCTTGTGGGTAATTGGTACATCTCTGGCCAGAGTAAACTGTTCGAATAGCCATGCCCGCAGTTAATGGGCGGCCTAGCAATGTACTCACTTTGCAATCAACAATCATCATCAGAGGAGTACTTCAGTGACGAGGGATTCTTGGAGGACTGAGCGGGAGCCTGGTCAAGCGCCTGCGGATTTGGAGTCGTCACGTTATTACTAGTTTTGCTCCGCTGCTAGATATTTATTATTTTAACAGGTGACATTCGCCTCTGTAATAAATACTTTTGATTTATGTAAGACATTTATTTTGGTATCAATTATGTCGTTTGTGTGTCTCGTTTGATTCCTGGACGAGAATTTTCACACATTAAATCACCCGAATTTTGGATGAAAATTCTGGATGTGACAAATTAGTATCAGAGCCACCTTGACCGTAGGATAAGCCCCTTGGTACCGCTAACAGCCTTCTGAATAAATTAAGATTTTGAAAATTTAGTTCTACTCTCATCCTTTTCTTTTAGAAACAAATTCTTATTTGAGTATAGTTTTTAAAAAAATTCCCTCCAACCCTCAATTTGAAAATTTTGCTAAGTTTGAAAAAAACATAATAGTTCTAATTTTACTCCCTTAATTCGGGAAAAAAAATAAAATAAATTTTGAATCTTGTTTCTTTAATTCTGGAAAAATAATGATTAACTGAAATTTCTTTTCAATTTTCTTCTTCCAAGTCATTTATTGTTGTTTATGTACTTAACCATTTTAACTCCCTCCTTTTTACCTTTCTTGATTAAAGTATGTCATGGGAAAACCAAAAATTGTCTCTCTCATTCTTCTATAGATGCTGACAAGACAAGAGCCAGAGTATTGTTTGAATGTGAGAGTATTCGTGAAGGAGCTACGCGCCCGTCCCTGTTTATAAACTTCGATCCAGCCCTAGAGTACATGGTGGTTCCCAGCGGCAGCAGACGTGACATGTAGATCAGCATGTCATTACTCAGTAACAAGAGGGACGCCCCGTTGGTCAAGTACCAAGCTGGAGGAAGAAACTTTGAGCACGCCTGTCAGGAAGCAGCATTGGTAGCTATTGGAGAACTACGTCAAAGGTTCAACTCAAGATTGGCAGCTTTGTCTTTCCGTTATCACCTGTCCTAGCATTTTAACGCAAAGTTCAGCACATACGAGGTACCTTAGAGAGAGAACAATCTAGTGGTGGACCGACTGGTGTGGATGTTGAGTGTGATGGACCGTGCCCACTCCAATGTTGTGGGAGCCATGGGCCCCGGGTACCTCACTACAAGCACATGGGCCACTCGGATAGAGGATGGGCCAGATCATGTAATTAGAGATAAGATAGCACCCGGCAGGCTGTGCCTTGTACAATAAGGAAACATAGCCTTAGTCGGATAGGATTCTATCTCTAATAAGGAAATCCCTTGGTCGTATCCGACTGGGATCCTTACCATGTACCCCTGTCCCCTAGTATATAAAGGGAGGCAGGGCGCCCTATGAGGGCAACCCAGATTATTGATCACAAATCCACCTCAGAGGAATAACACATCAACTGGACGTAGGGTATTACCTCACATTGAGGGCCTGAACCAGTATAATTCCCTCGTGTTCCTCTGCAATCCACCGAATTCCAGATCGCCGAGTACCCCCATAGTATTATTGCCGGTGCAAAGCATCGACAGTTGGCGCGCCAGGTAGGGGACCGGCGAGTTCTTCATCAACAGATTCGATGGATCCCATCAACGGAGTCAGGAGCGACAAGTTCTCCAACGGAGACACCATCACCTTCGGGAGCCTTGATTTCGTCGCCGATCAACTCGGCAACCTTTCTTTGGCTGAGGCAGATCCGATCTTGCCAGCCGAGGAGCCAGCCGGCGTTGCGCCAGTCGGCCCCAGGGACGTCACCATCTCCTTCGACGATCTACTACGACAGTCCCTCACGTCGCCGGACATCGGGACAACTCTCTCCTTCGACGTCCGGCTCGCACTAGGCCTTGAGCCAGCGCGGGTTAGGCCGAGAGGGGGAGAGATCGCCCGTCTCCCGTACGGATTCGGTGACGCTGTGCATCTACAACCCGCGCAGCAGACCCAACCTCCAGCGATTCAGTTTGGACACAGTCACGAACCGTTTCAGATTGGACCTAGGGAGGTCGGAGTCGTCCTAACTCCGATAAACTACTCGGAGTCCGACACTAAGTCGGATGGTGGTTCGAGCATCAACTCGGACTCCACCTTGGCAAGCTTCCTCCTCCCCCGCGAGATCTTCATGGCTTCAACGCCACCTTCCGAGGTGCGCCGACTGCAAGAGGAGCAGCATGAGGAGGCGCGCCGAGTACAACAACAAGAGGAGGCCAACCGACAAGCTCGCAATGACGGGCTTCGACAAGCTGGGCGAGCCGCCCAGCAGCAGATCCTCCGAACCAAAGTCGGCGACCACGATGTCTTCGTCACGCCACAACAGAACGTCGTGGCCGCCGCAACTCTGCTGGACACGCTCCAGTTTGGGCCGGACCATCAGGCCACACCAACCATCGCCAAGATCAAGGCGATGATTACTGCTGCCGCCTGCCAGCAGCAAGAACAGTCAGGCAACACTCACATACTGACCCGTCGAACGGGCTCTCCAGCGGCGGAGTCATCTGCATCAGCACGACGACGGGCAGCCGGCTCCACCCGGCAGCATGAAGAATCCCGCCAAACAACACTCGGCAATACCAACTACGACAACCGGCGGCGTCACCAATACGACCGCCGACCCAATCAAGACCTCCGATTGCGGTTACAACGCGATCTTCGCCACACCCTAAGGGCCCGGCGCGAAGAACGCGAAGAAGACGAACGCCGCCGGCTGGAGGATGAACACGAGCGCTTCGGTCTCCATTATGAAGCGGCTACACCGCCAAAACCGAAGCCCGAGTCCTCACGATAATGAAGGCATTCCAGCCTTTACTCGGGAGTTATAGGACGTCCGATGGCCAGTCGGCTTTAAGCCTACCGGGAATTGAAAAGTACGACGGCAAGACCAACCCAGAGTCCTGGCTCACCGTTTACGTCCTAGCAGTTCAAGCTGCTGGGGGCGACAGCAGAGCCATGGCTAACTACCTCCCAGTCGCGTTATCCGACTCGCGAGGACATGGCTGACAGGCCTCCCAAGGCGGTCGATCGGTTCCTGGGGACAACTCAGGGACGGTTCATCGCAAACTTCCAGGGGACCTACGAAGAGACCGGCTTCCGAGCACGACCTCTACCAACTGCATCAGAAAAAGAACGAGTCTCTACGGGAATTCATCAAAGGTTTTCCGAGAAGCGCAATCAAAATCCCAAGCATCAAAGACGAGGTCGTCATCGCCGCCTTCCGCAAGGGAGTAAAAGAACGCCCCGCTCATCGCGAAGTTCACTCGGAAGCCACCATCCACCGTCCGGACTCTCTTCGACATGGCCAACAAATACGCCGACTCAGCTGAAGCCGTCGCAGAGGCCTTCGACGAGAAGAAGGAGCCCCGACAAAAAGACAACAGGGCAAAAGCCGACAACGAGCCGCCTCAGAACAAGCCTGGCAGCCGCAAGCGGAAGTCAGACAGCGAGTGGCTAACATGGAGCGCAGTCGGTCGCGGCCCCAGCGGAACAACGACTACCAGAAAGTCATGAGTGGGCCTTGCCCCTTTCACCCCAAGGCCGGCACGCGGCCAAAGACTGCCACATGCTCAAGAAGTTGCCTCCGAGCAGGCTTCATCATCTGGCGCGACAAGGACAAGGACAAGCCAGACTCGGGTCCGGCTGATGACTTCCAGACCCCCAAGCCGAACTCAACCACATCTTCGGGGCCACTCGCGTACGAATCCAAGCGCCAAGCAGAAGCTATCAGCGCGCGATATTAACGCGTCTGCCACAAAACGGATACCCCCCAATACCTGCGCTGGTCCGAAATGGCTATCACCTTCAACCGCGCGGATCACCCAGATCGGGTTTCCCACCCGGGACGATACCCACTTTGTCCTGGATCCGGTCGTCAAAAATATTAGGCTGAAGAAAAAACCCTCATCGACGGAGGCATGCGCTCAACATCCTGTGTCGCCAAGACTTTGGACGAGATGAGAATTCCTCGTTCAGAAACTACGGCCGAGCCACCGCGCCCTCCATGGATAATCCCCGGCTTGTCATCAACCCCACTCGGGCAGCATAAAACCTTGCCGGTGACCTTCGGCACCGCGGACAACTTCCGCACAGAAAAACCTCTCCTTCGAGGTCGCCGACTTCGAAACCGCGTATCACGCGATACTCGGACGACCGGCCCTCGCCAAATTCATGGCGATACCGCACTACACATACATGTTGGCTAAAGATGCCCGGCGCCAGCAGGAGTCCTCTCCCTCCGCAGCGACGCTAAGCAAGCCTTCACCGGCGACAAGGAGAGCTGCGAGCTGGCTCGAACACAAGAAGCGACAGTCGGGCGCAACAGCATCCGGCAAGCCGCTACATCTGAAGTCGACCAAGATCCAGTCCGGCGAAAAAAGCAGCGAAGTCGGGAATTTCAGCGGACTCTGACACGAAGAAGATCCCCCTGGACCCTTCCGACCCCTCCAAGGAGACTGCCTTCAGTCGGGACCGGACTCGACCCCCAAATAGGAAGACGCGCTCTCACCTTCCTCCAAGCCAACAAAAGATATCTTCGCGTGGAAACCGTCCGACATGCCGGCGTACCAAGGGAGGTGATCGAGCACGCCCTACACGTAAAAGCCAGACGCCAAGCCGGTCAAACAACGGGCTGCGGCCGCTTCGCTCAAGACCGCAAGGGATGCTATCCGGGAGGGAAATCAACCAAGCTCCTCGCAGCCGGCTTCATCAAGGAAGTCTACCACCCGGACTGGCTGGCCAACCCAGTCCTGGTCCGAAGAAAAAACGGTAAATGGCGCATTGCGTCGACTACACCGACCTCAAACAAAAGCGTGCCCAAGGACCCATTTGGTCTTCCCAGGATAGATCAGGTGGTTGACTCCACGGCGGGTGCGACCTTACTCAGTTTTCTCGACTGTTATTCGGGATATCATCAAAATTAGCTTGAGGAAACAAGACTGTTTAAAAACACCATCTCAGTCACGCCGTTTGGAGCGTATGTTGCTATATCACAAATGCCGTTCGGTTTGAAAAACGCAGCGCAACCTTACCAAAGGGGCTATTCAGCGGTGTCTTGCACACTCAGATCGGGCGCAACGTGGAAGCCTACGTCGACGATGTGGTGATCAAGTCTAAATCCAGACAAGACCTCATTACCGACTTGGAAGAAACCTTCCAAAACCTTCGAAGATTCAAGATGAAGTTTGAAAGCCCGGACAAGTGCACCTTCGGAGGTGCCGTCTGGGAAGTTTTAAACTCGCGCTTCATCGTCTCGCACCACGGCATCGGAGGCTAACCCGGAGAAAGTCAACGCCATCAAGAAAACATGGCGGCCGCCCGACCAACCCTTAAAGACATCCAGAAGCTGACAGGCTGCATGGCGGGCACTCAGTCGGTTATCTCCCGACTGGGCGAACGGGGGCATGGCCCTTCTTCAAGCTCCTCAAAAAGCGGGGGACACCTTTCAGTGGACCCCGGAAAAGGCCCAGCAAGCCTTCGAAGACTTCAAAGAATTCCTCACATCACCCCCCCGTGCTAGCGTCACCCCTGCCCCAGAACCACTAAATGCTTTATCTGGCCGGCAACAACACAGGTAGTCAGCACGGTGCTGGTAAGTGGAGCGATCCGAACAGGGTCATCTTCAAAAAATACAACGGCCCAATCTTATTTCAGCGAGGTCCTTGCCGACTCCAAAAAAACAAGATACCCGCAGGTCCAGAAGCTTGCTATAACGGCCTACTCATCACAGTCCGAAAGCTGGTGCACTACTTCAAGCACATGAAAAGGCACGGTGGTCACAGCGTTCCACTCGGGGATGTCCTTCCAAATCGCAGAGGCCACCGGCCGGACGCTAAAATGGGCACTCGAGCTGATGGCGTTTGACATCACCTTTCAGCCTACGGACAGCTATCAAATCCCAAAAAAGCTCTAGCCGACTTCGTGGGGCCGATGACAGGAAAGGTCCCAACTCCCCCCAACACGCAAACAAAACAAAGCTAAAGATACTGGGACAAATGTTACTTCGACGGTTCCCTACGGAATCGGCGGGTGCCGGGGGCAGGAGTCATAACTGAAACATCCCCCACTGGCGAAAAGTTGGAAGTACGTAGCTACAAAATCAACTTCCCGGGCTTCCCAACGTCGCCGAAGTACGAGGCTTCTTGTTCACGGGGGCTCCCGCATCCGCCATTATCCACTAGGCATACGTCGACTGGTTGTGCGCGGGAGGAACTTCCCAAACTCGTGGTCAACCAAGTCATGAAAAAGACTGGACACCTGTCTCCGACGACCACCGAATGGCGGCCATAGGTCAGGGAGGTCCCGCAAGTTGGAAAAACAATTTCGACGGGCTGGAAAATCACACAACGTCCTGCGTAATAACAACGACGCGGCCCGAGGAGCTGGCAAAAGCATGGGGATCCAACGAGAAGACCGGTTCGACTGAATCTTTGTCGGCAAGGGCAATCTTATGGAGCCATCAGTCAAGAAAGAAACCGGCACAAGAGCAGTCGGGAGGCGAAGCTTTACCCCGCAACCACCGAACGAAGTTGCGCTGCACAATGTCCAAAAGGGACTGGAAAGGGGTCCTCTGCTCAAAAATTCCTCCTGGACGATGAAAAACTCCCAGAAGATCGCAATCAAGCCGAGGCAAATTCCAGCGTTCGAAAGCAAAAGCTTCCTGCTAGTCGGGAGAGGACCTGTTACCGAAGGCGCATCCGGTGTCCCGCCGATGCGCTGTGGTTCACCAACCGAGGAAGGGCAAAGCAGATCCTGCATTCAAATCCCACTCTGGGCATTATTGTGAACCAACGCTGCAAATCCAGGACGTTAGTCGGAAAAGCTTACCGGCAGGGATTTCTTCCTGGCCCAACCGCAGTCACAGGGGACGCCAAAGATATCGTTCGCAGGGTGCGGATAGGGTTTTCCATTCGTCCAAAGACAGGGACAAAATCTTCCCGCCCAGGGAACTCCAGAAACTATCCCCATCTCTTGGCCATTCTGCAGTAATGGGGGCTTCGGGACAAGTCGGGGCCATTTCAAGAAAAGCTGCCAGGGAGGGTCAACACATTTATTCGTCGCAAGTGGATAAAATTCACCAATGGGATGAGGCTAAACCTGTTCGCAACAAGCACATCGGCCGAGGCAAAGGACTTACATTCTTGAGTTATTACTTATTAACCGGTTATGGGTTCCCTAACCGGCATCATAACCGACAACGCCACTCAGTTCGCGCAAGGCCTATGTTTCCAAAGAATTTCTGCGGACGAACTTCGCATCAAGATTCTGCTATGCGTCTGTGCAACACCCACGGGAGCAAAACGGGGCTGGTTTGACGCGAAGCCAAAAAACGGCATGGTCGTACAAGCATTTCAGGGCCAGGATATCTCGACCGAACTACAAAACCATATGCGGGTCCGGGTGGTTTACAAAGAACTTTACCATCGTTCTCTTGTCTCGCAGAACCGACGGTTAGTCGGGCAACAGGGGCCAAATCCCCTTTCTTCCTGGGTCTTACGGTACTGAGGCCATGCTTACCGACCGGTGAGATACAGTTCGGCTCTCCGCTAAGTCCGGGCCTACTCCGGAAGACGACTCCAGACAGCACCCGACTGATCGGAAATTAGATTCAGCTGGAAAAATAAAGCAATAGGAGGAACGCGCGCAAACAACTCCAGGTCGCAAGGGATCTTCAAGGCCTGCGTCGCTAAACCACAATCGCAATGTCCGCGGCGCGGCCTTTTGGTCGGGGATCTCGTTCTAAAGGAAAGATACAAACCACCAGGGAACAGGCATAACTATCCCCCATCTGGAAAAGGGCCGTTCCATTATAGCCGAGGTCACGCGGCCAAGGGCGCCTTACCGAACTTGAAGACCAAAAGACGGGGCGTCCTCATCACCAAAACTCATTGGGAAATATTAGACAGCTACGGTCCTTTCTTATACCTGAGTCTTACTTTTTCCATGTGTTACAGTTTTTCCTGACTTCACTACGCCGCTTGTTCCAATCGAGTAGTGAGTCGGGGGCTGCATGTATATATGTGTTTTGTCAATAACATACAAGCTTATCTCACCTCGGTTATGAAAGACTTTGCCACGACTGATGCGTTCGCCCGAGTATAGCATCTTCCTCTGAACGGATTTTTAATCAAGTTCTATTGAACTAACTCGGTGCATGCTGCATGGTCGGGTAAAGCTAATGACAACCGAATAATAAGTTTGGGCGGCACGACACATATATTCACACATGATCGTATATGAAAGCCATATGTATATACCGACTACAAAATATATTGCCTTTTACAGAACCCAGGTCTCGGGTAATCGCTTCAGCAGTCGGCTTCGCCTGTGAGATCAGCTCCAGCGCTTCCTCGGGCGTCGTCTCCTCGGAAAATCCCTCCCCCGATGGCCTCAATGTCCGCCCTCGGGTAGATGGACTTGGTCATTGCTAGGGTCTGGGCTACGGCCGGCGGCAACCCCGCTCGTCTGAGTACCTTTTCAGGGCCACTCGGCGCGTCCTCGAGACGCCCCATTATTTTGAGGAATTCTGCTACAGCTGGTCCCCACTGGGCGGGATCCACAATGTCAAGGAGCCCCCTTCACGGACCCGACGAGGCCTCCCGTGACTCCCTGATTGACCTTATCTCCTCCGTGTTAGAACCGGTACTGGGCCTGGACGTTGGTTCTCATGCCTGCCCAGAATCGGCCGGCAAATAAGGCTTTGTCAAGTTCGGCTACACACAGGGCGACTAATGTATTGGCTGAGATCACAGTCGGGGTTGAGGACTTACTTTCGTAATGTCAGCCTCCCACCCGGCCACGGTCTTCTCCAGTTTTCGGCCTTCTCCTTACCGAGCTCGACGACGGCCTTCTCCAACTCGGGACTTCTCCCGTCAAGCTCGGTGTTGGCCTTTGTCAGGTCAGCCTTGACCCTTTCAAAGCTCGGCCTTGGCTTCTTCGGCTCCTTCAGCTGCGAACTCCCTCTCCGCTTCGAGGTCGTGCACCACCAGATTAGCCAAGAGCTCAATCACGCAGTTCATGACACCACCAAGCAGTCGGATCGACGTAGCTGGGATGATTTACACCAACGGTCCAGTCGGGATATGCTTCGAGGATTTTACCTCTGATCTTCTCGGCTAGGGCCCATGTCTCAGGCCCTGAGCTTGAAGGTCCAGCGCCGCTCTTCAGCCAGGGCCTGCCCTCCTCGTGTGACGCGCCTTCCATTCTCGGCCTTCAATGCCCGGAGCTGTTGTAAATTCCGCGAGTGGGGAAGCCATCTCGACCAGGATCTCTGTTCATCGCCTCGTTGCGGGTCGACGAGCTTCTGCTCAGGACAAGGAACAGACCGACGACAGAGTCAAACATCAAGAACAAGAAGATTGCTAGAGCTTTCACTACAAGAATTCATACCGCGGACCCCTTGGGACCCGTTTGATGGCGGCACGAAGCAGGGCTCTCGCGCTCTCTCCTTGCGACGACTTCATCGAGCCTGAAGCTTTTACCTAGATGCCGTCGATTTTTTATACGAGCGGTCCAACGAGAAGGTCCGGACGGCATTCAGTCCACGTGGGGTCAGCTTCGATCCGAGGCAAATGTGGGATCTTCCCTTCTTTCATGGTTGGCGGCGGCAACGGCGACGATGGCGAGATGACGATAACCATGATGGCGAGACGGGGGTCCTGGCCTCGGCATCACCTTCACCCATACAAGTAACATCGTGGGACCGGCTCGGGGTATCCGTCCCTGCTTCCGCGAACGTGGTATGGTGCCTCGGGGGGCTGGGGCCTCAGTGTTTCAACAGCCACCTCTCGGTCGAGTGGGCGTTAGTGGCCCTGTAGTCGAAGCCCACCTCTGGTTTCAAGCACCGGGCTTGGCCGCCGGCTCAGCAGGTGTGTTCGCTGCTGCTGACCCGGCTGGGTTCGCGACTCATCAAGCAGAGCAGATGGGTCGACCTTTTTGAGGTCGATATCGGCCCGCTTCCTGCACAACGAAGCAAGACATCAGGACTGTATTTTAACACACAAACGACTACAGAATGCTCGGAGATAGCGCACCTCTTGGAAAACTTCAGCTTCCTGCTAGCGTGGCCCGCTCCCGGGCAGCGAAAGCGCTAGCAATCCGGCACTCGCCAAAGGTCCCTAATAATGGTCGGTGTCCGAGCCAAAAAAGCATGTGGTGTTATCGGACGGCAGAGGTGCATATCGGCCTGAGTTTGGCCTCGACTCTGGTACCTAATAAATCGGTTGGTTCGGGTTCCTTCGCCCCAATCCGGCCCTCTGTTTTCTGGTTGGCCCCTTCGCGGCGCTGTTGCTGAGTTACGACACCGTCGAGCCCCTCAAGCCCCAGCTGCTCCTCAGCCTGGGACATCCCAGGATCGACCGCATCCCCAAATTTCTATGTGGGCGTTGTGGCAAAAACAATACCCCAAAACAATATATGCGGGCTATGAAGGCATTTATTTGCTTTATCCTGTTAAGTAAGCACCAAGCACTTGTTGGATTTTAAACAAGCCCGCCAAGCGGTAACTGTTAGAATACTCAATTCCTTGGTGGCCCCGGGAGTTTGTCCTGTAAAGACGCCGCGATTTTAAGATCGCGGCACGCGCGGAAAAAGATTCATGACAACAAAGGCCAAAAACCATCATGGCCCCCACTCGCCCCCAAACGATTATCCCTTAAAAATTGGGCTCGCCGGCCTCTTCTGTCCCCGCTCTCTTGGAGCCCCCCCGCTCTTCCTGTTTTCCCTTACTAGGTTGGGCATCGGGGTTGGCCAGAAAAGGGACTCCTTGGCCTCTTCTTCCGACGCCCAACGCAGACAATGGACGAGAATCTTCATCAAATTTCCTCATGCCACTACAATCAAGTCGACAAGATTACCATCACGCAAGGTTGAACGCAATCAATCGTTCCACAGGCGTTCACCACAGAAAAGTAGAAGGGACCTTGGTCCGCGGGTTTGTACCCGGATGAAGCTATAGGCAGCAGCTCGGCGGTTATCATCTTCGGTGGCAACGACCCCTTTCGGAGAAGTAGCCGAACAAGGTGATCAGTTACTGCCCCTTGTTCCGCTGTCTCGCTGCTCACCCGGTCGGGATCGTGTTTACCTCTGAAGGCCCAGCCCGAAAGCACTTCTCAGCTTCAGCGGCTGGACGCGCCTCGTCAGGAAACGACGAGCCACCCAGGGCCCGGTTCAAGCCGGGCCTTCTTGAGGTCATCTATCTTCGTCAGCAATATGTGTGCCTGGCCCAGTTCTTTCAAAGGTTGGGCTCCGAAGACCAGCTTGGCAACCCCACCGGCGGCATACCAGTAAACGGGCGCAAGGAAGGAGCTAGATCGGCACAGTAAAACCACTCCTTGTGCCAGCCCTTCAGAGAAGATTTCAAGGGCAAATCGATATATGTTTTCTTCCCATCACTCCTTAGTTGAAGACCAGCCCCCCCCAATCACACTGATATTACCTCTTGGAAGGCTGGGGCTTGACATGGAACAAGTGTCGGAAAGAGGATGAAATGGGGCTCAACACCCAGAAAGCACTCGCAAAGAGTAACGAATATGGAGATCTGAAGGATCGAGTTGGATTTAAATGCACCAAACTCCAGCCCGTAGAAAATCAAGGATGCGGCGGAAGAAATCAGACGACGGAAGACACAAGCCCCGATCAAAGAAAGAGGCGAAAACTACCGTTTCACCAGGCCGGGGGTTGGGGCTCGACTCATCCCTCGCGACCGCCAACGGATCACTTCTTGGCTGGGCAACTTCAGCTCGCTCTCCAACCGTCTCAGCTTCACCGAGCCGCAATCCGAGATCGGCCAAGAAACCTCCCTGGCGCACCCGCAGGATTCGTCGCCTTCGGCATGACTGGAGGTGTTGAGATTGGGGGAAAGCAAATCGGGGGCTTGGAATAAACGAAGAGGATTGAAATCGCCCGAGTCCGGGTGGGGAACGGCTGCTGCTAACCCTAGCCGGGCGGGAGGCGAAAAGCTAGGCGCGAAGGTGGAAGATGAAGAGATTGGTTGCTTTGGGGAAGACGATGGAATCTTTTTCTCTCTCCCCATCCTTTTATAGCCTGAACCGACTAGACGGGCCCAGGCTTGCACAGTTGGTATTGGGCCGACAAGACATGAGTTCCTACAGTAGCATGCCCCATGTGGGCCGCCCGCAGGCTGAGTTGAAATTATAGCGCTGATGCTACTAACAGGAGCCGATGAGGTAAACAGATATGCTTCATGAGAGCCTTATTGCTAAACAAATATGTTTGGGTATCTGTCTTATCCACCAGGTCTCGAGGATATATCCTTACAAGGATCACAAGCTGGTCTTCATTAAAATTGGGGATGCAGGTATCTCTCTCGAGTACACCTAACCACGCAATGGATTTATTTTTCATAAAGTGGTACTTGGCCGACATGCGTGGTCACAAGTTGCCCTGAGCAACGTTATTCCAGCCGACATGACGCTGAAGAGTCTAACTTTCGAGTAGTGCACTACTCGGGAGAGACTATAAATCTTCATTCCCGCTGACATGACGCGGATGAGTCTAACTTCTAGGTGGGACGCCACTCGGGAAAGACTATAAACACCCCCTTTCCAGCTGACATGACGCTGAAGAGTCCCATATACGAGTAGTATCCTACTCGGCAAGACTATAAACACACATTCCGACTGACATGAAGTCGAAGAGTCCTATATACAAGTAGCCTCCTACTCGGCAAGACTATAAATTATATTCCGGTTGACATGATACCGACGAGTCTCATATACCAGTAGTAATCTACTCGGGAAAGACTTCAAGGTTAAAGATCTTTGACTTTATGTTTAATTGTCTTCACAATTAAGCACAAAGTCGGGGGCTACACCTAATAGGTGCGCCTATTCGGCGCACACTATTTATATATTTACATGAAGCCCTTCATAGCCTCGCTGCCAGCTGACATGAAGCAGGACTCGGGAAGACTTACTCGGACAAAGAGTACTCGGGAGCATCGCACTCGGGTAACCTTCACCGTGGAGGAAGAGCACTCGGCATCAGCTGTGACTCAACTATGAAGGTCTCAGGGGCTACTGTGGGAGCCATGGGCCCCGGGTACCTCACTACAAGCACATGGGCCACTCGGATAGAGGATGGGCCAGATCATGTAATTAGAGATAAGATAGCACCCGGCAGGCTGTGCCTTGTACAATAAGGAAACATAGCCTTAGTCGGATAGGATTCTATCTCTAATAAGGAAATCCCTTGGTCGTATCCGACTGGGATCCTTACCATGTACCCCTGTCCCCTAGTATATAAAGGGAGGCAAGGCGCCCTATGAGGGCAACCCAGATTATTGATCACAAATCCACCTCAGAGGAATAACACCTCAACTGGACATAGGGTATTACCTCACATTGAGGGCCTGAACCAGTATAATTCCCTCGTGTTCCTCTGCAATCCACCGAATTCCAGATCGCCGAGTACCCCCATAGTATTATTGCCGGTGCAAAGCATCGACAAATGTGGCCATTGCAGCTCATGATCAGGAGAATCACAACCATGTCGTCATCATGGGATTGGATAGGCAGATTCAACACTTAAAGACGGAGGTTGCTACACTCAAAGGATAGACACCAGCACCAGGGATCAAGATTCACAACACTCCTGTGAAGAGGACCCATCCCCCGGCCATTTTTCAGCTGGCAGAAAGGAAGACCCAGGTAGTGGGAAACAATACCCCGCTTCGTATTGGAGCCCCTACACCAGCAAACATGGAAGATAGAGAAGGAGAACCTAGTGAAGGGTCGAGCCGTTCGTGGATGGTTCTCGCAGTCGTTCAAAAGATGAAGACGACAATGGATCCAAGTACGACTCTGACGCCAAAAGAAGTCGTACCCCTCAGTAGAGTTCACCCTTGAAGCGTTATGTTAACAGTTGTGTTGCTTAGGTGTTGCTTGTGAGTGTGGGGTTTTAGGTAGTAGCTTATGTCAAAGGGTGGTGATGTAACTACTTAAGTTAGGAGTTTTTCTGTTGGTGTGGTGTGAGACTCAAAAAATATAAATGTTTAATTACTCAGTTTAGATCAATATAAGTTAAAGTTTAAATAATATGTACCTATCATAAGGGTCCCTTTGCTTTTCTCGTCTATGTTTTGTTCCCTACAGATGGTGCTTACCGCAGTGGAAACAACAACCAGCAGGATGGCAATGACAACGGAGGAACGTCCGGTCAGCACATCCCCAATGGACCCTCACCATTGCACGAGAACCCTACATTGGCCTAGGTGCTGGCCAACCAGAACCAACTGATGGCAATTGTCGGAGGATGGAACCCGACGGCGGGAAGTCAGGAGACCCCCCTTTTGAGATTCGGCCAGGGGAGTAGTTCTCAGGCGGAGCCGGCTTCGGGTGGAAGAAGATGAATCAGCGCTCAGGACAGAAACAGAGGGGCCCGAGCTGGAGACGGGAAGGTCCAGACCGTCCGAATCGGGTCCGGACCGTCCGAATCGTAGTATCTCGCGGGGAAGACGATGAACAGCACGGGATTTATACAGGTTCGGGCCGCCGGAGCGTAAAACCCTACTCCTGTGTGTATGCTATGAGGTGGATGAATGTGGTATGGTGGTTACAAAGTGAAGCTAGCTCACGGCCGGAGCCGAAGAAGAAGTGCAGTTGCTAGAGAATGAGCTCGGGAGCAAAGAGTTAGAGAGAGCTCAGTTCTGAGTCCGAGAGAGTCCTCCCCTAAAAGTGGCATGGATCCTCCTTTATAGGCGAGGGGAGTCCACAGTGCCGGTCATACGTGGTGAGAGAGAGATATGCCACGTCTTGTCGTGCCGGTCGGCGCCCGCCTGCTGCGTCGTGCCTGGAGGAGCGTCTAGTTGCCGCCTGCTCGGCAGCTGCGGGTGGCTAGAGCTGGTCTGCTGTCGCCTTGTCGGGTCTGCTCGTCTTGTCGCCCGACTGCTGCAGGCGGCTGTCCCCTGGAGATGCTGTCGGGAGACAAGCGGGAGGCGTCCTATCGCTTCACCATTAATGCAGGTATATTTGGGGAGTTGGTCCGCCGAGCTCCTCAAGTGAATCGGTATCGGCTGTCAGCAGTCGGCTCGGCATCGGCCTGGGGACCGGTCATCGGCACCCGGGGCCGGGGGATCGGCGCCCGGGTCCGGGGCACCGGTGCCCGGGCCCGGGAACGAAGAGAAGGTGCCTCGGGGACGTGCCCGGGGCCGCTGGAGACAGCGCCCCAGGGACGAGCCCGGGGCCGATGGCTACGGTGCCCCGGGGATGAACCCGGGGCCGATGGCATTGACGCCCCGGGGAACCAACGTGGCCGGTGACCCACGCGTCCACAGGGCATGTGGGACCCCCTGTCCCATTTCGCCGACAGCAATATTCATGCAACAGATGCAGAACCAGCAAAATCAAGGACCTCAACAGCAGATGCCCCCTCCTCCTCCACCACAGAACAAGCTGGTAGAATTCCTGCGTGTGAGGCCTCCTACCTTCTCGAGAACGACCAACCCAGTGGAAGCTGGGGACTGGCTCCACGCCATTGAGAAGAAGTTGGGTCTCCTGCAATGCACAAACCAAGAGAAGGTCTCATTCACCTCTCACCGGCTACATGGGCCTGCATCTGAGTGGTGGGACCACTTCTGGGCTAACCGAGTTGATGGCCAGCCTATCTCATGGGCAGAGTTCACAGTTGCGTTTAAGAAAACACACATCTCCGTGGGTGTAGTGGCTTTGAAGAAGAGAGAGTTCAGGGCTCTTAAGCAAGGCAACCGGTCTGTGACGGAGTTTCTTTATAAGTTCAACCGCCTAGCTTGTTATGCACCTGAAGACGTCAGCATGGACTCCGAGCGACAGGAAAAGTTCTTGGAGGGATTGAATGATGAGCTCTCTGTCCAGATGCTCTTTGGAGACTACGCGGATTTTAAGAAACTAGTGGATAAGGCCACGCCAGGAGGACAAGCACAACAGGATGGAGAAAAGGGAGCGCAAGATTGCTAGCTTCCGAGCTCAACAATCTAGTAACTAGAGGCCGCGCATGGTTGTGCCCCCTCAGGTTCAAAAAGGAGGATCTTCGTCGTCTGCACCCCATCCTCAACGCCAGTTCTACAACAACAATACTGGCGGTGGTATGGTGGCCAACCGTCCTCCGCGCTCAGCTGCCACGACTGCCCAGAATCAACAGCCCAAGAAGGAAGTTGGAGGGAAGTCCCTGAATTGCTACAATTTTAGTGAGCCCGGACACTATGCTTCGCAATGCCTGAAGCTCAAGCGTCTCAAGCCAGCTGCACCAGGATAGAACTCCACCAACGTGGTCAAGGCTCGGGTGAACCACGTCATAGCTAAGGAAGCCTAGTCTGCACCAAACGTCGTCCTAGGTACGTTTCTTGTTAACTCAGTTCTTGCAATAGTATTGTTTGATTCGGGGGCTACACATTCTTTCTTGTCAAGGGGTTTTGCAAACAAACATGGGATACCTAAGGAGAGGTTAAGAAACACTATGGTGGTAAATACCCCCGGCAGTCAGATGCCTACAACTCTTTATAGCCCTTCTGTAATTATAGAAATCTAAGATGCCTCTTTTCTAGCCAATCTGTTCTTGATAGAATCCAAGGACATAAATGTCATCCTAGGGATGGACTAGTTAACCCGTCACAAAGGAGTTATTGACTATGCCACTAGAATTGTTACCTTGACTTCTAGCCATGGAAATAAGGTGACTTTCTGTGCCCCCTCTACCTCACTCTCTTTGGCATCTCTAAACCAGGTAGCCATAGCCGAAATCCCTATGGTACGAGATTACCCTAATGTCTTTCCTAATGATCTACCTGGAATGCCACCCAAGAGGGACATTGAGTTCAAAATATACCTGGCCCCAGACACCGCTTCTATCCATAAGAGACCCTATCGGATGGGCGCCAATGAGTTGGCCGAAGTGAAGAAGCAAGTAGAGGAGTTGCTTGCAAAAGGTTATATCAGGCCCAGTACGCCACTTTGAGGAGCACCAATTATTTTCGTGGAGAAGAAGGATGGAACATAGAGGATGTGTGTGCATTATCACGCACTAAATGAAGTCACTATCAAGAACAAGTATCCTCTGCCTAAGATCGACGATTTGTTTGATCAATTGGAAGGAGCCACTATATTTTCCAAGATAGATCTTCATTTTGGTTATCACCAGTTGAGAATCCGTGAGGAAGATATACCCAAGACTGCTTTTACCACTCGGTATGGGCTATTTGAGTGTACCGTCATGTCATTTGGATTGACGAATGCCCCGGCTTTCTTCATGAACCTAATGAAAAAGGTGTTTATGCAATACTCGAACAAGTTTGTGGTAGTTTTTTAATCGATGATATCCTCATCTATTCCAAGACCAAGGAAGAACACGAGCAACATCTTCGTATTGTGATAGGAACAGTGCAGTAGCATCAGCTGTATGCAAAGTTTAGCAAGTGTGGGTTTTGGCTTCCAGAGATGAAGTTTTTGGGACATGTTGTCTCCATAGGAGGAATTGTGGTGGACCCAACCAATGTAGAGTTAGTAACCAAGTGGAAGCAGCCGCAAACAGTTACAGAGATTGGAAGTTTCCTAGGATTGGCGGGATATTACCACAGGTTGATAAAGAACTTCTCTAGAATTGTGAAGCCCATGACCTATCTACTTCAGAAGGACGTGAAGTTTTCATGGACTCTAAAGTGTGAATAGAGTTTTCAAGAGCTGAAGAAGAAACTAGTATCTGCGCCCGTGTTGATCATGCCAGATCCCAAGAAGGGTTTTCAAGTTTATTCTGATGCATCTTGCTAGGGTTTGGGGAGTGCGTTGATGCAAGAAGGAAGAGTGGTGGCGTATGCCTCACGGCAATTGCGACTACATGAGAATAACTACCTACCCATGACTTGGAGCTAGCAGCCGTAGTTCATGCCTTGAAGATCTAGAGACATTGCCTCATTGGTAACCGTAGTGAAATCTACACGGATCACAAGAGTTTGAAGTACATCTTTAACCAACCGGATCTAAACCTTCAACAACGAAGATGGTTGGAGCTGATCAAGAATTACGACATTGGAAACCACTATCATGCGGGGAAAGCCAATGTGGTGGCTGACGCTCTTAGTCGGAAAAGTTACTGCAATTTGCATTAGTGGCTACTTTGGAAGCACAGCCTACGCTAGTGAACCCAGAGCAACGACCCTGACATCCTAGAGATCAAGAAGAATATTAGTAAGGGTAAAGCCAGTGGATTTCTAGAAGATGAACAAGACACGGTGTGGTTCGGAGAACGAATTTGCATTCCCGATAAGGAGGAATTGAAGAAACTGATCTTGGATGAAGCTCATGGTACTCAATACTCTATCCATCCTGGTAGCACCAAGATGTACCAAGACCTTAAAGAGAAGTTTTGGTGGTCTAGCATGTGAAGGGAGATAGCTGAATATGTTGCTATTTGTGATGTGTGCCAACGTGTGAAGGCTGAACACCAGAAGCCCGCAGGACTACTACAACCTCTCAAGGTTCTCGAGTGGAAGTGGGAAGAAGTTGAGATGGATTTCATCACAGGATTACCGAGAACTGCGTAAGGATATGACTCCATTTAGGTGGTGGTTGACTAACTCACCAAAGTATCCCACTTTATATCGGTCAAGACGACCTATTTTGGTAGTAAGTTGGCAAAACTATACATGGCCCAAATTGTGTGTTTGCATGGTGTGACACGTAAGATCGTGTCAAATAGAGAAAGTCAATTCACCTCCAAGTTTTGGAAGAGGCTTCAAGAGGAGATGGGTACACGGTTAAACTTTAGCAACGCGTATCACCCACAAACTGATGGTCAAACCGAGCATGTCAACTAGATCTTATGTTGAGAGCGTGTGCCATAGACTTCGGTGGAAGTTGGGACAAGAGTCTGCCTTACGCCGAGTTCTCCTAGAACAACAATTACCAGGCAAGCCTCCAGATGACCACTCCTTTGGGATCAAACCGGAGAATGACAAGTGTATGGAACAGATATTCTAAGGGAAGCCGAAGAAAGGGTGAAGATTATACAAGAGCGTCTCCGGGAAGCCCAATCTCGTCAGAAGAGCTATGTGGATAATCGTAGAAGAGACCTCAACTTCGAGGAAGGAGATTATATGTATCTCCGAGTCACACCGCTTCGAGGGGTCCATCGGTTCCAGACCAAAGGAAAGTTGGCACCGCGTAATATGGGGCCATACAAGATAGTGGGTCGAAGAGGAGAAGTCACTTATCAATTGGAGTTGCCTCCCATCTTGGCTAGGGTGCACGATGTCTTCCATGTATCCCAGTTGAAGAAGTGTCTACGTGTGCCTACCGAGGAAGCTGACCCCGCACAAGTAGAGATTCATGAAGACCTGACCTATGTCGAGAAGCCCATCTGTATTTTGGAGACCAGTGAGAGAAACACCTGAAGCTGAGTGATCAGGTTTTGTAAAGTACAGTGGAGCAATCACTCGAAAGAGGAAGCGACATGAGAATGCGAGGATGAATTGAAGTCTGCTCACCCGCATTTGTTCGCCTAATCTTCCAAATCTCGGGACGAGATTCTGTTTAAGGGAGGGAGGTTTGTCACACCCTAAAATTCTGTAAATATTTAAATCTTGAGAAAATGGATTTTTAGAATTTATTTAAAAGCCCAAGGAGTGAAATATTAAAAATATGTGAAAATTTTCAATAGAAAGTAGGCCCAGATAAAATTTTATAAAATACTTTGCTTAATCCTTTAGCTCCTGGAATTTTCTGGGAATTAATTGAGTAAGGAAAGTATTTTTAATAAATAAAAGAGCATTTCAGCAATTATTTTCAATGGAAAATCCTTAGAAATCCTTTTCTCAACTGTTGGGCCGATTTCAGCCCGTTCATGTTCCCTCTCCCGCTGGCCTGCCTCTGCTCTCTCTTCCCCGCGCACGCGCCCCGGCCTAGCTAGCCAGATGGCCCGTTGGCCATCTCCCCGCAGTCACTCACTGACAAGTGGGGCCCACCTGTCAGCTTCGTCCCCGAGCTCAGGACAGAGTGGTATGTTTCCTTCAAATGTGTATTTATTTTGCAATGTCATCGGGAGGGAAACCCTGTTATTTGATTATGGCCCTTTTGAGATCACTTGTTATTTGTACCTATGGGATAATTTGACTAGCTAGCTTTGATTATTGGTTAGGTAGAATAACTTTAGGATCCTGCTTAGCCATACTTAGAAACTATAGTGTAACTTATGGTCTATCACTTAACTATTACTCATGATATCTGGTTAACATGAAATGATGATCTAGTCCACGATCGAGGTCGTGTGTGGTTAATTAATTGGTCAACTAAAATTTGACTAAATGGTGGGTCGTGAGCACATGGAGTGTTGTTGATGCCAGGGTGCTAATGACACTTAAATGATGTATATATTCCTGGAGCTCTTTCTTCATATACAACATAAAGTGGTTTTTCTTCTATATTCTCAAGGCTTTCTGAAGTAGGCATTAGTTCATTTAGCATATTGAAATATTCTGCCAAACTATTTAAGATTGATAACATATAGCCCTTATCTTCCCTTTTATTGTTATACTGGAACCAAAAATTGTCTAGGAGACATTCTTGAACTTCATCAATTACTACATGGTCTTTTGGCTCAAATTTGTATGTATTTGGAGGAAATATTATTAGCCTATTTTCAGATCCAAAGCTAAATGATTCAACCCCATTGAAATTCATACACCTCTTCATTCCTACAAAATAGATGAACGAGAAAACCAATCAAGAAGACTATTATCTTTCCCTTCTATATGCTCAAAGATAACTTTATAACCATTTCCAGTAATTATATCTTCGAATAAAACCCATCTTCTAGTTGAGCTTTTCTTACTATTGATTTGATTATGATATCTACATATGGCTTCACAATCCTTTCTGACTGTGAATTCTTTAAATCCTAAGTATAACCGGAAAGCATTTATTGCATATATAATTGCCAAGATCTCCCTATCCGTATTATTTACAGTATTTAATTTATAACTTCCCGATGTATATCTACATATTTTTTTTCTTCTATTTTTGTTTGGTTTTGTTTCAGTATAGCTCCCCATCCCAATTTAGAAGCATCAGTTTCAATGGTAAAATAATTATCGTCTAATGGTAATTCTAAAGGTTTCAAATTTTTGATTTTGTCTTTTATGATTCTTACTAATTTAATGTCTTCAGAATTGAAATACCTTTGACCATTTCTTTTCTTAATTTAGCATATAATGGTCCAGCCAATTTTGCCAAATTATCTATATAATTTCTAGCATAATTTACTATCCCTAAGAATTGTTGTAGGATCTTTTTATCATTCATGACATCAGGAAATTTTAGTATTTTCTTAGCAATATGGTCTTGTAAATATATTTTTCCTTCTCCTATCTCATGCCCAAGAAAATTAATCTTTTCTTTGCAAATTTCCATTTTCTTTTTTGATAGTATTAATCCATTTTGTTCAACCTTTGTGAAGAATACTTGAAGATGAGCAATGTGCTCTTTATAAGATTTCGAAAATACTAGTAGGTCATCTATATAAACTATTATAAATTCTTGATTTTTATTAAAAATATTCTGCATCTTTCTTTGAAATAATGCAGATGCATTCTTTAAGCCTAGAGGCATAACAAGCCATTCAAAATGTCCCTGTGGACATGTGTGAAAGTGCATCTAGCACCCTATGTGGGTTTTGGTTGATTAATAACAAAACGGTTAAGGGACTAATGATTCTATTTAGCTACGTATAGATATTAGTCCCATGTTACTTAGGTGATACATGGAAACCCCTACAAGCATGATGCAATGCTGCAAGAAGACTAGACGCTTATTTTAATTTTCTCTCATGCTTTTTGAATTTGAGTCTAGGCAAGCCATACTATTAAGGGGGGTTCTAAACAATGGCTCATGTATCATCAAGTGCTCAAGTCCATATCTTGTCTAGAAGAGAGACACCGTTGCACAATACTTACACGGGTTTTGGGGGGTTTCTGTCAGGGCAGTCGGATGTTCTGGTCGTCTGGGTCGGAAGTTTCAACCAGCCCTCTTTGTCTGGTGCTAAGTGTGGGTCGGAAGTTCCTAGCCTTTGGGTCGGAACTTCCGGGCCCTGGTTTGTGAGTAACTACTACATGACATAAGGATGTGGGTATTTAACCCTTCCATCCCCTCTAGGGCAAGGTTGTCCATTCCACTTTTGTTTTTGCATCTCTAGGGCTCTCCCATGGTTCCAAGCCTCCTTCCACCTAGTTCTTGAACTCCCATGGTAGTTTAAGGGTTGATCTAGGTGATTAGTAAGGGATTATACTTGAGAGAGAGCTAGGAGTTCCTTGAGCACTTGGGGATCAACGTCGGGCTACTATTTGGAGCTTGTTACTCTTGAAGGGTGACCTCCTAGATGGTTAGGCATCACCTGCGAGCATCCTCAAGCTATGGATTGATCCGAGCAAAGTTTGTGAGGGTGGACCTTGCCTCCGAAAGAAAAAGAGATAACTTTGAGTAAGAACCGAGTTGATCTTCGTGGTCGCTAGGTGAGACAAGGAGTTAATCGAGATCCGGCTCTTAGGAACTCCTCAACGGAGACGTAGAATCTTTGTGAACTGAACTTCGGGTAAAAATCGCTTGTTCTTCACTCTATTTGCCCTCTTTGTGATTCACTATCTAGTTGTCCTTGATCTTGTGATATGTTTCTATAGTGAGCTGTCTGCATACATTTTCTCACTGTTTAGGGTTCCACATCTTGCTATTTGGTTGTGTTGTGTATTGCTCAAGAGAGCAACACACAACTGATAGGAAGTTCCGGGCCCTAAGGCCGGAAGATTCGGCCAGTCCTCTCGGTTTGGCCGAGAGCTCTGGTCGGTAGTTCCTACATTTTGGTCGGAAGTTCTGGCCTGTTGAATTTAACGGGTATAATGCAAGATTTTTCAGAAACGCCTATTCACTCTCCTCTAGGCGACATCCAAGGGCTTTCAATGTGAATGCTGTCCAAGGTATACATTCTTCAGATATTTTTACTTGCCAAAATCCTGCCTTCAAATCAAACTTTGAGAAATATCTACTTCCTTGTATCCTATTAATCTATTCTTGTTTGCTTGGTATATTATAGGCATCTTCTATAATATTATCATTGAGTCTCTTATAATTAATTACCATTCTAGATTTTTCTCTACCTATTCAGCATTATTTCTAACTTTAAAAGTAGAAGATCTGTGAGGCTTCTACTTTCTCTTATTGCCCCTAATTTGAATAATTCTTCTATATGTATCTTAAATTCTTCTGTCTTTGGTGTGGCTTCAATGGGACTTGTTTTTATAATGTAATCAGAGTTTATTATGTTTAATTTACATACTATAGAATTTTTATCGCAATATTTCATAGGTATTTCTCCTATTATTTGAATATCTTCTAGCCTTCGCACTACGCTTTCTATATCTCTTTAGATTTTATGTCCCTATACCAATTGAGTGCGAATGATTGTAATCCGATGCATTCTATGTGAGTATTTTCTATTTGGCATTCTTCTATGTTATCACTAAGCTCTTTTGCTGCATCTATTTTAGGAAATTGCCTGATATAATTTTCTCTAGATTTAAAATTGAAAAATTTTAAGCGTTCTTGAGGGAAACCATGTTTTAGCACTTCGGAGATATAGGGAATATTATCTTGTTCTAAGATAAATGTATATATATACACACACATGCAGGGGCGGATTTAACATCCGGTGACCCGGGCAGCCATCTAGGACGTGCAATAGAATTCGAATAGTTTTCATAAATTATAAATAAAACTTTTATAGCAAATATTTTATATAGTAAGATTTATCTAGGCTCTAAAACTCTCCTGATCCACCACCGCATACAGCCACGTCACCACATGCCGTTAGCGATCTGGTACGTGCGGCTGTGGGCTATTTTCCGCCCATGTTTGACGTGTTGACGTCGCGACGAAACAGCGGACAAGCTTGGCGCAAGTTGGGGCCTCGTCTGATCAGAAGCTGCCCACTTTTTTCAGCTCCGGAGAGCGACTGATCAGCTAGCTAGGCCGACGACTCTGTTGGATCGATGTATGTGCATGTTTTCGTCGCGAAGTCGCGGCTCATCGTCATCGAGATGGACTGGACATGCATGCATGTGATTGTGTCAACTCCTACTGGAGTCTGATCCTTTTTTTTAATTATACACTGAAGATGGATGACATGGGCAAATGGTTGATTTGTTGTATTATCCTTTGCTGTATGTTTGGTATCCTTCGCTGTATGTTTGGTACATCTCTATAGCCATCAGCCAGTCAGAGCTTACACTTAGCATGACCAACAACAATCCAAAATAAATTCTAATCTAAAATTTTAGTCCGTCAAGCAAAAATTAGACACCAATAGTTTTCTCTAAATATATTTAAAAAATTGGAATCGCATATATGCTTAACGCAAGTCGGGAGTATGTGATTTATTTCTGTTGGTATTTTGAGGTGGATCCACTTTTTCTTATTAGGAGATTTATGTGTTGAAGAGGTTATCTATTCACACCTAAAAAGGGATTAGATCGCTAGGAGAGAATTTTTGGATGGATTTTTGGTTTTGATGATGCTCTTAAACTATGGAACTGCAACCACGTCCTGTCATGTGGATTATGTCCGGCCCAACTATATGGGCAGCAAGTAATCATCCGTACCGTACCGGCCCAACTCTATGATCCGCACGAAATCCAGAGTTCCGCTCGGATAATCGGGCCGAAATATAATGGGCCTTATGTCCTATGAGCCCTAGTTGGATGGGCCGCGACGCTACCTTAGTTAGGCCCATTATACGCCAAGCTTGATTTGCCCTGTGATTTTCTTTTTTTAGATGGCTTGCGATTTTCCTTTCCAGATAGATGCTTTTCTAAAGGATTTAGTAGTATTGTTTGAATTTTTCAACAAAAATAAACTAGTGTTAAACTGACGCAGGCACCATATGCATCAGCTGAGAATATGTGGCTGCGTCAAACTGACCGATCTATATCAGCTGATCTTTCAGGCGATCCAAATCATGTTTAATAATGCTAGTTAGTGTTTTGTTAGGACCATATAAGCAGTCAGGGCTGACTGGTCATGGAGTCTGATTAATTGCTGATGGAGTCATCATGGAGAAATGAGGCATAAGACAATTCTATTTTTCCTTGTATGGAAGATTACTTTTTATGTTGTTTTAGTTTCTAACGTAAGTGCGACAAGTAAAACACCCACTTCTGAGAAGAAACAAACCGCAAATTAGACGGTTTCTTTTCGATAGTAGCAATACCGCCGTGCCCTTCCGCGTGAAGAAAGGAAAACGAGTGAATGGATTTCATAAGAACATATAAAACTTCCAATCTCCACCTAGCCAAAAAAAAATGGTAATGCGAAAATATTATTCTTTTGATGCTAATCGATGCCAAAATATCCACTGCAATCAGCCAATCGATGACATCGTAATCTGCATAAACAAAAATCTGCCCCCACTCAGAGTCACAGTCCTCCCCAAATTCCCACCGCACAAATTCAGTCAACCACTCGACCACCCTAACCACCCCTCGCGCCCGTCCACCGTGCCACCGGATCCCACTGGCCCCCTCCCAAGTCCCACCACGCCACCACCACCTCCCGCCCCGCACGTAGGGCTGAAAACGGTTGAAAATGATCGGAAAAACCCCTAAATCATTTCCATTTCCATATTTTGTACTCGGAATCGGAATCAAAAACGGTAACGTCGGAAATAGAAACGGCTTCGGAAAATTCGGAAACATCGGAAACGGAGTTGCTCGGTCGGAAATTCATCGATATCGATCGGACATCCATGAATTCGGATTGGAAATAACTTTTACCTCATATGTGATGTCTAGAGTAACTCACATAATCATTAAACATAATTATAGCAATATCATATAATAATCACCCATCACAGAAAGCAATGTCAATAATTATCCAACATGATAACACACAAGATGACAACGTAACAATGTCCAAAACCAATATACTAACACAAATGACAAATGAACATAATAGTGCGGTGACCGAACCACGAAGGAGCAGCCTGCAGCCGGTTCGGGGAGGCCGAGGGGGCGCCGAGTAGGCAGGCAGCAGGCAGAGCGCCGGGCAGGCAGGGCGCCGGGCAGAGCAGAGCGCCGGGCAGGCAGGCAGAGCGCCGGGGCAAGAAGGCAAGGCGCCGAGCAGGCAGGCAGGCAGGCAGGGCGCCGGGCAGGCCGGCGGGGCGCCGAACGGGAAGGCGGCGGCGGAGGCCGACGGGACTGGGCGGCGGTGAAGGCAGACGGGAGGGCGGCGGAGGAGAGCGGCGGGATGGGGCACTGGGCGGCGGCGGACTGGGCGGCGGCGGATGGGAGGGCGGCTGGGCGGCGGTGGATTCGGCGAAGGCCGGCGGGGCGGCGCGTGTGG
Source organism: Oryza meyeriana var. granulata (assembly GCA_003991445.1). Classification (NCBI taxonomy): domain Eukaryota; kingdom Viridiplantae; phylum Streptophyta; class Magnoliopsida; order Poales; family Poaceae; genus Oryza; species Oryza meyeriana. The sequence continues at coordinate 199,761 of RYFJ01000712.1, forward strand.
CTGAGATTGAGCGAGGCTGCGAGGGGATAAGGTTAGGTGAGAAGGCAGTAAGGGTATTCTAGGTAAATTTCCGAATAAATTTTCGAATCAGTACAATCGGTAAATTTCTGAATAAATATGGTAAACTTCGAAAACGTTCGGTAAACTACTGAAATTATTTTCGATACCGTTTCCGAGACCTCGATACCATTTTCCGGATCATTTCTGACCAGTACCAAAAAAAACGGAAAACGATCGGTAAAATCCGGAAAACGGCATCGATCGGTTCGGAAATTTTACTGACCGTTTTCAGCACTACCCGCATGCGAGACACATCAAACTCAACCGAGAAAACCACAAAAAAGGAGTAGAGAACAAGGCGAAAACGAGACGGGATCACGGGAGACGGACGGAGGCGCGCAGTCTCGCAAATCACAACGGCAGCAAAAAATGTTGCCTCTTTTCGACGAATTCCAACTCCGAACGCGACCGCACGCTGACCGCTGCGTGCCCGCGACGTCGCCGTCCTGCCAAGTGCCAAGGCGAAGCTCCCGCGAAACCCCCAACCTTTTCCATCCCACACCGCGCGGCCACGGCCACGACTGTTCATTCCCACTTCTCCGCGACCGCCTTAACTTTCTTTTCCACGCGCATGTCTCCTTCCGCGAACCCTCCCTCCCGCCTTCGCGTCGCCTCGCGCGACGGAGCTATATATGCGACGCCCCCCGCCGCTGAGCCCGGCACCGGCAACCGAACACCGAACTCGAGACGCGGAACGGAGCAAGGCGAAGGTAGAAGAGACCAAGGCCTCTCGAGAAGAGATCAAGAGAAGCGGAGGAGGAAGCAAGAGTGATTGATTTGAGTTAGCCATGGAGGCTGCGTCGGCGCCGAGCACGTCGTCCTACTCGTTCCAGTTCTCCCTGGCGCAGGCCGTGCTCACCATCTCCCTCAACGTCGTCTTCGTCTGGCTCTCCGCCATCATCAAGTCGTCGTCCTCGTCCTCCTCCTCCTCCTCGAGTTTCTCTGCTCGGCGCCGCGCCGCTGAGGCGCCCGCGCCCACGACGGAGGCGCCGGTGGAGAGAGGCGCTGGCGCGACGGCGGCCGTCGACCTGGGCGCGGTTCTTGGCCTGATGGGCGCGGCCGCAGAGGAGTCGGTGGGGTTCGAGGAGGCGGCCGCGCTGTTCGAGAAGGAGGAGGCGACCGTGGAGGAGGCCGCGGCTGCGTTCCGCGTGTTCGACCGCAACGGCGACGGGTTCATCGACGCCGCCGAGCTCGGGAGCGTGCTTAGGTCGCTCGGGTTCGCCGCCGGCGCCGGAGCGGCGGAATGCCAGCGCATGATCAACGCCTACGACGCGGATAATGACGGCAGGATCGACTTCCAGGAGTTCCTCAAGTTCATGGAGACGACAGCCTAGGGAATCCAGGATTCCATGGCGCCTAGTTCTCTGCGAAATCTTTATTCTTCATTCTGTTCTTTTCTTGACCTTAATTAGTTGAGCCGAATGATGCATACAGCATGTGTATACTCAATACGATTCTTTGTAATATTAGTACAGTTTAGGTTCTGTTTGGATCCTGGCATTGCAAAAATGGGTTCCTTTCCATTTTTACTTGAATTTGAATTGATCAAGATCGAATTCAAATGCCAATTTTCTTGTTTGGGTGCTATTTTGAGTCAAATTCCAATTTTAAACCAAACCGAACAAATTTTTCGCTCATCAATCTAATTAAGAAGACACCAAGGAGCAAATTTAAATTCGATGAATTTAATTTGATTTAAGCCTATAAATAAAAAACATGTACCCGATCATTGAATTCACATTGATTTTAGTTGCAAGTTACTCATCTATGCGTACTTGTCGCTAAAACCTTTGGATGTACCGATGTCCACCAGACATCAAGTTATATGCCATAAAACAAAAGGTTTATTAATTAAATATATGAGAAACGGGGGCGTTGTTGGTGCTTTTTTCTGATCAACACGAAGTCACTTAAAAATTTACGGTGTTACGGAATCACCAACTACCTTGATAGGAAGAAGCTCCTAACCAAGATGGGTTTAAAAATCACAAACCAACTAACGGAGCCGATTTAGATATCAAAACCAGCCTCTACGCCGTTTTAAATCGATTTGAGGGTAAAACCTGAGTGAGTCAGAAGTTTTACGGGATAAATCTACAGAGGATATTGCACTATCGCAGCGAAGGCGGACGATTTACGGCGCAAATTGACAAAGATGGACGAACTATGGTACTAGATAAAAGATAGGATAAAAAACATTGCTAAAAAGTAGAAAAGATAGAATGATTCGATTGATCGATTATCGGGGGTTTCTGGAGGGTTAATTGAATCAGCCATAGCCCTTATAAAGGGTTGGTCTTGCTTCCACAAAGCCTTCTCCATATCCTATTAGGTTTAAAGAACAATTAGGACTCAAGAAACCTCGGGCCCAAGCAAGAAAACACGAGATGTGCTTTAATTGGACTCGTACTCGGGGCTACCGGTCAGACCGTCCAGACGCCTGCTGTCTGACAGACCGACCTCTATGGGAAAACTTTGGCTTTTTTCAAATTAGCTTGAACTTGCTATAAATCTAATCTAATATCAAATTTGGGTGTCAACAGGTGCAATGAAGCGACATTAGAGATACATAGATAAAACATCTTGAGAAGTAGAGGGCAACACCAAAAATAAAGGAAAGAGGAAACACCGTCAAATCTAAGTGCTCCCATCTATGAAACATTAAGTACCACCTATTGAAACATAAAAAAATCATAAATAAAATATTCTTAATGTGAAACACTATCAAATCCACCGTTAAAACAGTCTGCTCTTATGCATAGACTATCGAGTTAACCATTGAAACATTTTGTAAGCATACCAGCGCAGAGAAGACTTCCATCTCCCTTTTCTGGCTAGAGGTTGTTGTCGAGTTTGTGGAAGAGCAGGAAATATGGCATTGGCATTCTCCTCTTCGATCAACTTTGACTCCCAGCCATCCGGTGCTCTACCTCCCAGTGGATAGATCGACCTCCTCCACCCCTTCTCCACGTCGTTCGAACTTAGTGGACGATGTATCTAGCTTCAGGCTGACTAGAGAGGATGAGGCAATGGTGGATCCAGCATGCACGCCCACTGCCTTCCTTCCCACACTTGTCTCGCCCTAGATGAAGCATGGGGCATACCACTGAGTTCAAGTCTCCGAGTCGTCAGGTGCCTCCGTCCTCGAGTTCAACCACGCCTTGCCCCCGAGCAGCTCGTTTGCTCCAAAGGCATCGTCCAGTAACCGGTATAAAAATCTAAAGATCCGATAAGACGGATAGTGAGGAAGGCGTCCGATATTTTTTTTTGGCATCGAACACCCGAGAGAGAGCATTGTTCTGAAATAGTTGAACATGTGATACAGAAGGTCAGATCCTCTTTGTCATATCATCACAGTTGGACCAGGTGAAACTAAACTTTACTTAACCTGTCCAGTTCATTCAGGGCCATTTTAGCGTCATATTCGGCTCGGCTCGGCTCAGGCCTCCTCGCCTGGTGGGCTTTTGGCTGCTTCTCCTCGTCGTCTCCGTCCCTCCCCACCTGAGACGGGGAGATGCGAAGGCCGTCGCCTTCGCCGCCGCCGGCGAGGGGCCCGGCGCTCGCCGCCGCGGCGGCCGTCGTGCTACTTCCGGCCATCTTCCCCGCGATCTTCATCCCGATTGGCCATGCCTTCCCTTCCCTCTTCTCTGTGAGCCCCCTGCCCCCCTCCCCTCTCCTCCTCGCGCGGCTCGAATTGGAGACGATGTGCTGTGGAGTAATTTGTTGGCTTCTTAGATACTGCTTCCTAGGGTTACGATTGGTAGTTCCAGGGACCCAACCACTTGGGATGTTTCCATTTTGACGGATTGCTATGTTGTAGTATATGGGGGAAGAACTGGCGTGTTAAATTCATGAGAAATTTGCTTGTTCTCTAGGAGTCTAGGTTACTCAGTTCAGTGCATGAGGTTGTATGTGACTGCAATGATTCTATGAATTGAAGCAGTATTGGATTTCTTAGTTTGGTTGTTTTATTCGTTTAATTTGAACCCCAAGTACATTGTACGATACAGAAAAGTATGTTTTCAAGGAATTATTCTATGACCTTGTATTTACTTGGAGGGTTAACTAGGTAGATTGTTGTCAATTTTTTGCAGGAGTGGAATGCCCCTAAGCCGATGCATGAGTCTCTTCTGAATGAGGCTTTGCAGCGAACAATTGTGAGTACACAAAAATCTGCTGAAAACTAGAGTATTTATGTTGGAGCCCAACTGTAACTTTTATTTTGTATAGTCAAACGAACAAAAGAGAGAGCTGTGGTCACCGTTGCCGTACCAAGGATGGAAACCATGCTTGAAGTCATCAAGTGTTCACGGTAACCTACTGAAATGACATGACTCCCACAGCGATAGAAATTAGATTCTTAGTCAGTTCATTTTATGAATTATAGGGGTAACTTTGGAACCCACTGGATACATCCAAGTATTTCTTGATGGTGGACTCAACCAGCAAAGAATGGGGGTAACATACTTCCTATGCACTGATGCTATGATATAGAACTTAACGTGACTAGCATTGGGACTTTAGATTATCCAGTTCTTTCCTTTCTGTTCTTTAGATATGTGATGCAGTTGCTGTTGCTAAAGTTCTGAATGCGACTCTTGTGATCCCACATCTTGAAGTAAACCCTGTTTGGAAAGATACAAGGTGCTTTCGGATTTTCTGATGATTATCTTTCTTAATTTTTATCTTCCACTGTTTGATTCGAAGTATACCTTTGTGCTCATTTTACTGTAGCTCCTTTGAAGAAATTTTTGATGTGGATCATTTTATCAACACCTTAAAAGCTGAAGTTTCAATAGTCAAAGTTCTCCCAAAAGAATTTTCCTGGAGCACAAGAGAGTACTATGGTACAGGCATCCGTGCTACAAGAATAAAAACTGCACCTCTTCATGCCTCAGCAAGTTGGTATCTGGAGAATGTCAGCCCTATCCTGCAAAGGTTTGTGAAACATTGACTTTCATCGTTTCTCTGTTAAACATACATTTTGGTTATGTAGTCTGCTTTCCTAGACTTTTCTGAAATAATTTCCTCAAGTCGGTCTCATATGTGTAGCTATTGATCATATTAAGGTTACTAAGAAATGGTCATGACATTTAGCCTGGGTCAATGGCCACTGATCTACCTCCAATATGACTAAGGAAATGGTCATGACATTTAGCCTTGGTCAATGGCCACTGGTCTAGCTCACACTGTATTAACATGGCATTCTGTATTGTTTGACTTTGTTAGTTGGTCAATTTGCAAGGTGAATCATTTAGCAGCCATCTTACCTACCATCTGTTTCCTTGCCAGCTATGGCATTGCTGCCATTGCCCCCTTTTCTCACCGTCTTGCATTTGATGACTTGCCTGCGGATATTCAGTGTCTGCGTTGCAAAGTTAACTTCCAAGCTCTGGTTTTTTTGCCCCACATTATCTCACTGGGGGAGACTCTTGTGAAACGCTTGAGATCTCCTGTCCAGGGCCACTCCAGTGAACTTATCCAACATGTTGGAGGTGACACAAACCAAGCTGGAAAATATGCAGTTTTGCATCTCCGTTTTGATAAGGTAAACGGAAAACTTCTCCAATACATTTTCACGATGGTGCCTTTTGTACTCTTTGAAACATTTCTGCTCAGGATCATCTCAAAGGGAGCAACATTTTCAGGATATGGCTGCGCATTCTGCTTGTGACTTTGGTGGTGGCAGAGCTGAAAGATTAGCTCTGGCTAAGTATAGGCAAGTCATCTGGCAAGGGAGGGTATTAAATTCACAGCTAACTGACGAGGAGCTTCGGAACATGGGACGCTGCCCATTGACTCCAGAAGAGATTGGGCTGTTACTGGCAGCTCTTGGATTTGGTAGCAAAACTCGAATCTATCTTGCCTCTCACAAGGTTTGACTCTTCTGCATGTTCACCAATTTTTTTTATGGTATTAGGAAGGTCTAATATACATAGTGTATTAAGGTATATGGCGGGGAAGCCAGGATCTCTAGCTTGCGCAAACTCTTCCCTCTAATGGAGGACAAGAGGAGCCTTGCATCAGAAGAGGAGCTAGCCAATGTTGAAGGCAAGGCTTCTGTACTAGCAGCTCTTGACTACTATATCAGCATGCACAGTGACATTTTCATCTCTGCATCTCCTGGGAATATGCACAACGCACTGGTAAGTTCTGTTGGATTTTGCATTTGCTTGATCTCGTCCTTTTCGTTACTGGTCTTGACTAGAAGAATTTGTTGAAATTTAGATGGCTCACCGTACTTTTGAGAATTTGAAGACCATAAGGCCAAACATGGCATTGCTTGGGCGCATCTTTGTGAACAAGAGCATGGAGTGGTTGGAATTTCAGGAGGCTGTTCAAGCAGGACACAAGGATAGATATGGGCAAATCAGGCTGAGGAAGCCAAAGCAATCTATCTATACTTACCCTGCTCCAGACTGTATGTGCCAAGGGTAAACTGCTAAATTTCACATTGAAGGACTAGATTCTATAGTGCATGAAGCTGAAGGATTTTTGCTCAGCGACCAATGAATATTACAATGAAGTTCTAATTATTGTCAGTTTCTTAGGAAGACAAGGTTCTTAGGATATAGAGTTGGTTCAGAAGTTTTGGTTGAGCCAATAGCTTATTCAGCTGACCTAATTTTTACCCTAGAAGAAATTCAGTCTCGTTCCAGATTCAGTGTAAACATTGTACTTTTGTGACTGATGTTGACTTGGCCTATTGTATCTTATTTCTCCCTTTCAGACTACGCTCTGTGCAGATGTAAGTAACATCTTTTGTTCGTGAACTTGTAGTTGAACATCTGTTTTAATCGCGTCAGGGCTTAGGTCTGGCGAGAGGTGAGCTGTTGCTACGATGGACGTTGGATCTTAGCGAGGTGGTGCGGTTGACGGCTCAGATCTGTCCGAAGCAGAGTGGGCATGGAGGGGAGGGTTGGATTCGCGGAATCGGAAGGAGGCCTGTGCTTGGCCCGCGAAACATTTGCAATCTAGCGAGTTTCGGCCCAGTGAGCCCGCTTCCAGAAAACCCTAGCATCCCCCTCACGGGAGCTATATATTTCGTCCCAATGTGCCGCTCGTCCTCGCCGCCGGGACACCGATCCCCTCCTCCTCCGAATCTCCTCTAGGGTTTTCTCCTGGGATCCTCTTGTGCTTAACTGTTCTGATGAGAAGCTATCTCTTCTTCCTTGTTCTTGTTTTTTGTGGTTCTCGTTTCTCTCGCGTTCTTGGCAGTCTGGATCTTGGTGGTTTGGGCGGCTTCTCGATGGTAGGAAGCAGGTGATGAGAACAAGACAGGGACATCAGCACCCGCTCTCAAAAGAGATGGGAATGATCGACCGAAGTCTATAATGGGAATCTCTCTGATGCTTTCGCCTTTTCCAAACTCAGATCGATCTCTGCTATTTCTTCTCTCGTCTTCTGCTCGTTTGCTTGATATGATTTTCTCTTCTCGTTTTTATTCGTGTTGGTGTTTTGTGGTTCTTAGCATAATTTGAGAATTTGTGATTGATGTTGCTGCCGGTGATGCATAAACAAATGCACGTATTATCGGATTGCTCCGTGACGATGTAACAAATGTTGTCACTACCACTGAGGCAGCTCAGCATGTTCTTTTAGATGCATTTTGCTGTTGTACTTCGAATTAATCAGATGCATTTGCTGTTTTGAATCAGTCAGTTTTTTAGTTATATTTAGGGTTTTTGTATGTGTAGTTATCGATTGGTGCAAATTGCCTATGATGGTGTTAAATATACTTTGAGCAGCTCGCTGTGAAATAAACTTAAATCTGAGGCCATTTGCATCTGGAATGCATTGTTAAATTTTACAGATTTTAAGGGGTTTTGGTACGAATCGTACCAATCCGTGGATAATTAGCAATCGATATCTCGCCCCTCGCTAATTGACACCCCATATTTCCAAATAGTTTCACTCCGAATTGTCAAAAGGATTCTCAGAAGCTGAACTACATTTGAGAACCAAAAGAATTCAGAATAGAAACTCAGAAGAAAGAAGTGCGCTACATTTGATTTCTCAAAAGAATTCTCAGAAGAAAGAAAGTAGATAACTGCTAAACAGAATACCAAATGGGAAATGTGAAATGTGATAGTTGTCAGGGAACCAAAACAAAAAGGGAACCAGCTACATACAAAAGGAAAATGTGATAGCTGCAAGACATTTTACAAGAAAACAATTTAACTATTCTGAAGAAGACAATTTACAAGAAAAATTACTCACTCCATTTAAAAATATAAGACGTTAGGTTTCTGCACGGTATTTAAAGTTATATGTTCATCTTTTATTCTTTTATAATATATCAACTATAAAATTAACATCCTACAAAAATATTATCAAATATAAATATAGAATAATGCATACATGATATTAAAAGCATATATTTTATTTTAATTATTAGTTAAAATTTTTAAATATTGATTTTGTGAAAAAGAAGGCATCTTATATTTATAAATAGAGAGAGTATCTCAAAACTACGGTGCAAATGTACAATTGGCTGAAACTTCAGTGCCTCAAAACTCAGAAACAATGGTCTATGGAGAGTCCAGTTCGAGGCCACTGGTCTTTTTATTCAACGGTTGCTATAGTGGTCAGAATTGCAGTCATTACAGCGACTGCTGTGCCAAACCGGTTACCCTCCAACGGAACAGTATCGCTTACAGACGGTTTGATTTAAATAAATTTTATTTGAATTTAAATTTTTTAAAAAAATAAAAAATCTAAAAAAATTATTAGGTAAAGTTTGTGAAAATAACGAAGTTTACTTTATATTTTGGAGCTCCATCAAAATTTTAAAAAAAGAGATGCGTTAAGATATAATTTCTACTTTACGTAAGTGTAAAAAGATAGCAAGAGTTATGAAGAAAATTTTTTCTAGACATATACACAATTTTTTCTAAATTTTTACTATGTTTTATATTTTTTTTCATAATTTTTTCTTTTAGCTTCAACTTACTGTGTGGTTAACCACGATCTTACCGTGAGATTTGAAATTTTTGAATTTAAATTTTTAAAAATAAATTTTGTACGGTTTTGGATGATTACCGTGGTAACCTCTAAAACGGTATGTTAAACACTGCTTTAGAGGATCTCAATTCATCTTTGATAAATCACTCGTGGATGGACGCTCTTAAGTTGCCCTTAAGTTTTAGTCACATACTTGACCAACTCATACTTTGGTTCTTATAAATCGAGTAGCTCTACTCCTTTATTTGAAACATAGGAAACATTGGAATAGGAAAAACAAAGTATTGTGGGTAGAGATGTATATGTATAACAGATAATTCCGATTGCAAAATCTAGAAAAAAAAACTCCATTTCTTAATAAATGACGTCGTTGATTTTTATCATGGCGTTTAACCATTCATGTTATTTAAAATTAGTATAAATATATAAAAATATGAGTCATGCTTAAAAACTTCTTTAGTAATAAACCAAGTCACAACAAAATAAATTATTCTTACTTAAAATTTTTTTAATAAAACAAATGGTTAAATATCGTGTCAAAAGTCAATAACATTATCTTTTAAAAAATAGTGGGAGTTGATGAATAACCGTTAAATAGACAACAAGAAGTATTAGAGTAGAGAGGCTCAAACAACAAAATTCATGAGGTTTAATGTTAAATTTCCTCTATAAAACCTATTGATTGAGCCATTCTAAAGGAAATTTTGAAAGCTCCAATCTTTTGTTCCAATGGACCAAATAAAAAAAATTCTCAATAGAATTTAAATCCTAAAAAGTTCTCTATAAATTCTTTGTTACGAAGATCTAAATCCTAAAAAAAATACCAGCGTTTGAGCAGATAATTAGTAGCAGCAAAATGGAATTTTTTTTATTTTTATATTTTTTTAATAAAATATTTACAAAAGTATATTTTCATTTCAAAAATATACTCCCAATGCACTCTGGGAGGACGATTTGATGATGTGGCAGACGGCCGTAGGCTGAGCGGCCGACGGCCGTGTGCACTTTTGCAGGTGGCCCCTTGGTCATTAAAAAACCGCCCTCTAGGAGGACGGCAAGGGGGCCGCTTGCAAAAATGCCGGCCGAGGTGCCAACGCTTTTGAGGGCGGCCCCCTTGCTGCCCTCTGAGATGACGGTTTTTAGCTGGCCCAGTATAAAACCCCCTCCCAGACTCCAAAAATATCATAAAATTCACAGAAATCACAGAAAAAAAAGAAGAGACAGCTGAGAGCGAGGCTGAACGAAAGCAGCGAAGCTCTGCTGGTTTGCTGATTCATCTACAGGTAAAATTTATTGTCCCTTTGAAATTTCTATTTCTATGTAAGAATTGATATAGTATTGTACTGGTTACGTGTATAGTACTATATGAAAATAAGTTGTTACTCATATATCTGTAGGTTTTTAGTCAATCTGTTAGACGACTTAATTTGTGTAGAGATGGTAGTTATAAAATCTCGATTACACGGTTTTAGATGTGAGGAGAATGTTGGTACCTAGTTTAACTGTATTTTTTTTATCAACAGATATGTCAAATAAGATGATATTTCAATTATTTCACGGGCAAGGAAATGCTAGGTATGGTCTAGAAGGTGTAGATCTGTCGGAGTTTAGTTTAACGGCTAAGAGCATTGATGGGCCAGCTGAGAGAAGTTTTAGGTTAGTGTACAACTGGCTGATACGAGGCTTTCGACTGGACCCCCAGATCAATGCAATAACCTTATATGTTATAATCAGTCATGCAATTGAAGGTTTTTTTAAAAACTGATGCCGGTGGATTGCACTGCGACTTGGAGATGGTACATGGAGAATGCATTCCAACGTGGTTGGCCACTAGGCATACTTGTGTCGGTGTATGAGAAGGATAACATCACTGCTGCAATGCCCGTACAAGATGATAAGGGTCCAAGTACGACGGGAGGTAATGCCGAAACAATAGAAGACAATGAAGGAGGAAATGAAGAAGATAGATAGCCAATAGGTGCAGCAGATGAGGGAGAACTAATCGACACCATTGTCGAAGAAATGGATAGGGAAGATGCTGAAAACGAGCATGCAGAGTATGATGATTCGTCTGATGAGGACAATGTGATACCTGCAGAATGGAGCAACGATGATTTCTCTAGCCTTGTTATTTACGAGCGGCATTGTGCCATGGGAGTACAAGGAGAACGAGGTTATCTAGGGGGCTAAGTATGTATATGTAGAGGATTTGAAGGAGGCAGTAAAACAATGGACGGTGTCACTTCAGAGGGAGTTCTCGGTCGTGAAGTCAAGCAAATCTGTATATGAAGTGAAGTGCGTGAAGGATGGGTGTCCGTGGCGGGTGCACGCATTCAAGGGTAAATAAAATGATTATTGACAAGTTTCAATTGTGACCAAGCATTCATATTACTTACTAGGTGTTGAAAAATATCATAGAAACATGACATCTGTATTTGTTGCAATAGAGATGTACTCTCACATTGTGAACAACCTAGGGTATGAACCAAGGTCAATTGTTAGACATTATTGAAGAGAAATTCAAATACACAATTAGCTATGCTAAGGCTTAGAGGGCAAAACAGAAGATTATAGAGATGAGGTTTGACACATTTGAAGCATTTTATGATAATTTGCCTCGTCTGTTAGCCTGTATTCTTCAAAGGAATCCGGAGAACTGCTACGACCTAAAAGCCTTTCCATCAATTGACCATGATAATAAAAGTGTGTTGCAACGGGTATTCTTTATATTAGGTGCTTCCATTCTGGTATTTGTGCATTGTCATCCCATCCTCTGCATCGATGGGACATTTCTGAATGGAAAGTACAAAGGGCAGATATTAACAGCAATTGGAGTTGACGGGAACAACCAAGTTCTACCGGTGGTTTTTGCTTTTGTTGAAAGTGAGAACACTGATAGTTGGTACTGGTTCGTAGAAAAGGTTAAGTCTACAGTTGTACGAATGAAGCCAGATGTATGCCTCATACATGACTGTCACGTCGGCTTGCTGCGGTCAATTGAGGAATTAAGGGATGCATGTGCTGAGAAGGGATATCCACTAAGGTAGTCTGATGTCCAAAGTAGATGGTGCATGCGTTATATTGGTGCTAATTTCTACAGACAGTTTAAGAATAAGCACCTTATGGATCTTTTGAAGAGGCAGTGCACCCAGAATCAAGAGAAAAAATTCAATGAGCCTTGGAGAAGGTTAGATGAGCTGACCTCTAAACAAACAGACGAGCAATACAGGAGGGCTACCCTTGTAGGAGGATGAGACTTCATAAGCTCTTGGACCTCTATCAAGTGACGGACCTCATATGAGAAGAAGGTTGGCATACTCGGTTAGAAAATTTTCGAAGTGGATTGAGAATGAGTCAAAAGAGAAATGGGCATTGTTGTATGACAAGGATGGTTCTCGAGTTGGTATAATAACCACAAATTTGGCAGAAGTTTATAATTGGATGATGCGTGGTGTTCGAGGGCTCCCACTTGTTGGCATAGTTGAATTTATCTTATATGACACATGCAAGTACTTCAGAGATCGGTTCAGAGCAGCCAGCTCCTTAATGACGGACAATAATATTTTCTTTGACACACTACTGACTAAGTACCTGCAAGATAAAAGTAATAAGGCCCGAAGACATCGAGTCATACCTCAAGATACACAAGAACACTAATTTAAAATATTGTATGTTGATAAGGGCATGTACGGAATCTACCGCAAAAGAGTTTTGCAAGAGTGCGTACTGAAGGAAGACAGAACCTGCAAGTGCTCATGCCGAAAGCCTACTCTGCTCCACAAGCCATGTTCTCATATTATTGCCACGAGCGGTAAGTGCGGGATAGAAGCACATTATTTTGTCTCACCTTATTTCAGAAAAGAAACAATCTACAATACCTAAAGTGGAGAGATATACGGCTTCGGTATTGTGGGGACATTTACTACGGAGCATTCTTAAGCTATCTACATTCCTGACCTAACAAAATTGAGCAATAAAGCAGGTCGCCACAAGACAAGACGCATCCGTAATGACATGGATGAGTTAGAAGCCGGTAGAAGATATAAACGTTGTTCAAAGTGCGACCAAACAGGTCATACATATATAAAATATCCAAAAGATGCAACCAGTCTAAGTGCAGTGGAAACTGGACCGTCGGGTTCAAGCGCTGATGGCAGTCGTCCTACAGGTGAAGGTACAACTTCAAGACGACCCCATCCTAGACGTTCTCGAGCATTTGGTGGTGTTACGGTGTAGTGTAAGTCTATGCTTGATCTTTGTTATAGAACGATATGTATCGTATTGTTGTTTTTTATTGTTATGTAATAATGCTATAAACCTTAACAATAATTTGTAATGTAGTTGTTCAATTAACTTTACGAACTTACTTTTACTTGTTACTTTGACAATAAAATCTACGCTAATTCTCTATTTGCATGCAAGTATGACGTACCATACACCAGAGCTGCTCGACCGGGGCCTCGACCAGTCCCACCGGTCTTACTTGTCAGCCGTTGAGGGTGCCCAGCTAGCCACCTTCCGTCCACGGCCTTCACGTCACCTCCTGCGGATAGACCTCCGGTTCCGTGAGAGGTAAGAGCTGTACCAATATTCATTCACATCATTTGTACATATTTATGTTCTCCAATATTAACAACAGTGCTATATTCTGCAGGTTGCGTGAGGCTGGACTTCTTTCGTTGTGCAGGCTAGTTGAGCCCGCACCGGAGGAGAGAGATCCAGCTAGGCGATGGGACGCTAACTGGTTACTTCTGGCAGCACTGGTGGATCGCTGGAGACCGGAGACCCACACGTTTCACCTACTATGCGGCGAGATGACTCCCACACTCCAGGACGTGTCCTACCTGCTGGGACTTCCTCTTGCAGGGGACACAGTCGGTCCAGTTGACGGGATGCACGGTTAGTCGCAGGACATCACTGCTCGATTCGAGGGCGTACACCGTCAACCTGGACTTGGTATGTTGGGTTCGCTACCGCCTTACATCACGAGCCACACGTCGTTGCTGCCACTGACACGTATTCTAGATGCCGTGACCAGGACTACTTCCGCATGGTAAGTCACATTCTCTTTGCACTTTACTATTCCCTTTGTAGGTGTCCACGGTTTTAACACATATTAACATCACATTTGAAATAGGTCGACGTAGCGTGACAGGTTCAGACTGATGTGAACGCGGCGTTCGAACGGATGGACAGTGGGATCGTGCTGACTGCGGAGGAGTAGAGGACGACTCTCGGGAGGATTCGTCAGGCGATGCACACAGTGATTCGTGCGCTTACTTGTCGTGCGGCTGACGCGGTACCTCCCGTAGCTGTATATCAGCAACAGTCATGACCAACATGAGCAGGAGCAGGAGTGCGCCCGCATGGTTCCAGTCAGCCAACTGGCCTCTCCAGAGATAAATTCCGCTAACCATCGGTTCATAACATGTTTCCTTCTACGATATGCACCGTTTTACATCAATATGCTTCCGTGCAACTTTCGCTACACCGTACCTACATCCCTCCGAAGCTGGCATGTCGACGCTGGGAGCGTATCACATACGACCACACGCGCAGCAGGACATGAGCAGTGCTCCCGGGGCCACCACAGGAGGTCCTTCAGGTTATATCAAAGTTTACTTTTGCCTTACAAAATTTCGGTTTGCAATTATCAATAATTTTATGCACAGGGTTCCACTCTACAGTGTCGGGGATGTTTACTGGCGCTGGCTCCTCCGCGCAGGGCGCACGCGGCAGCAGTTGGGCATCGGATCCTTTCGAGGGGGACGACTTGAAGGACGAGGACGAGGAGATCCAGGAGGTACTAGGTACCTCACAGTTCAAAAGAGCTCCGCCACCGCAGACACAGGACCCACCAGCTGCCACACCAGTGCAAGCGACCCGGGCTGGCCGTGCCGTACCACCATACCAGCTGACGTACTCCAGAGACCAGATGCGAGCGCAGGGTAGGAGGACGAAGAGGGCTAGAGGTTACGGTCAGGGCCCGTAGTATGTTGTACCAGTAGTAGTTCGCCTGTTGTACATCATGTTTTATTAATTCGACATTTATTGAAAAAACCCCTTTACTTCGTTTACGCTCATCGATCAAACGATGTACTCCTTACGATCTACGTTTGCGACGAAACTGATCAAAAACATGAATTTTTGAGTTTCAACTTCACGGCGAAAGTAGATTCCGAGCGGTGACAGCCGAGCACACGTTAATTGCTTACGAACCTAATGAAATTATCCATCCAACGAGTATAGACGGCACATGAAACGTTTCTAGTAATCGTTATTACATGCCTTAGGGTATTTCAAACGGATATCCGACTAGATATGCAACTACTGTGTGTAGCGTAGGTACTTCCCCTTTCTCGTTGCCTCCGGCCTAGCTTCCTTTGCACGTAGTGCCCTCTCCCGCTTCCTCTCCCTGTTTGCCTCACGGGCTTCCTTCTCCTGTCGCTCCTTCTCCTCCTTCCTCTTCTGCTGAGTCTCCCACTTTTCTTCCGCCGCCCAAAGACGTTCGAGGCGCTCCCTATGCTATTTTTGTGACTTGCGAAACTCTACATCCTGTGGACGGATCTCCGTATCTATCCGCTGCATAAAGTCGCACAGAGGGGGAGGAGGCTTCGGTGTCTTCGCATATGCAAATTTGTTAGTTCAAAGGTTCAAATATTTCGTATTACAAGATAATTCGTATTACTTCCACTGGCTTTTTCGACTTCCCTTTTTTCCCTTATGGCTTCGGCTTCTCCGGAGAGTAGGCGTAATTAGCACACATTCAATACTTTTGCCGGTATGTATGATCCTGCTGACTTATTGCAACTTTGCACTCATCTCCGCACCAACACATCGGCAGAGGCACGCCAATTGAAGGTCGTTGACAACTGGACATACTGAATGCATCCATAGCAGCCTACATTATAACCAAATAAACGTAAGTTATAACTCGCTATGCTAAAAATACCTTATACAACTACATATTTAGGGTATACTACACATGACTACAAAAAATAAAATGTCACCATCCTCATTTTCATCTCCCAAGGATTTCTCGAACTAGGGCTACTTATCTAGTAAAAACCTAACTTCTCTCATCCGGCCTATCAATGCCCTTAGCCGTTATGCTCAACTACAATAGATCTACACCCTATAGATCATACATAACATTCCTTTATCTGTGAAATAACTAGTACAATACTACATATACTATATCACTTGATGAATAGAAATGGAAATTGTAAAGAGACATAAAATATTACCTGTAGATAAATCTGTAAACCGGCAGGGCTTCGCCGCTTTTATTCGTCTTTGCTCACAGCTCTCTCTTCTTTTTTCTGTTATTTTTGTGAATTTTATGAACTTTTTGGAAGCTGGGAGGGGGTTTTATACTGAGCTGGTAAAAAATCGCCCTCTCAAAGAGCGATTTTGGTCATTTTACAGACAGCCCCCTGGCCGCCTAAAAACCACCCTTTAGTAGGGCGGCTAGGGGGCTGCTCGCAAAATAGCCAACCACGAGGCCAACTATTTTGCAGGCGGCCTGTTTTTTGCCAGCTAGGGGGCAGACTGCAAAAGTGCAGACGGCCGTCGGCCCTCTGATCTATGGTCATCTGCCACGTCATCAAATCGCTCTCTGGGAGGACGTTTTTATAAAAAACATCCTCCCAGTGAGCGTTGGGAGTATATTTTTATAAATTTTTAAAATAAAAATATACTTTTGTAAATATTTTATTAAAAAATATAAAAATAAAAAAATTCCAGCAAAATGAGGGATGGTGTGCCACGAAATTTCGGGCTCACGTTTAACTGTCAACATACCAGGCTACTACTAGTACTACTAGCAGTAGAGAGTGCTTACTGGGTCTGAAAGAAGAGGCAATAGTGCTTGATTTCAATAAGGGCCGTGCAGCCTCGGCTGCTTCGCACTGCCTGAATGACATGATTTTTCTCCAGAGAACTATGGGCTATTTTGGCTTGGTGTCCTACTACATCAGTTTCAAAATACACGCACTTCTGACTATATAACGGAGGAAGTCTTAGAAAATGTCCAAATTTTATCAAGGTATTGAATTACCAAATACTTGTATCTCATAGGCTCAATTTTACCATTAAATCAAACATCAACTCTCTATTTGCCAAATTTTAACAAAATAGAAGATACATGAGTACGATTGGGTGGTGATCTTGAATAGTATGAAACTCACTGCTCCAAACAAATTTATTGTACTAAAAGAAACACCCTGCAGTTTCAAAAAGAAAGAAAAGAAACACCCTGCGCCTAGTTTTGACTAGACGATGGGCAATACCCTGCTTCCCCGGCTTTTTTGCTCGAACAATCTGCAGTAGGACACATCACTGGCTTACTAGGGAACAGCAGGAACTTTGATTCACTGAGTACTGGCCATAACTCCGCATTCATGCATGAGCTGATGAAGCGATGAGCCAGCCCCCATGCAACAGCTTCCCCCACTGCTCTGAGTTGACGCGAGTTACTGATCATGTCTACGTAATGCTTGCAGAATTGAATGCCCATCAACTTCCAGTACGGGAAGACAAACTTGACAACTTTAACGAGTTCATTAGAGTCTGGTGCTCCCTGCCTGATTATTAGCCTCTCCATTTCTCATACATGCATGCAGTAATAATCAATTCTGGTTTTCTGATTCATCAGGGAGTTTCAGTTTCTCCGCTGAGAAAACAAGCTTAATTTTATCTTCAGCGGTACATTGGTCACCTTGGCCAGCTAAGATTTGAGTAAACTGGTAATTACATTGATCTATGGCCCTGTTTAAAATAGCTGAAATTACTAGATTATCTAATTTTTAAGTTATTTGAGGGTATAAATGAATAAATTAAATCCTATGTATAAAGTTGAAAATTTATTTTAAAAAATAGTCAAGAAAATTTTTACATGTGACGTTTAGGAGCTTGGATAGCGTACAAATATATACTCTCTCCGGCACAAAATATAACAAACTTTAGCTTTTGACATGGCTATTAAGAAGATAGATAAAAAGACATGTTTGTCCCTTTGGGATGGATGGGACGTGGGTCTGAACTGGTTAGATAATAATAAAGATAAGACGTAGTATGGGTAGATTAGTAGTAAATATTAACTTTTACAATTCCTGGGTTTTTATATTTGGGATAAATTTAAACTCTAGAAATTATAATATTTTAGGATGGAGGAAGTAGTAATTTGTATATGTAATTTAGCACGTTTTTTAAAACATAAAACAGTACGCTTTTTATAAAAACTTTCTATATATATAAATATTTTAAAAAATTAAATAGATTCACTAATAACGTTTGTGTGTGGTTTATAAGCCATCACAGAAGCCAAATCGAACAGACCTACTGTGATTTGATCTAATTTCCATCGACAGAAGCCGAAACAAACGAACCATCGAAAGAAGCCGAAACAAACAGGCCGTAGGTACTGCGATTTGATCTAATTTCACACGAGAATGGAGGACGAAGATTTTACTGTCTGCTTGCAGGGCCGGAAAGAGCAGAGAGTAGGGTGATGGAGTTGCACGCTCCTAGCTAGCTATACGGCTATGGCCGGCCGCCCGGGTACCTGGCCTTCCATAGTAGAGCCATTAAATTGCTACTGGCCTCCCACGTCGTCGTCTGTCCAATCCAAGACCGTCACATCACAGGATTTCTACATGCCCGGTTACTCCAAAATCCAGGAAGCTGCTGCAAACAATGCACTCTCCCTGTATAAAAGGCACAGAGATTGCTTTACACTTGCGCAAAGCAATGACCTGCGCTGCATCCATAGTCTCTCTTCTCTTTTCGTCAGCTAGCTTAGCTGCTGTTTCTCCTTCATCATATCAATATTGTATCATCTTCTATAGCTTCTTATGTATTGCTCCTTGAATCAATGCCTGAACCTGCATTTTGTTGAGCGACATCTTTGAGTTCTTGCATGTGGGGAGGAGGCCAATGATCAGCTGATGCAGCAGCTGGCATCAGCATCATATCATATCGTGTAGCCAAGGATGAATTGCCGGCCGGCGGCTGGAGCGTCGTTTTTGCCGGCAAGTCATTTCAGGCTACATGTTTGCCTCCTCCTCTCATGCTAGAGCAAAGATGTCAGGTATCCAAGTGAATACATGCGCGCTAGGTTCATAGATACGTCTGGAGCGAGAGGTGTGTGTGAATTATCTTTTCTTCTACGCCATCCTATTACAATTACATCAGTAGATCGAGTTTGTTCTTCTCCTATATATACATCAGTAGAGTTTGCTCCGTGCATGATGACACATAATGCATCGATTAACTCTCTTGCACTCATGCAGTTCATGATATTATCTATTCCACCAGGTATATTGTCAGTCTTCTTCGCAAAAGAAAAGGTATATTGTCAGTCTAAAATCAGTCTAAAAAACCAAGTATATTATCGCTAGCTGATGGGTGAATGCCGTGACAGGATAGATTAGTAGTACTTCAGTATAGTAGGCTTGGGTTCATGATCTAGGAAGAGGACTGTAATTAATCAGTAGGCGGAAGTATAGAGTTTACAGCCTTATTGTAGGAATATCTCTGAATGCTGAAAGGGTTTGGTCTGATCAGGGCTTGCTGTCCTGAAGGGACCCAGGGAGACGTAATTACATGCAATGCAAAGCTACATCCTGCAAATCATGTCGTCGTTAATACATGATGTATTAGTAAAAGAGTTTAGTTTAGCAGCATGGCCTATTAGCTCAGTTGGTTAGAGCGTCGTGCTAATAACGCGAAGGTCGCAGGTTCGAGACCTGCATGGGCCAGTATTTTTTTTTATCTTTTTTTCTTCTTCCTCTCTGCCCAAAATATATTTTATTTCTTTCAATGAAACTTTTATTCTTCCTCTGTGTCTGTTGGCTAAAATATTTTTTTATATATTTTATTTCTTTCCATGAAACTTTTATTCTTCCTCTGTGTCTGCTGGCTAAAATATTTTTTTTATTTTTTATTCTTCATCTGTCCCTGTTAGATATTTTATTTTTTATTGAAACTTTTATTCTTCGTCTGTCCCTGTTGTTTCTCTTTCAGGGATCAAAACCAGTATATTTTTTATGTTTTATTCTTCCTCTCTGCCCAAAATATATTTTATTTCTTTCACTGAAACTTTTATTCTTCCTCTGTGTCTGTTGGCTAAAATATTTTTTTATTTTTATTCTTCATCTGTCCCTGTTATATATTTTATTTTTTACTGAAACTTTTATCCTTCGTCTGTCCCTGTTGTTCCTCTTTCAGGGATCGAAACTGAAATGTTTTACGAAGGTTTAATCGCAGGCCAGGGTGGTGTAGCTACCGCAGCTGGTGGCTGCTCTGAAAATATTCTGGTGCTCCCGTTGGCACGAGTCTGAAATTCATCGTCCATTCGTCCAAATGTAGCTGGAACAACTCCTAGTTATATTGTCCATTCCTAGTAAGTATAATTAATATTGTTTTTCTTCTCTCTTATTAAACTACATCAACTCAAACTGTTTCTAGGATGATTAATTTATGGTCTAAACTATCTCGCATCCTTTTTCTTATCTCGTGAAGTCACGCCACCTTAATTTTTTTTCCTTTGGATGATCTAATTTGTTATAAATCACACAACTTCAATTATTTATATTTTTTAAATCGATCAAAGATGCAAATCATACAGGTTACACCTTGTTTTTACTATTATTATACAATATATTCCTACAGTAAAGGTGTCTATAAATATAATCACTTTTAGAACTGTGTTAAGTCAAAAATTTTAAACTCGACCGTCAATAGAAAAAAATCATAAAGATTGATAATGTAAGAACAATATTGATTTATCGTTAAACAAACTAAACAAACTATCACAGTATGTAACCTTTTTACATAAAATAATTTATTTTTTTATATATTATTAGTCAAACTAGCGTATTGAAGACCATATACAAATTCAAAAACGTTTATACCGTTGGACGACGGAGGGAGTATATATAATCCTTTGTCTGGAATTAGCCACTGGGTCGTGCAATTTGTGCAAACCCACTGACCAGCAAACACAAGGCCATTCAAGTTAAAATGTTTCTTCTTTTTTGTTGATTTATACAGTTTGAATAAGCAGGGTGCAGAGTGTTTTTTTTGACCGGGCTACTCTTGAGAGAGGACCAAGGACATGATCTAGCTCCAAGCGGTTGCTCACTGCCGAATCTGAGCTCAGAGCCGGCCACGCATGCAAAGCGCGATACAGACAAGCCAAGCCTCCTTCGCCGCCTTGGCTATCTACGGACAATAATCCATCCATTAATCCCTTATAAATAGGAACCGTCTATTTAATTTTTTTAAAAAATAAATGTATTAATCTATTTAAAGACCAAAATATAAGTTGTTAAATGTAACTACATATATTTATAAGTTATAAGTTAAGTTACGCGTGATCGATAATGGTAGTTAAAATTATAACTTAAAATTCGCTTCTCTGTTTTCGAATTTTAAAGTTTTATGGTCTGTTAGTTAACAGAATATTAAAAATCAAATGTTTAATTAATGATAAATCTGTTATAAATATGTACTTAGTTGCACTGGTAATTGCTCGCCCGCCTGCACTGCTGCACGGCATGCGCGCGAGTGCTTGCATGAGCGCGCGCGGCGGTGTCAGGATGGCCAGAGGCGACGACCGCGCGTCGTCATCGACGGCGAGCTTGCTGTTACCACCAGGCTTCCGGTTCTGTCCCACCGACGGGGAGCTCGTCGCCCACTACCTCGCCCGGAAGGCGGCCGACGCCGGCTTCACCTCCGCCGCCATCCGCGACGTCGACCTGTACAGCGCCGAGCCATGGGACCTCCTGCCGCCGCGTTAGTCTTGCACGCACACCTTAGCTTGAGATCGATTGACATTGCTGCACGCTGGCTTGATGTGTTGTCGTCGATGGCCAGGTGAGGCGGCGGCGGCGGCGGATGGAGCGGAGGAGGAGGGGCGGTGCGGGTACTTCTTCTGCACGAGGAGCTTCAGGTGCCCGTCGGGGCTGAGGACGAACCGGGCCACGGCGGCGGGGTACTGGAAGTCGACGGGGAAGGACAAGGCGGTGCTGCACCACCACCACGGCGGTGGCGGCGGCCGCCCTGTGGGGGTGAAGAAGACGCTCGTGTTCTACAGGGGCAGGGCGCCGCGGGGCAAGAAGACGAGCTGGGTCATGCACGAGTATCGTCTGCTGCCCGGCGGCGCCGCCGTCTCGTCTTCTTCCCCGACGACGTCGCTGTTCGCAGGAGGCGTTCTAGTGAGTGAAATGCTCCTCTTATCTGGACATGCTTGATTTCCATTGCTCTTACCTACTGTTCGGGAGTTGGAACGCATGGATGGATCATAAAAAAAAAAACATAACAATTTGAGTGTCATGCCTAAATTTGAACAGATTTTCATTAAACTCGAACAAACTTTTGCTAAATTCAAACGATCCAAAATCATATATACACTCTTTTTGGGCAGAGCGAGTGGGTGATTTGCAGGGTGTTCGTCAGGAAGGCACCGACAAGTGGTAACAACAATCACGGAAAAGAACAGCATCTTCCTTCTGATGAACATCATCTCAGTTCGTCGCAGGCGCCTACGATCTCTGTCGACGGCCCAGGGCGTGCAAGCAGCAGCCTCTCCGGTGCTGATGCCATGGCGCCAAGCGACCAATTCAACATTGGAGATGACATCATGTTCCACCATGGCCATGAGGAGGAGTTGCTGATGAACTATTCTTCAGCATTTGATCTACCTGAGCTTCTCGAACTCGAGTATGAGAGCTTCTCGCTGGATCTTTGATCCAACGGGCAATGGCATGTCCCAAATTCCAAATGAATTAGGACGACGCAACTAGATTAATCGGCGGGGAGGACAGTTCAGTTCAGTGGATGCATATGCATCATGCATGTCTAGTAGTCTACTTCAGGCTAGCCAGCTTACTCTGTCCTCCCTGTAATTAAACTTGTAGATATCATATTCGTACATAGGCTGTATGCATGTAATATATGTATTGTGTATGTCATACACGTCTATTTCTTCAGGTGCTATATACATATGGGTCTATGTACGTTTGTGTAGTGTGTACATGCACGAGTATATTCCAGTAAGGACATGTGGCATGTGATGTGCTACGTATACTGATTAATCATGTGAGAAGAAAGAACGGAAAATTCTCTATCTGTCCTCTAAAATTGACTGGTTCTCTTATTTGTCCTACTAAAATTGTCTCTCCCTCTTTTGCCTTTCATTCTCAACTTTTATCCCTTGTCTGTCTATTTTGTTAGTTTTCCGTCAACCTATCGTTAGGCGTTAGTAGATGGGTGAAACGATAATTTTGCCCTTGTTTATTATTTTTGTATGCACCAATAAAGCTGGTTGATTAATTATAAATTGGATTTTCACGGTAAGTGTTAACATGCATTGTTGTAAAAAAAATATAAATAAACAAAACATTTCACTTTTCAAAAGTTGAATCAAAATATTTAAAAGAAAAATTACTGGTCAAAATTTTAACTGTTGATTGTAAGTTTCCAAAAAAAATAACTTATTTGTGATGGAAGGGCGTAAAACAAAGCATTCATTTTACTGTTTCATGTGGTATACTCTAATACATTCAAAGGATTTAGCATAACTCTGTATTATTAAAATAACATCCAGGTTCACAAGACATATTCAACCGACAGTGCATAATAATCTAACATAAAAAATTGTTTACCATGTATAAAACAAGTTAAGGGAAAAATTGTCTTTTCACCCAACTAACGGTAGGTTAACGGAGAACTAATGGAAATGACAAATAAATGATAAAAGTTAACAATAGGGGGTATTCAAGAGAGAGAGCCTATTTTACGAGGACAAATAAAAGAACCGATCAAAATTGAAGACAAATAAAGAACTTTTTGGTGACAATATATGTGTTGATATTTTTATATGTTGAGGGTGGACCTTATGAAGGGTACCTAGACCTGCACGTATCGAGGACGTATACTTGACATTGGGACATTAGCACATACGTATACAGAGATGTTGGTGTGACCTTTTTGGGTTCTGATGATAGCTAAGCTATCTTTTCTTAAGCTTGAGCTAAGCTACGTAATTAGTACCTATCCTTTGATGTCAATAATTTTTCCCTACCTTATTAATTTAATGTGTTTTTGAGCTCTGCTACTTCTAGGCTGCTTTCATCACTGGGGGGAAAGATCCTCTCGGTGCATTCTTTGTAGGTCAACTTGCGCAAAAAAAAAAAATACTACCTTTTTTTTAATAAATGATGCTGTTAATTTTTATCGTGATGTTTGACCATTTGTTTTGTTCAAAAATCGATCTGCATATGTAAAAATAAGTCATACTTAAAATTTCTTTAATAATAAATCGTCACAACAAAATAAATTATTTTTATTTAAAATTTTTAAATAAGAGGAATGATCAAATATTATGTTAAAAATTAACTGCGTCATTTATTAAAAAACAGGGAGAGAGTATGAGATTAAATATTGGCACTTTTGTCGCCACGTAAGAGCGCTGGCAGAAACATTCGTTTCCACGTCATGGCAACAAATGTAGCTTCTACACTGTTAGCTCCTGCCGGTCATGACGACATGCTTTATGAACTAAATTAAGTTTAACATTCAAAATTTTGATTACCAGTTACCATGGCAGCATAGTTTTCTGGACTAAATGTTCAGCACTCAAAATTTTGATTGTCAATAACCTTTTGTGATTGAACATTTAGTTTTGTGATGGCCACCTCTGTGAAAATGCTATGAACAATGCATATTTGAACCTATCAAGTGTGATTACTTTCCTGAGACAGTAGTAGAGTGGGATCAATTAATTCTAGATCTTCCTCCCCTTCTTCTGACAAAGCTAGCTGACCAAATTTGAATCACCTTGTTGCAATAATTAGCTGATCAAGATCACGGACCCAAGTTGTACCTGCAGCCTGTAATTAACCGGTTCTTAGTGGCCTGTAGCTTGCCTGAAATTAACCTGAAGCTGAGGCTTGCACGGAACAGCAACTACCCATGACCTAACACTATTTATCTACCCTGATATCTTGGCATCTTGCTTCTGCAACCACGGTATATGTATAGGTTATTCCAAACACAGAGGTCGCCAAGAACGTAATCAATCCAGCATAATGATTGGATTAATCTCCCCTTAAGATCTCAGTCAAACCCTAATCGGCGCAGTGGCGGCTCGCGACTGGGCCAGGGCGGTGATCGCCTGAACGCCGCAACAGTAGTTAAACGGCCGCAGGCTTTTCTAAGCTCGCAAGCTCTGAATAAACTGGAGATACTGCAGGCGAGCTAGCTAGGTTCAGTGTCCCGAGCCGCGAGCTGCGGCATATCCAGAATTTCAGGTTACTGATATCCTCTAGATCGTGGATTGCGTCACTGATCTATCGAATTGTTCTTCCAGCTTCTCTCGCACAGCACTGACTAACTAGAAGAGAGGAATTTCTCTGGGACGTAGGAGCAGTTGTTTACTGCAGAAGTCGGCATTCTTCAGACGTTGACAGCTCTGCTAGCCAAGCTAGGAATTTTCATGCAGATTGATCTTCCGCATAAGGCATCGGGCAGGAATTTGAACTGTCGCTTTCGTCCAAATCAGAGAGGGTTTAGGTATAGATTGGTTAGAGAGTAACGGGTTTTAGATTAAGATTCTTTCACGCTGCTTAGACTGACTTTGAGAGAGGAACCAATGAATGTCCATTTGTTTGTTTTCATGGAAGAATTGGACGGTTGGACCTTCCACGCAATTTTTGCGTTTGCGTTAAGTGTGGGTGTGGTCCCGGCCGACCCACCGGACTCATTGGCCCGTCCCACAAATTTGGCTCCAACGGGTAAGTGGGCCGGCTCCAGATCAGAAGAGGTTGGCCCAGTGGATAGAAGTTGTAACCCAATGGCAATGGGTCATTCTCCTGGCTCCACTAGGTTTTCATCGATCTCTCCGGCTGTCCCGCATTGCACTTGCACCGCCGCCTCGTCCCCACACACGACGCTCCTCCCTCCTCCACGCTAGCGCAACGTCCGACGGGGTTGCCTCCTCCTCCTTTCTCCCGTCCTTGACGCCGGTGCGACGGCAGCGCCTCCCCTGATCTATTGTACTCCACGCTAGCGGCGGCGCCTGCCACTTCCTTTACTAACGTCAGCCTCCATGCCGGCAGTGCCTCCTATGTCCCTCCCCCTCCCCCCACCCCCGACTTCAGCCCGGAGATTTGACAAGAGGACAGCTTTGCTATTTGTTTTTTGTATTGCCATGGCCTGCACCACACTGTGCTGATGTTATAAAGATTTTGCATGTTATTAATCCAGAGTTCTCAATTATGGATGTGTAGTTTTAAAATATTGTCCTAAAAAATTACAGACCTCTTGAGATTGATGATCTGTAGTAGTAATCTTAATTTTTGCTATCAGTAGTCAACTCTCTTTTACGCCATTCCAAATGTTAGTGTTTACTTCTAATTGACATGCATTAAACAAATCTTTTGTAGAGATTTTAGACATGCAAACTCATTACTTGATTCCAAAATGTCAATTTATGTGTTAAACAAAAGATAGAGACATGGAGCTTTTGGATAGGTGTTATACAGAGGACACTAGAGATGCTAAGATAGAAACATGCATGTTGGCTAGGATTGGACGAACTGCAGGAAGATATTAGACCTTTTCCTGGAATTAAAAAAATATAGATACAAAAAAATACTTATTGCCTTGCCTTGCCTTGCCTGAAATTAATCAATAGAAGTTAATCGATAGATCTTGCCTAAACTGCATGCAATCCATTTCCTGAACTGAACTCGTTGCTTTATTTTTGGCAAACCTCTTGCCATGTGCAGAATGGAGACATCTCTACTCCAAGAACAAGAACATGGCGTATTAGATGGATATGTAGCCAGTCAAGGAACACCCAACATGTCGTCATGCGTTGACGTATTCATACCACATCGTCACACTTCAAGGAGCACGCCGGCTACCCTTGTTAGCACACCTCCTGATGAGCACTTATTGCATCTTTCATATCGACAACTTATTGTTCCATTTTTGGGAAAAAACATATATGATGTCAAATGTTTTCGTGCAGATGATATGTGTGTTGACGAAGATGAGGATGATAGCGATGAAGAGGATGATGGAGGTGCTGATATTGAAGAAGATGGAGATAGGGATGATATCACAGTTGGGCTTGGTATTCATTCCTCACATGCTGACCAAGGGAGCAGGTTCAGGTCTAAAGCTTGGAAATAATTTATGAAGATTCGTGTTGCTGGTGTGGTTGTGAAAGCAGAATGTAAGCATTGCACTACTATAATCAATGCCAAGCGTGGAGCAGGAACAAGTGCTTTAATTAAACATTTGAAGAGATGCAAGGCAAGGAAAACAGTTGGCAAAGTTGTGGACAAGTTGAAGGCTGTTGTAATGTCGCCTGATGGAATTGCTTTGAGAAACTGGAGTTTTGATCAGGAAGTTTCTAGAAGGGAGCTGGTTCGAATGATTGTGCTCCATGAGCTGCTATTTTCTCTAGTGGAGTATGATGGGTTCCGGAAGTTTGTGTCTAGTTTGAACCCACTATTCAAGATGATGTCTCGAAAAACTGTGATAAAAGATTGTCTTAAATCATTTAAAGAGCAAAAGCTAGTACTACAGGAGATGTTCAAAAGTTGTACTTCCAGAGTTTCACTGACAATGGATATGTGGACCTCTAACCAGATCTTGGGGTATATGTGCATTACTTGCCACTACATTGATGTTGATTGGAAGATGCAAAAGAGAATTTTGAGGTTCTTGGACTTAGACACACCACATATGGGTGTTGCCATGTCCAACGTAATCTTGAAGACCATACGAGATTGGCATTGTGAAGATAAATTATTTGCTATCCCTTTGGACAATGCTAGCAACAACGGTGCAATGTCAAAGCTATTGAAGGCTAACCTTTTGCAAAAGGGTAAGCTGGTTGGGAAAGGGAGGCTATTTCATCATCGTTGTGCAGCACATGTTCTTAATTTAATATGTCAGGCAAGGCTAAAATCTATCAACACTACTGTGAACAACATTCGTGAAAGCATTAAGTATATTAGAGGATCACAAGCTCGGAAGGAAAAGATTGAGGAAATTGTGGAACAAGTTGGAATAACTTGCACAAGACGCCCTTCTCTTGATGTGCCTACCAGGTGGAAAACCACCGTTTTGATGATTGACAGTGCTTTGCCGTTTAGACAAGCTCTTGACTCCTTAGCTTTACAAGATAAGACCTACACATACAAACCCTCTTTTCTAGAACGGGAAAAAGCAATTATAGTGTGTGGAATATTGCAAGTGTTGTTTGAGGCAACTAAAGTTATTTCAGGTCATTTGTATCCTACTTCAAATCTGTATTTCCATGAGATTTGGGAGGTAAAGCTGATCTTGGAAAAACAAGTTAACCATGTGGATTCTGAAAAATGTGAGATGATCAAGTACATGCAAAAGAAATATGTGAGAATGTACATGCATGGTGTAATCTCCAGAAGTTCAGCTGATGACTTGATGTGTTTAAAAATCATGTGTCTACAAATGACTGGTTTACTATTTGCCTGTATTATTGAAACTGACTTCCTGTGACGGTTGGTTGTAATATCAAAATTGACTACTTATTGTCTGCATGGGGCTGCATATTGTGTGTATAGATGGTTCTGCACCATCTAAATAGCCAAAACACTTAGTATAAATTGTAATGCACTAATGCTTTAATATACTGTGATTTGTGAGTACTTAGTAGCACACAATGCTTCATTGTTCATACTATGATTTTTTTTCTTTTATTTGCAAGCATTGCAACCATTTAGAACGATCTGCATGCTCTACAGATGTTCATCTATCAAATGCCAAATGGGCTGGCCCATACTACCCTATGGGTCATAGTGCCAAAACACAAATCCCCAATGGGTCGGCCCATTGACCTCACTGGAACATGATAGGGTCACATGGTCTAGGTTTGGGTCGGCCCACCCCGGTTTGGACGGTGGTTTCGTACTACGTGACGCCGAATTTTTTTCATTTTTATATTTATTTAATAAAATATTTACAAAACTACATTTTCATTTCAAAAATTTACAAAAATATACTCCCGCCGCCCTTTGGGAGGGCGATATGTCTGAAATCGCCCTCCCAGAGGGCGATATGATGACATGGCTGACGGCCGTTGGCCGGCGGCCCACGGCCGTCAGCCATTTTGCAGGCGGCCCCCCGGGCCAAAAAAACCGCCCTCTGAGAGGGCGGCAAGGGGGCCGCCTGTAAAAATCCGGCCGGGGGGACGACCATTTTACAGACGGCCCCCTTGCTGCCCTCTGAGAGGGCGGTTTTTGTGTGGCCCGGGGGGCCGCCTGCCGGTCGGCCATTTTGCAGGCGGCCCACTTGCCGCCCTCTCAGAGGGCGGTTTTTCTGTGACCGGGGGCCGCCTGCAAATGGCCGACCCACGGGTCGGCCATTTTGCAGGCGGCCCCCTTGCCGCCCTCTGATAGGGCGGTTTTTGGGTCACCGAGGGGCCACCTGCAAAGTCGGTCCGGACGGTCCGCACTGTATACGGACGGTCCGGACTGGCTACTTTGTAGGCGGTCCTAGAGTACTGTCCGGACGGTCCGCACTATATACGGACGGTCCGAACTGTACAAATTGCCGTTTCACAGTATATAGTCTAGACCATCGTCACCATGTTTGGACGGTCCGTACTGTACAAATTGTTGTTTTGCATTATATAGTCCGGACCATCGTCATCCTGTCCGGACGGGCATATCTGTGGCGGCAAAAAAGAGGAAGTACCCACGCTGCACACAGTAGTTACATCTCTACTTGGTTATCTGTTTAAAATTCCCTAAGGCATGTAATAACGATAACTAGAAACGTTTGATGTGCCGTTTGTACTCTTTGTATGGATAATTTCATTATGTTCGTATGCAATTAACGTGTATTCGGTTGTCACCGCTCGGAATGTACTTTCGCCGTAAAATTGAAACTAAAAAATTTATGTTTTTGATTAGTTTCGTCACAAACATAGATCGTAAACGATCGACGAGCGTAAATAAAGTAAAAAGGTTTCTTCAGTATACGTAGAATTAAAAAAACATGATATACAACAGACAAACTATCATTGATGCAACGTACTACGGGCCCTGACCGTATCCTCTAGCCCTCTTTGTCTTCCTACCCTGCGCTCGCACCTGCCCCTGGGAGTACGTCAGCCGGTCTGGTGGTACGGCACGGCCAGCGCGGGTCATCTGCACGGGTGTGGCAGCTGGTGGGTCCTGTGTCTGTGGTGGCGGAGCTCCTTCGAGCTACGAGGCTGGTAGTATCTCCTGGATCTCCTCGCCCGAGTCCTCCAAGTCGTCCCCCTCGAAAGGATCCGGTGCCCAACCGCTGCCGCGTGCGGTCTGCGTGGAGGAGCCAGCGCCAGCAAACATCCCCGGCGCTGTAGAGTGGAACCATGTACACCAAAATATTGATAATTGCAAATCAAAATTTGGTAAGGCAAAAATAAAGTTTGATATAACCTGAAGGACCTCCTGTGGTGGCCCGAGGGGCAGTTGTCACGCCCACGCCCTGCGTGGAGGAGCCAGCGCCAGCAAACATCCCCGGCGCTGTAGAGTAGAACCATGTAGACCAAAATATTGATAATTGCAAACCAAAATTTTGCAAGGCAAAAATAAACTTTGATATAACCTGAAGGACCTCCTGTGGTGGCCCGAGGGGCAGTTGTCATGCCCAGCTGCGCGTGTGGTCGTCTGTGGTACACTCCATGCGTCGATGTGCTAGCTCCAGAGGGATGTAGATACGGTGTAGCGAAAGCTGCAGGGAAGCATATTGATGTACAACAGTACATGTCATAGAAGGAAACATGTTATGAACCGATGGTTAGTCCAATTTATCTCTGGAGGGGCCAGATGGCTGACTGGAACCCTGCAGTCGTACTGCTGCTCCTGCTCCTGTTCCTGCTAGCCGTGGCTGTTGCTGCTGTACAACTACAGGAGGTACCGCATCGACCGCACAACAAGTGAGCGCACGAATCATTGTGAGCATCGCCTGACAAATCCTCCCGAAGGTCGTCCTCTGCTCATCGGCATTCAGCACAATCCCACTGTCCAATCGTCCGAACACCGCGTTTACATCAGTCTGAACCTGTCGCGCTACGTCGGCCTATTTCAGATGTGATGTGAACATGTGTTAGAACTGTGGACACCTACAAAGGAATTCGGGGTGCAAAGATAATGTGACGTACCGCGCGGAAGTAGTCCTGGTCACGGTGTCTAGGATACGTGTCCGTCGTAGTGGCGACGTGTGGCTGTGGATCATCTGAGGTGAACGTTACGCGTGTGCGGGTACCGGCCTGGTACCACGTGAGGTATGCTAGGTAGGCCTCCTCAGTGTGCATGTATCTCGTCGACCACCTCCTCCGTCGCCAACAACCAGTCGTCCACGTACTTCTGCAGTCGAGGATACCACTGAACACCGGCTGCATGTCCCCTACGATTATATCTATTTACAGAGAGTGCATTAGACTACATTAAATAGTTATAGTAGTAAACAAAGATCGCAGTTGTACTAACCGGTGCACATCGCGCGGCACATCGATCTGCACGGGCACAGGGGAGTGCTGACGTAGTCCGAACTGTCGCATCACGCGCTACGGAGAGTGGGGCTCGACGAAGATGTCGAACACCAATGGCACTGTCGTCATCCAGTACGCCTGGTCGCGCGTGCAAAGAGTAGAGAGTCCGAGCGGTGCACGGGCTGCGATGGCCTGCGGACTGTACGGCTCCCAGACGACATCGCTGGGCAGCAGGCGGTCGAACTCCAAAACGAATTCGGGGTAGGCCCTCCTAACCTGCGTGTGGGCGTAACGACGCTGCAAAATAGGAAAAGGTTAAACGTCAGTGTTTGCGCATAACTGCTAAACATAGAATTTCACATTTTGTACCTCACGTCGACACCATACGGTCCCCATAGTCGGACGGTCCTCGGGCCACTGGCCGTACAAGCCTCCAGGGCCGCCCTCGTAGGAAGAGTGCTGAATCAGAGGACGGCCTATCGCGAACCGCTCGGCCGCCCATAGCTGCAGAAGGAGAGGGCAACCGGCGATAATTGCACCTGGATTGGTCTTTGTGCACGCGTCACAAAGAGCACGGTACGTCGCCGCTAGCACAGCAGATCCCCAACTCCACTGCGGTACGCGGCCGTCCTCGCTGTCGGCGATCGCACGAGCGTAGTGGATCAGTCCCTTGTCCACCGCGTGCCCGTGAGTGTTGGTGAACATCACCCACCCGAACAGCCACAACAGGTATGCCTCCATGCTCCGCTGCACCGAGTAATCGTCGGCGTCATCGGCTAGCTTATCTGGCTGTAAAGGAAGATTATAGTCAGCAACTCTGTTGCTTTGTAGATCAGATGATTGTGAATTAAAGGAATCCGCGACTTACGGTGAACTGTAACAGCCAAGCCTACGAGGGGCCGGTCGTGGTGTAAGGCGGTAGCGAACCCGGGTGTCCAAGTTCAGGTCGACGATGCACGGGCTCAAACCGAGCAGTGATGTCCTGCGACCAACTGTGCGCCCCGTCGATCGGGCCGACTGCGTCTCCTGCGAGGGGAAGTCCTAGCAGGTACGACACGTCTGGAGTGTGGGAGTCATCTCGCCGCACGGCAGGTGGAACGTGTGGGTCTCCGGTCTCCAGCGATCCACCAGTGCGGCATAAGTGACCGATCAGCGTCCCATCGCTTGGCGGGGTCTCTCTCGTCCGGTGCGGGCTCGACTAGCCTACACAGCGAAAGAAGTCAGCCTCACACACTGCAGAATGTAGCACTATTGGAACATAGATATGCACAAACGATGTGAATGAATATTCGTACAGCTCTTACTTCTGACGGAACCGAGGATCTATCCGCAGGAGGTGACGTGAAGGCCGTGGACGGAAGGTGGGTAAGTGGGCACCTCCACGCTGACAGGTAAAACGGTGGGACCGGTCGACACCTCGGTCCAACAGCTTCGGTGTATCGTATGCCATACCTGCATGCAAATAGAGAGTTAGCGTTAATTATTGTTATAGTTTATAGCATTGTTACATGATAATAAAAAACAACGTACGGTACATATCTTCTATAACAAAGAACTAGTATAGACTTACGCTACACCGTAGCACCACTAATTGTTCGGGAAGCCTAGACGGGGTCGTCTTGAAGTTGTGCCTTCACCCGTAGGAGCCTGCCATCATCGCTGAACCCGACGGTCCAGCTTCCGTCGTACTTGGACCGATTGCATCATTTGGACAGTTCTATATGTATGACTGTTGGTCATACTTTGAACAACGTTTATGCTTCCAACCGGCTTCTGAGTCATTCATGTCATTACGGATGCGTCTTGTCTTGCGCGCGACCTACTTTATCCCTCAATTTTGTTGGATTAGGATGTACATAGCTTGAGGATGCTCCATAGTAAATGTACCGCAATACCGAAACCGTATATCTCTCCGTCCAGGTATTTATAGATTGCTTCTTTCCTGAAATAAGGTGAGACAAAATAGCGTGCATCTATCCCGCACTCACCGCTCGCGGCAATAACGTGAGAGCATGGCTTGTGGAGCAGAGTAGGTTTTCGGCACGAGTACTTGCAGGTTCCGTCTTCCTTCAGCACACACTCCTGCACAACTCTTTTACGGAAGATTCCGCGCATGCCCTTGTCGACACACAATATTTCAAATCTGTGTTCTTGTGTGCCTTGAGGTAGAGCACGATGTCTTCGGGCCCTTTTTACTTTTATCTTGCAGATACTTCGTCAGTAGTGTGCCAAAGAAAAGATTATTGTCCGTCATTGAGGGCCTAGCTGCTCTGAACCGATCTCTAAAGTACTTGCATGTGCCATGCAAGATAAATTCAACTATGCCAACAAGTGGGAGCCCTCGAACACCACACATCACCCAGTTATAAACCTCTGCCAAATTTGTGGTCATTATGCCAAACCGAGAACCATCCTTGTCATACAATAATGCCCATTTCTCCTTTGGCTCATTCTCAATCCAATCTGAAAATTTTCTAACTGAGGATGCATACCTTCTTCTCATATGAAGTCCATCAGTTGATAGAGGTTCAAGAGCTTGTGGAGCCTCATCCCCTCCAATGGTAGCCCTCCTGGACTGCTCATCTGTTTGTTTAGAGGTCAGCTCATCCAACTTCCTCCAAAGCTCCTTGAATTTCTTCTCTTGATTCTGGGCGCAAAGCCTCTTGAAAAGATCCATAAGGTGTTTATTTCTAAACTGTCTGTAGAAATTAGCAACCATATGACGCATGCACCATCTGCTTTGGACATCAGACCACCTTGGTGGGTATCCCTTCTCAACATATCCATATCTCAATTCCTCAATTGCACGCAGCAAGCCGGCGTGACGGTCATGTATAAGGCATACGTCTGGTCTCATCCGTACAACTGCAGACTTAACCCTTTCTAGAAACCAATACCAGCTATCAGTGTTCTCACTCTCAACAAAAGCAAAAGCAACTGGTAGAACTTGGTTATTTCCATCAACTCCAATTGCTGTTAAGATCTGCCCTCTGTACTTTCCGGTCAGAAATGTCCCATCGATGCAGAGGATGGGACGACAATGGACAAATGCCTGAATGCAAGCACCTAATGCAAAGAATACTCGTTGCAACACACTTTTATTACCATGGTGAATTGATGGAAAGGCTTTTAGGTTGTAGCACGTCTCCGGATTCCTTTGAAGAATACAGCCTAACAGACGAGGCAAATTATCATAGGATGCTTCAAATGTGCCAAATCTCATCTCTACAACCTTCTGTTTTGCCCTCCAATCCTTAGCATAGCTAATTGTGTATTTAAATTTTTCTTCAATATGTCTAACAATTGACCTTGGTTCGTACCCCATATTGTTAATAATATGGAGTACATCTCTGTCGAACAAATGCAGATGTCATGTTTCTGTGATATTTTTCAACACCGCGGTAATATAACATGAATGCTCAGTCACGATTGAACTTGCCAATAATCTTTCCATTTACCTTGAATGCGTGCACTCGCCATGGACACATCCTTCATGCACTTTACTTCATAGACCGATTTGCTTGACTTCACGACTAAGAATCCCTTTGAAGTGACACGGCCATTGTTTTACTGCCTTTTTTAAATCCTCTACATATGCATATTTAGCCCTTCGATGACCTCATTTTCCTTGGTACTCCCACGACACATGATGTCCCTCGGAGATAGAAAGCCTAGAGAAATTATGGTTGCTCCATTCTACAGGCATCATGGTGTCCTCATCAGACGAATCATCCTGCTCTGCTTGCTCGTTTTCAGAATCTTCCCTATCCATTTCTTCAACGATTCTGTTGATTTGTTCTCCCTCATCTGCCACACCTGTTGCTGTCTATCTTCTTCATTCCCTCCTTCATTCCCCTTTCTTCATTTTCTTCCATTGCTTCGCTATTACCTCCAGCCGTACTTGGACCCTCATCATCTTGCAAGAGCATTGCAAACCAGCAGTGTTTTCTTTCTCATATATCGACACAAGTATGCCAGTGGCCAACCACGTTGAAATGCATTCTCCACATACCATTCTCCAAAGTGGCAGTGCAATCCACCGGCATCAGTTCCAAAAAAACCTTCAGCTGCACGACTGACTACTACAAGGTTATTGCGCTGAGCTCGGGGTTAATCGAAACCCTCGCATCAGCCAGTTGTACACTGACTCAAAACTTCTCTCAGCTGGTCTATCAATCCCTTAGCCGTTGAACTAAAATCCGACAGATCTACCCCTTCTGGACCATATCTAACATTCCCTTGCCGGGAAATAATTGAAATATCACCTTATTTGACATTTCTGTTGATAAAAAATACAGTTAAACTAGATACAATATTTTTCTCACATCTCTACAAAAATTAAATCATCTAACACATTAACTAAAGACTACAGATCTACGAGTAACAACTTATTTTTCATATAGTACTATACACATAACAGTACAATACTATATCAATTTATGCATAGAAATAGAATTACAAAGAGATAATAGATTTTACCTGCAGACAAATCAGCAAGCTGACAGAGCTTCGCTGCTTTCGTTCAGGCTTGCTCTCAGCTCTCTTTTTTTTTCTGTAATTTCAGTGAATTTTATGACATTTTTGGAGTCTGGGAGGGGGTTTTATACTGCCCGGGCTAAAAACCGCCCTCCCAGAGGGCGGCAAGGGGGCCGCCTGCAAAATGGCCGGCCGGGGGGTCGGCCATTTGCAGACGCCCCAGGCCACAGAAAAACCGCCCTCTGAGAGGGCGGCAAGGGGGCGCCTGCAATGGCCGGCCGGGGGGTCAGCCATTTGCAGGCGGCCCCCCGGGCCACACAAAACCGCCCTCTCAGAGGGCGGCAAGGGGGCCGCCTGTAAAATGGCCGGCCCCCGGCCGGATTTTTAAAGGCGGCCCCTTGCCGCTCTCTCAGAGGGCGGTTTTTTTGTGGCCGGGGGGCCGCCTGCAAAATGGCTGACGGCCGGTGGGCCGCCGCCAACGGCCGTCTGCCAATCATCATATCGCCCTCTGGGAGCGATTTCAGACATATCGCCCTCCCAAAGGGCGGCGGGAGTATATTTTTGTAAATTTTTGAAATGAAAATGTAGTTTTGTAAATATTTTATTAAATAAATATAAAAATGAAAAAAATTCACGTGACGCCTACATGGCACTATAGTCATCAAAGGACAGTGGTTTTGTCCTATGCGGCAATACATGCATGTCCAGTTAGCAAAAATAATTTTAAAACTAGTGGGATCCACCTATCAGTTTGAAAAAAAATAAAATAGGACCCACATGTCACCTCTCTCCTTCTCTCCTCTCTCCCCCCATCGGCCGTCTTTCGCCCTCTCTCTCTCTTTCTCTCGGCCAGCGGCGCAGACGGGTGGAGTAGCTTGGGGAGGCGGCAGTGAATCTCAAGCTCGCCATCATATTAACCTTAAGCTTGCCCACTCACTTGCGCACATGAAGGGAGCACGAGCTTGAGCTCGCTCACCCTCTCACATGCACGAAGGTAGGCGACTGGGCGGGCGGTGAGCCTCGTGCGAACGGGCGAGCTCGAGCTTGCGCGGGCCTCACTGGCCGCAGCCGCCGCCGCTTCCTCAATAGGAGAGAAGATTGGTGTCACACCCCGATCTGGCACCACCGTACAATGGCACCAAATAGGGCGTGCCGCAGGAAAACAGCGCAAACTGCCTTCCCGCGGAACCACGATACCGATACTAGTCTCAGGACGCAGCGCTGGTATTCACAGAAATTAGATATGCATCATCGCAAACCTTAAATAAGTAACTAAACATATACCTTAACTTATGTTGCAGCTTTGGAACAAGCCGGAGACAACAACGAACAACACAGAGACAGCGACAGCAACGGAACAGTGGACTAAGTCCGAACACAGGCAACAGCTGGAAAACATGACGAAACCCTAATCTTCTCTTCGCTGCAACTCCAGCTCCAGCTTCCGACGGGGAATTATATATATAGAGCAAGGGTGAGTACTTACATACTCAGCAAGCCAAGAGAACTTAGGTGGTTGTTACAAGCTGCAAAGAGGGGCTGGATATTTTGTAATCTGTTTTATTTGAATTATTTTGAATCTGCTAAGTGTGTGCTTCTCAACAATCAGGACGAGGTGGGTCTTGACCGATCGGAGTAAAAATGTATCAATCTTTATTTCTCCAATTTTCGCAATCTCAGAATTGATATCAATCAGCTTCCCGAGCCAAAACATTTTCTCCGGACTTCCTGAGTCCTACTAACCTCGACAGCCAAGCCGACATTATTGGACAACCCACGTCCTCGATGGCACATCCTTCTTACCGTTCCCAAAACCACACACACATTTGCAAACAGGATAAAATAAAACTACGCTAAGGAATCACCTCACATCCGCCCATGACTGTGGGCACGGCTGTTCAAACAGTTTAGACCTCTGCAGAGGGGCTACACTTTACCCACACGATGCGACTTACTCTAGTCACCAGCTCACACGGATTGGGTACAATTTGGTGACGTAGAGGTTTTCGCGACAAGGCATTTCCCGAGCCATCCTAGGTTACCTCATGCCAACTGGAGGGGTTCTCCAGACCAACAACAGGGTAGGTTCGAGACCATGCTATGCCAGGAACCCAGGCGGCATCCCCGACGCCCTCCCTCGCGATCCACAGTCCAATGACATGCAAGGCGTCCTTTGGAGGCTAGTTACTCAGCTAGGGGCTTCCTATTTTACCCATATAGTTGTACTGTTATATGTTCGGATGAAATTTCGAAGGAATCAGTCCTTAAGACGACCACACAGGCATCACACACACTGGACCGGTCTTGTGTCGCGAATCTCCATTTTAAAACTCATTTTTCTTTCACAAGGCACCGACTCAGGTGTCGAGTTTTTCAAACGTTTCGTAAAGCCAATTTTTACCCAAGAGGTTTCTCAAATTTTAAGTTTGAAGGGAGCAACCGTCAGTACTCGCACAATAGTGCACGAATACTGAGGCGTGACAGTGATGGTTACAAGGGAACAGGGTATATCAATCATCAAGGAAGGATTTTAAATGCAGCAAGGTTAGGTGGGTGCACCGGTCTGACTCGTAGACAGGATTGAGCAGATCAGTGCACGCTTATTGATGCAAATTTCATAATGAAAATAAATAAAGTTCACATATATGCTCGATTGATCAAAGGTGACTTGCCTTGCTCTAGCTCTTCACGAGTCTTTGAGAAATTTCGGTGAAATCCGCTCCAAAACGAATTTTCGACGACCGTTACTATGCGCAAACACACAAAAAACTACACAAAGACCAATAAAGAGACCCTATTTAGTACTACTAATAGTACCAACAGATAGATCTCAATTTTAGAAAATTACTAGAGTTGGAACGGAGTCAATCGGAGCTTCGGATTGGAAGTTATGATTTTCCGAAGGATTAATTGAATTTCTAGAAAGGAGAAAGGATTTATATGGATTTTCCAGAGGAGAATATTCAAGGGAATATTCCCTGGAGGTCATTGACAGCCAGGGCCCACGGACCACTTAGGCCTGCATATCAATGAGGGTAAGGAGGGGTGAACTTGTGGGCTATGGGTCAGGGTGGCATGGTGCGGTGGCCCACGTGTCAGTTATTCAAGGGAGGGAGAATGGTTCACTGGCGGCTGGGGCCCAGGTGCCAGCCACACTGAGGGCACACAGAGCAGGCCGAGGTGGACCGAGGGTAGGGCCCACATGTCAGCAGGTAGGATGCATGGACTAGGTCTAACCGGGTACGAGGAGAGAGGAATGGTGGGGCGGGTGCACAGGCTGTCTGCGGTGGATTAAGACATTTGGGCCCACATGTCAACGCCTCACTGTGGGGTGGACCGGATGTGTGCACTGTTCACGCTCTGCTGACTCGGCGCGTGTGGGCATTCATGTGGCTCATCTTCCCCGGCGCACACAGGAGTGAGGGGGAGACACGGGATCCAACGGCTGAGGACGACGGATTGGATCCAGCAAGCAGCGGCGCTCCGTGGTGAGTGACTGCCACCGGCAGGGAGAGGAGGCCAAGGTGAATGCTTCCAACGGTTCGGATCCGTGGGAATCCGATCGACAGCGGCCGACGGCAGGAAGCCGTAGCGGCGGGGAGAGAGAAAAGAGGATGAGGGGCCGGCGGCCATGGCTACGGTCGAAGGGACCTCGGGGAACTTCTGGTGGCCCGATGGCATGGCTGCGTGCGGCGGCGTCAGAACCGATCGATGGCGAGGAGAAAGAAAGGAAAAGTAGGCGGCCACGTGAACCGAGAGAGAGGGGTAGACCGGCGGCGGGATCAAAACGACGTCGGTACTGGATGGCTAGAGTCTACTTGTACTCCGTAGGGGGTTAAGAGCGGCTGGCCGAAAGCTCACCGACGATGGTGGTGCAGTGGTGGAGCCGAAGAGGAAGAAAACCGAAGCGACGGTAGTGCACACTGTAGATCGACGGGTGGCGCCATGGCGAGGTAGACACAGAGAGGCGCGGCCGAGCTTGGGTACTCGGGCTCCACTGCTTGGGGTCCAAAGCGAAAGGAGGGAGGAGGATGCCTCAGAGGAGGGATTTATAGGGGTAGAGCTCGGGGTGGATAGGTCGGTTGGGAGTGAGGAGCTCCAATCATGGTGGAGAGAGAGACAGAAGACGACGCCACGACGGGGGTTTGCACGGGCGAGGAAAAACTCGATCGACGGCGGCGATTTAGGGGCCGATCAATGGCGGTGTATCGGACGACATTGTTTGGACCTCGCGCGCGGGCTATTGGAGGGGGACCTGAGCAGGAACGCGTCGGAGAGAGAGAGAAGGGCCGCGGGGACCATGCTATCGTGGGCTCGGTCAAAAGGAGGAGCGGGAGGGGAAAAGAGGACGGCAACGGCGGTGAGCTCGTTCACTTCTTGGCACATAGCGGTGCATCACGGCGGGGCCGCGATGGCATCGGGGTGGCGGCTCGGCATTTGGCCGAACGCCTCCGCGCGCGGTTGGGACAAAAATGGACAGAGAGGGAGGAAGATGACACTATGCGGAAGATGATCAAACGGCGGCGCGTGGTTCGGGACACGCGGCACGATTTGAATGGCCGAGGGTGTCCTCACGGGGCTTGCGCGGGGGCGGGCGCGAGATGGTGATCGAACGGTCGAGCATGGCTCGGGGGCACATGGCGAGAGATCGGACGGGAGGCAGGCGAGGCGCCCGGGGGGGGGGGGGTGTGGCAGGATACGTGAATTTTTACTGTTACTAATTTAATTTTTTTTTAATTTACAAAACTAATTTTCGGTTTGAATCATTTGCAAAACTAGTCTCTTGCCGCCCTGGGCCACGGCGGGATTTAAAAACCGCCGTGGCCCAGGGCGGCGAATGGTATCCCGTCACCCGGGGCTAACGGCTCCGCGGCCGTTAGCGCGGGGAGGCCACGTGGATTCGCCGCCCTGGGGGACGGCGGCGAATGCCCCAGGGGGCCGAATGCAAAATTGCATTCGCCGCCCTGGGGGACGGCGGTTTTAGCATAGTAAACGGACGGTCTGCACAAGGATCGGACCGTCCGAATCCAGGGGGCGCCTGCAAAATTTTTTTTCTTTTTTTTGATATTTTTTTTCTCAACTAGCAACACAAGAATAGCAAAATCTCGTGAAGGTGCAGGCTTAAACCGATGTAAGATGTGGCCTGTAGAAAATTACGAGTGTGCTTTAAAAACCGTGCTGAAACTTCGGACCTCAAAAACTCAATCTTCCCGGCCGAATTTCGTAAAATTTTTTTGGACAAACCCGACAAAGTGGGGGGGGGGGGAAGCGGATGTAAAATTTTCTGTAGATGTTCGTAGAGTATTTATTTGCCTGATTCCGAGACCGTATGCGAAAGTTATGACTGTTTTAAGGTAGTTAGCGCACGTTACAACAATTTACCGTCGATTCGGACCGTCCGATCGGTGTGCGGACGGTCCTATGCATTCGCCGCCGTCCCCCAGGGCGGCTAATCCACGTGGCGTCCCCGGGGCTAACGGCGGCCGGCGCCGTTAGCCCCGGGTGACGGGGATGCCATTCGCCGCCCTGGGCCACGGCGGTTTTTAAATCCCGCCGTGGCCCAGGGCGGCAAGAGACTAGTTTTGCAAATGATTCAAACCGAAAATTAGTTTTGTAAATTAAAAAAAAATTAAATTAGTAACAGTAAAAATTCCAGGATACGTGGTAGGATCCGGTGGCCCGAAGGCTATCTCGCACGGGCACAGAGCTGGGCCGGAGGGAAAAACGGCCCAGAGGCACAATGACGTTTGTTATTTTCCCTAGGATTCGTTAGATAAACATGGAGAGGGTTTAAGCTGAGATTTGAAATAAATTTGAATTCAAATTATATATTTGAACTCAGGAGATATCAAGGAATTCAAAGGGGAGAGTCCCAAGTAGGGATTTTGGTATTTTTGGAGTAAATTTTGTATGTGGGCCGTTTTGGATTATTTGGAGGGAATTTCAAAGGAGAAAAAGGATTCAAATTCAAATTCAATGTTCTTAATTTGAATTTGTGGATGCTCAAGGATATATTTAGGGAGAGTTCAAGGAGGTCAAAGGTAGAGAGCCTACACACATTGTCGGCGAAGTAGGACAGGGGGTCCCACATGCCCTGGGGACGCGTGGGTCTTCGGCCACGGCAGATCCCCGGGGGGCACCCTTCCACCGGCCCCGGGCTCGTGCCCGGGGCGCAACCGCCTTCGGCCGCCGACGGCCCGGGCTCGTGCCTGGGGGCGCGACCGCGACGGCCCCGGGCACGCCCCCGGGGCATCGTATATTCAGCTCGGCCCGGGTCCTCTTTGGCCTCGGGCCCGAGCCTTGCTCCGGGCACTATTCACTGCCTGCCCGGGCCCACATGTCGGTCC
Source organism: Oryza meyeriana var. granulata (assembly GCA_003991445.1). Lineage (NCBI taxonomy): Eukaryota > Viridiplantae > Streptophyta > Magnoliopsida > Poales > Poaceae > Oryza > Oryza meyeriana. The sequence continues at coordinate 242,148 of RYFJ01000712.1, forward strand.
CGCAGGCTCTGGAACCAACTACTCTGCCACGTGTGGCGTCTCCCAATGGCCCCCCGTGGACACACCGACAGCTGTCAGAAACCTTTTGACTTCTGAGGGAAGAGTGTGCGCTGAAGTCAAGAAGAGTCAGAGGCCCTTGATTGGAGGCGTGCGCCATCACGTCTCCCGCTCCATCACATCCCACGACTCTACCGCCCGCATCCAGCTCCGGGTGGCACGGCAGGCGGGGAGGTGAGCGACGGACGTTCCTCCAACTCCGGCATGGGCGTCGCAGGCGGAGGGGTGCACAGGAGACCTCACCGGAAAATATCTCCTTCGCGTACCGGCACTGTGGACTCCCCTCGCCTATAAGGAGGATCCATGCCGTAGACGAACGCAGGCAGCAAGGCTCCAGTCTTAGACAACACAGAGATCTCCTTCTTCCTTAAGTCCGGCGCTGCTAGAGCGGCCTAACACCTCCGAGCTCCCGAGTTCTCTTTGTAACCACCATACACATTCATCCACTCATTAGCATACACACAGGATGGGTGTTACGCTCCGGCGGCCGAACCTGTATAAATCCCGTGTCTCCTTGTGCGTGCTGTTCAACGTCTTCTCCGCGTATCCTTCTTCTACACCCTGACGGCCGGCTTCGCCTGAGAATACTCCCCTGGCCGAACCTCAAGGGGGGTCTCCAGACTCTCGCGTCGAGGTTTACTCCTCCGACAGCTGGCGCGCCAGGTAGGGGGAGTTTCCTTTTCAGGTGGTACGCCGGCAGCACCGGCGCGCTCCATGGCGACCGCCATCATCATCAGCGGGGTTCCGACGACGAGTCCGGCGGCTTCACCCGCCGAACAATGCTAGCCCTCTGGCTAGCTCACGCGTTCCCACGTCCTCCTGGGGGCGCGCGGTGCGCGCTGCACGGGCCGACTTCACCCAGTGGCGGCCTGCCGAGCGGCCTCGGCACCTCCCCTTGCGGAGGGAGCGGTAAGTGCCCGGCTGGGTCGCCCGTGGCCTCATTCGTGAGGCGTGAACAGGCGCACCGCTCCACGGCGCGCCCCATCAAGACATCCAGCCAGCGACACCGCAGGAAGCCCTCCTGGCGGCGAAAGCTCTCCTGCGCCACCCCCGGCTACCACGGGGGCAGCGGCCGGAAGGGCGGTGGCTCGGCGAAGTCGCCGACCTCATAGGTAAGGCCCATCGTCTGATCACCGCCGGCAATCATGCAGGAACGGCGAGTCCTCGCGCCGGAGCAGGAGGAAGCGCCAGAAGGCCAGGGCGGCCGCCGAGAGCTCCGCCTTGGCCGCTGCGGCCAGCCCCGGGGCGACATCGCCACACGAGGACGACGACGGCGGCGGTAAGCGGCAAAGGGCCGCACGTGCGCGCGCGCGCCGGCATGACCCGGGGATGGTGCGCCTTCCACCAGACGGACGGCACGACTTAACGGAGTGCCGCGCCGTCCAGCGCTTGGCCGAACGCCTCGAGGAGCGGCAGTAGGCCGAGCCCGGTCTGAGCCCTTGGCTCCCGGGCGCATACCTCGTCCCGGTCGGAGGCCTTGCCTCCCGGGTTCGTGCTTAAGCCCGGTCGGAGCTTAGCTCCGGAGGCGTACTTAGCCCCGGTCGGAGCTTAGCTCCGGGTGCGAAACAGCCCCAGTAGGAGCCCTGGCTTCCGGGCGTGCTTCTCTGCCACGGTCGGAGCTTAGCTCCGGAGGCGTACTTAGCCCGGTTGGAGCTTGGCTCCGGATGGTCGCCCCGTCCGAGCCCATTAGCTCCGGAGGGGTGTGGGAGTTTGCAGATCCCCCCGTACCTAGCCCCGGTCGGAGCTTAAGCTCCCGGGAGCGTAAACAGCCCCAGTGGGAGCCCTCGGGCTCCCGGGCGCATATCTGGCCCGGTCGAGCCAGGCTCCCGAGCGCGCGTAAATAGCCCGGTCGAGCCCCTGGTCCCCGGCGCGCATACCTCCCCCTGTCCGTCATTACGGAGAGCTGCGCTCCTCTAAGGGATTGATGTCCGAGGGAGCCGAGCCCGAGTCCGGCAGAACCGAGTAAGCGGCCAAGCGCGCGCAAGCAGTTCGGATAGTCCCGAACCGTCGACGGTACGGGTCCGGTGTAGTGACTCAGACCGTCCGGCCATAGGCGGACGGTTGTGCTGAATCCCGCTCCCCGGTCCAGAATGGCTCTTCGATAGTGCGCGAGTACCCGGACAGCATGTCTCCGCAAGGGCAGGTCCGGGGAAGTTGTCCCGACATGGTCCATGTCCATACCCAGTGCCCCAGTGCCCGGGCACATACCAATCCTGCATAACAAATCATAGTCACTCCGGGGCCCTGGGTCCCGGACACTTATCGAGCCGAGGCACGGATTCCCGAATCCGCGCCCCGGGTCCGACACGAGGTGCCGAACCAGGGCGGATGCATCGCCAAGGCGAGAGCAAGCCTAGGAACGCGACACCAAGGAATAGGGCGCGATAGCCCGGACAGCACCACTCCGGCGGGAGAATGCGTCGGAAGGTCGTCTCACATCCCATAGTTAGGATCAAAGCCCGGGCCCCGAACGCCCCGGCTTATATCAAAAACCATACTCCAGTCCGGGGCCCCACGGTCTGCCCCGGACACTTATCCTTCGCATGAACAGCCGGGGGAGGGGCCCCCGGGGAGGGGGTCCCGAGCACATGCCTGGACTCGGGCTCACGAGGGAAGCGAGTCCGACTCCATCCTTAGCACACAAGTTTCTCCAAAATCTACATGTATAAAACATCCTGTAAGTTGCGGTAAGCCCGGGCCAGCGTCAGATTTCTCCAAGATCTCAGCACTGGCCGGGCCCCATGTATATACATTTACAAGCAATGTTTTAATATCCTTCCCGCCTCGTTCCTTTCGTCGTTTCCATGTGTTGCGTTCGTAGCATGGAATGGACAGGGAACGAACCTGGTGACGCTCTCACAGTTCACTATGTGCAGTAGTATATTTTCCCAGGGTCCTGGGGACGATTCATACCACACCTAGCTGGTGACCCCCGGGCGAGACCTAGTTTCTTCTCGCTGGTGTACCGGGCCGAAGCCGATTCTGTCAACGCAGGACTCTTCTAGCTCCCCTGGCTACAGCACTACATCGACAGAATCAACCACGACGGTATATTTATTGCAATCTCAGAAACCTCGACTTCCTCGAGGAACAAAGGTGCGCGCTCGTCGCTCCGCGGTGTGGTCGTCTCGTTACCAGCAGGCCTCAAGCTATCTTTGCGTTTAGTTGGGGCCCGATCACTTCAGGGTTGGTGGTTTGAATCTACCGCCGTATCTTCTTTACTGGCCGGAATGAATCTTCCCGCCCGGGAAGGCCCCTCACCTGGTGATCGGAACTTCTCCAACTCGGGCTCGGTAAGTCCTGGGAGCATCTATCACAAATATTATCTGAAAATCTACATCCTGTAAGTTCTCTAACTCTCAGCACTGGGCAGGCCCCATGTGTACTCGCCTTCCAGTTTAATATTTTTTATTAATCGTTTCCATAGGGCTCCATCCCTATCCTTCTCGATGTCGCGATTGTGATGATCTTCCCCCGGGGGCATTAATGAATTGGTTTTTACCTTGCGCCCATGCGTGTGGCTGGGTGTTTTTGTTTTGCGCCTAAGACATCTGTTCCTTTACCAGCGAGGGCTTATCCGGGATACCCATCTGCTAAACCTTCGGACATCGTCTAAGCCCCGTCGTTGCTAGAGTGATGTGTGGTGTGGATTGTTGTCCCGCACTGGTTCTTCGGGCTCGGTTTTCCTTCGCTGCTAGGGGGCAGATTCCTTAAAGTGCGCAATCCTTTCTCCGCTCAGTCGCGACTGATTTTAGCGACCGCTAAGAGGCCTCTAGGAGGTGGTAGACGCAACGGCTCGCGAGCATGGAGACAAGGGAGCGAGCACAAGTGCTCTCACGATTCATCATGTAGAGCCGTGGTTCGTCTGGACATCACTGGTGCTCCCTAGGCTAACGGGACCCGGGGCACGGAGGACCCCGGACTGGAACACAGAAGGGACCGAGCCACCAGACTCGACCACTGCCGCAAGCCCCGCGCCCAGGTGCATCGCGGCCCCGCCTTGTGGCCGGCTCGTCGGGCAGGCGCCTACCCCAGGCCCGGAAAAAAGAGGGCGTTCTGGGTCGCTAAGGCGTTTTCACGGCGGATCGGCCCGAATGCTCGGCGCTTCACCGGAGCGACAGAACAACACTCCCCAGTCCCGGATGGTGATGTTGCTCGCGAAGCCATGCCGCCAGCTTCGCAAATAGTCTAGATACGTTACCTTATCCAGCTATCACATATCCTCAATTGTATTTTTCCCCTGTATTGATCAGCCTAGCTCCCGGAGAGGATGGCGGGTGCCGACCGAGGCGCCGGGGCCTTCGTTGATAGTTTCCTATGCGCTACCCGGCTTGGCCCGGGCGGGATCATATTCCGAGGGGCTCCGCGAGCCAAGAGAAGTGTCCGGTGTCTCGCTACGCTCTTGCGGGGACTCAACGGCGCCATGGCGCAGAGATGGAGGCCCCCGGAACCAGGAAGAAGGAAGGGGCCCGGACGCTATACGGGCTTCATCGCCCCGCCCAAGACTCACCTCTGGACATCACGCGCCCCGGGGAACCGAACTCCTGGAGGTGCGTATTACAACAGGTCGCGTTCGCCGCCCCCGGGGGCCGATTCTCCCGGGGCAAGCGGCCACGTACAGGGCGGGTGCCGGACAGGGGCCACAGGCGGGGCCCCGACGGCTGTTCAGCTGCTGGGAATCTCGCTGTCGGACGACGCCCGATGTTTGGCTTTCCCAGACACGAGGCCACGAACACCAGCAACCTGGGCCGAAACAACACAATAAAACCAAGGTACCGAAAATATAAACATAATCGTATACATAGACAAATGTCTCCTTGTACAAAACAGGCAAAACAGAGCGCAAGCACGAGCGAGAACCCGGACGGACGACAGAAGAAGGGCGCAGCCAGGGGCATGGAGGGCCCGGCCCAAGCTCCACGGGCTTAGGGCGTTGCAGGAAGGAAAACCGGGGTCTTCCTACAACCGTCTTCGTCAAGCGAGTCAATCTATCAAGATCGTTCGCCTACAGGTCGAAAACACCTGCGCTCCGGGCAGCGGACCGACCACGGCCTCCCGCGTTTTCCATCGCGAACTACCGCGACTCCTCAGCGATACTAACGGCGACTAACCTGCGACGGCGAACTCACACCCCCGGGACGCGAGCCCGCCTCTTGATCCGTATCATTTCGCGAGAGCGTTCCTTCTCCCATGGGGTCAGGCGCGGGGAGATTGATCGTGGGCGGCGGATTGGTGCGACGTAGGGTGTAGCGCGAGGGCGGAGCGGATGCACGCAAGCGCCATCCGGCGACCGCCGCCGCGGGCCTTCCTCAACACTTCGTTCCATGCTTCCAGCGTCCGGGTCCGGGGTACGTATCCGCATTTAAGATCAACAAAATCGTCAAGCTACGTCAGTGCATGAAGAACCAGGCGGACGCTCAGCATATCTGTCCCAATGGATACCGTTCCTAAGACGTGATATGGCCGCCTGTTCCTGGCCGGCGTGGCAGACTCAGGGGTGGAATCCGCAGAGCAACAGGGCTAGGGCAGCTGTCGGAGGAGTAGTTGAACCTCGACGGCGAAGGTGCGTGAGACCCCCTTTGAGGTTCGGCCAGGGGAGTAGTTCTCTAGGCGAAGCCTTAATAACAGCGTCAGGGTGTAGAAGAAGGATACGCAGCAGACGACGTGTTCAACAGCACGCACAAGGAGACACGGGGATTTATACAGGTTCGGGCCGCCGGAGTAACACCCTACTCCAATGATGTTCTATGAGGGGTATGAATGTGGGGGTGGTAGGGGTGTAGTAGGTTTAACAGCAATGAGAACTCCGTGCTCAGAGGCTTAGACCGGCTGGTCTGTAGTAAGCAGTGCCGGACTTAAGGAGAAGGAAGCGAGGAATCAATACAATGTAGTTAGTCTAAGAAGAATCTGAGCCTTGCTGCCTCGTTTCTCGTACGGCATCACTCCTTATAGCGAGGATGGGATCCACGAGTGCCGGTACGGGCGGAAGGAGATGAGCTATCCGAGTGAGGGGGTTCTTGATGCAGCCCGCTCCGCCTGCGCGACCCCATTGGCGTAGTTGGGAGCGATACCCGGCGCTCACGCTCCCCGTACCATGCCGTGCCACGCGGAAGTGGGTGGTATGCTGCGGCGGTAGAGGTTTTTCTCGTGGGGATTGGCATGGGAGCGGGTGGAGACGTGATGGCGCACGGCTCCAAGTCAAGGGCCTCTGACTCTTTTGACTTCAGGCACACTCTTCCCTCAAAAAGTCAAAGTTCTGACATGCTGCGGTGTCCACGGGGGCCATGGGAGACGCCACACACGTGCAGAGTAGTGTGTCCAGAGCCTGCCGGGTACGACATGTGGGCCCCGGGCAGGCAGTGAATAGCCCAGAGGCAAGGCTCGGGCCCGAGGCCAAAGAGGACCCGGGGCCGAGCTGATATATACGATGCCCCGGGGGCGTGCCCGGGGCCGTCGCGGTCGCGCCCAGGCACGAGCCCGGGCCGTCGGCGGCCGAAGGCGGTTTGCGCCCCGGGCACGAGCCCGGGGCCGGTGGAAGGGTGCCCCCCGGGGATCTGCCGTGGCCGAAGACCCACGCGTCCCCAGGGCATGTGGGACCCCCTGTCCTACTTCGCCGACAGTGGCCCCTGGCCCTGTTGCTCGGCCGGGGTCTGCCCCAGCCAGGAACAGGGCCACGTCTTGAAGAAAGGAGGGGACGCTGGGTCCGCCTGGTTCGTCATGTACTGACGTAGCTTGACGATTTGTTGATTTAGATGCGATACGTACCCGGCACCCGGGCTGAAAACATGGATCGAAGTGTTGAGGAAGGCCGGCGGCGGCGGTCGCGATGGCGCTGCGGCAGCTCGCCGCCGTACTGTCGCCACCGAATCCGCCGCCAACGAGTTCTCCCGCGCCTGACCCGGGAGGGAAGCATGGGAGAAGGAAACGCTCTCCCGGGGAAAATGCATACGGGCCCAAGAGGCCGGGCTCGCGTCCCGGGGGTGTGAGTTCGCCGTGCGAGGAAGTCGCGGTAGTTCGCGAGGAAGTCGCGTAGGTTCGCGAGGAAAACGCGGGAGGCCGTGGTCGAGTCCGCTGCCCCGGAGGCAGGGTTCTTCGACCGTGGCGACCGTCTTGTAGAGTTGATGCTTGACGAAGAGGTTGAGGAAGACGCCGGTTTCCTTCTGACGCCATGCGTGGACGCCTTCGGGGCCCGGGGGCCCTCCATGCCCCCGGGCGCCCTTCTTCTGTCGTCGTCCGGGTCTCGCTCGCCTAGGGAGCACAGTGAAGTCGCGACGACAGGCTCTACATGATGAATCGTGAGAGCACTTGGCTCGCTCCCTTGTCCGCTCCATGCTGCGAGCCGTTGCGTCTACCACCTCCTAGGGGCCTCTTCGCGGTCGCGACTGAGCGGAGGAAAGGATTGCGCATAAGGAATCTGCCCCCTAGCAGCGGAAAAAACCGAGCCCGAAGCCAACCAGTGCGGGACACCGCAAGCCGGGGCTTAGACGATGTCCGGGGTTTAGCAGATGGGATACGGTAGCTCGCTGGTAGGGAACAGATGCTTAGGCGCAACACCCAGCCACCGCATGGGCGCGACCCGATTACCCCTACCTGGCGCGCCAGCTGTCGGAGGATGAAACCTCGACGGCGGGGAGTCGGGAGACCCCCCTTTTGAGATTCGGCCAGGGGAGTAGTTCTCAGGCGAAGCCGGCGTCTGGGTGCAGAAGAAAGATACGCGAAGAAGACGATGAACAGCACGCTCGGAGGAGACACGAGGATTTATACAGGTTCGGGCCGCTCGGAGGCGTAATACCCTACTCCTGTGTGTATGCTATCTGTGGTGGACGAATGTAGTACGGTAGTTACAAGGTAAGCTAGCTCACAGCCGGAGCCGGAGAAGAGGAACAGGGGCTAGAGAAGGAGCACGGGAGCAGAAGACAGGGAAAGCTCTGTCCGGTTCGGCCTCCTCTCCCCGTGCCTGTGGCTTGGATCCTCCTTTATAGATGAGGGGAGTCCACAACGCCGGATGCACGTGAGAGAGCTAGGTATGATCTGTCTTGTCAAAGTCTTGTCGCCGTCTTGTCTTGCACGTCCGCCTGCTGGCGCCTGCTGCGTCCACGCCGGGTAGGTCGGCTGCGGAGGACGGCTGGAACGTGGAGACGTGATGGCGTACGCCTCCAAGTCAAGGGTCTCTGACTCTTCTTGACTTCAGCGCACACTCTTCCCTCAGAAGTCAAAAGGTTTCTGACAGCAGTCGGGTGTCCACGGGGGGCCATTGGGAGACGCCCACACGTGGCAGAGTAGTTGGTCCAGAGCCTGCCGGGGACCGACATGTGGGCCCCGGGCAGGCAGTGAATTGTGCCCGGAGGCAAGGCTCGGGCCCGAGGCCAAAGAGGACCCGGGGCCGAGCTGATATATACGATGCCCCGGGGGCGTGCCCGGGGCCGATGGCGGTAGCGCCCCGGGCACGAGCCCGGGGCCGGTGGAAGGGTGCCCCCCGGGGATCCACGTGCCGAAGACCCCACGCGTCCCCAGGGCATGTGGGACCCCCTGTCCTACTTCGCCGACACACATATATACACTTTTGTGTGTGTGTGTATATATATATATATATACATATATTGGTGGGAAGAGATTTTTAAATAGAGGTTTGATTCCATGTTGCATATTCAAACTTGGGATTTTCTCAGGGATTCAAGGGAGAGGGAAAACAAGGGAATTTTAGGGAGGGGATCAAAGGGATATCTTTATGGTTTCGATTCGGAGTTTTGAAACGGATATTGAAGCGGGGATTTCTGAGAAAGGATTGACGGACTTCGCCGTCAGGGTTTTGGAGCGAACTCGGATACAATGATTCGAACTCGGGGATTATTTTGGAACGGAGGTTTTTGAGAGGTCAAGTTTCGAGATCAAGGGCAAGAAGACAAACTGAGATCCAGGCACAACTTACGACACACCACACAAGGATCAAAATTTTTATGGATAGATTTTAGCGAAATATAGTTTAACATCTCGTTGAAAGCGAGGCGTTACAATTGGGGAGAGAGAGGAGGGCGTGTGAGCAAAGCTCGAGCAGGAGGTGAAGGTTGACGACAGGAAAATCGGGACAACCCTTTGGTTGGGGTCCTTTTCCGCAATTTGTTAGAGACCATTTAATTTAATTTAAATGCAAGAAAATAAACAAGTATTCAGACAATTAGACATTACGAAGTCCATTACTTACAGAATTCATACATTTACATAAAAATTTTGTTAATTACATCTCCAAGAAGACCCCTGATTAAGATTCCAATATGAAGAAATGAAAATTACATGACCGCTATAAAGCTATAAAAGGAAAATCTATCCTAAAGCTCCTGATCCCGCGGCCGTAGACCCGTTTGAAGATTTTTATCCATGTGCTTATTTTATTTTGGACATGCGAGAGTATTGAATGCCCAAAGTTATTTTGTTGATGCCTGCTTGTATGGCGCAGAGTGTTTTTTCTAATGCATATGAAGGGCGTGAATTTATTTATTTTTGCTCAGCATATGGTATGATGTAGCAATCATTTCTTTTAGGATGTAAGTGCAAAGTACAGTGCGCACCAATCCTGAACAGCATTTTGGTATTTACTTTTCTTTTTTACCAAGATTATGGTGACACTGTCCTATTTGCATGCATCATACTTTTCATGAATTTATTTGTTTGATTAGGCAAAGCCTGTATGTATGTAGAAATTTGTGGTGAACTTTAGGTCGAATATGACCTATTTTAATTTTTCACTCAGCCTGTATTACTACTAACATGGTTGGGGCGCCATGAAGCATAACCGAAGCGAGTATTTTTTTTACTTAGCATGCAGATGGCTTGCATATGCTATTCTTACATCAACTCATGGCAGGTATTTGTGATGATCGAACTCGTGCACGGAGTGCAGTGAACATAGTTTGGTTATTTCATTTTAACATGATTTAGTATTTGTTCTTCTTGCTGCAACTCATGGCAAGTATTCATGATGATCGAAACCTTGCGCGGAGTGCAGTGAACATAGTTTGGTTATTTCATTTTAACATGATTTTAACATTTATTTGTCTTGCTGTAACTCATTGCAGGTATTCGTGATGATCGAACCCGTGCGCGGAGTGCGGTGAAAACATGTTTTGGTTATGTCATTTTAACATAATTTTAGCATTTGTTTGCTTTGTCGTGACTCATGGCAGGTATTCATGATGATTGAACCCATGCGCGGAGTGCGGCGGACATATTTTAGGCCGCGACTCATGGTAGGTATTCATGATGACTGAACCCATGCATGGAGTGCGATGGACATATTTTGGTTATTTTTCAATTTAACATGATTTTAGCATTTTTTTTGTCTTGCCGTGACTCATGGCAGGTATTCATGATGACTGAATCCGTGCAGATCGTAAAGGGCTTTTCCCGTCCCAAAAGCTAGCCAATGAGGTGAGTGGCTACCCCAACTTATAAACTAGGCCCCTTGCCCTTTCATAACCAATGTGAGACTGTTCAACAATCTCTTTCTTCACACATTGGTGTCCCTTAGCCTTCACCTTATACCGACTGTCCCTCGGATATTCGGGCCCCGTAGGCACCCACTGTCTATCAGGCCTTCACACCCTAGTGTTCATCGGGGCAAAGATGTTGGATTTTGATACCAATTATAGGATCGTAAAGGGCATTTCCTACCTTAAAAGCTAGCCAATGAGGTGAGGTCTCTTGCCTTTCCATAATCAATGTGGGACTATTTAACAGTATCAACAGACCGAGTCAAAGAACAAGACTTATCCCATCATGGCATTGTATCAAAAGATCAAGCCAAAGATTAGGGTCTTCATACATCTTATTGTGATTTGTATCAAAAGACCAAATCTATATATGGGGTCTTGAGAGTGCCCTTGTTTTGCGGCAAGAGATGAAAAGTAGAAGCAAGAACGAGAGAGAGGCAGATCAAGGTTCTTGATTTGCATGGGATCTCGAGGAGATGAGCTTTACTTGCTCACTACCTCGATGTCGGCGGCAGATCACCGATGCTTCCTTCCTGTTCAGAACAGCAGAGCGAAGCAGTGCTTGGGAAAGCAAAACTAGCGCAGGAGCAGTATTGCAGTAGCAGTGCCAAAGCAAGCAATACCAACCTATGTTATGAGCTGCTTCCAATTGCCAGTGACGACTTGTGAGAAGATGAAGTCCTGTATTCTCGATCATTGGTGGAGCTTTGAAGATGGGAAGAAGAAAATGCATTGGCAGTCATGGGAATGGATGTCGACACCAAAATCTCTAGGTGGTATGCGGCTTCAGAGACCATAGGCATCTTCAACCAAGCAATGTTAGCAGCAGGGTTTGGCGTATTGACTGACCAAACTCCCTCTATGCGAGAGTACTCAAAGGAAGGTATTTCCCTGAATCCGATTTCTGGTCTACTCCCCAACTGAGAGCTGCCTCCTTTACTTGGCGTAGTATCTTGTTTGGAAGAGAACTCTTGAAAAAAGGTGTGAGATCGGGCATTGGGAACAGAGCTTCGATCAAGATTCTCCATGATAATTGGATCCCTGGGATCAAACCTGAGATGGTGAGAACTCTTCTCCCTATCCTAGAGGATGTCACTGTCGATTTCTTGATGAAAGTTGAAGAAGGGGCTTGGGACGAGGACAAGGTGAATTCCTTTTTCGATGAAACCACTGCAGACTTGATCCTGTAAATCCCTATCAGCCAGCACGGCGAGGAAGATTTTATTTCTTGGCCACATGACAAGCACGGGTTGTTTTCAGTTCGCTCGGCTTATAATTTGGGAAGATCAGAGGCTTTTGTTTCTGCACACAGCTCAAACGGTAGGGGTTTGCCATCTGGTTTACTGGGAAATGCGCAAGTTTGGAAGGATCTGTGGAAGATCAATGCACCGGGGAAAATGGTAATCAACCTCTGGAGAATTGTCCACGATTGCTTGCCTACTGGCTATCAATTGAGAAGACGCCACATTCCAGCCAGCGACGGGTGCATCTTCTATGGCCGTGATGATAGAATTGAACACGTTTTTCTCGTGTGCCCTTTTGCTGAAATGGTGTGGGATGAAATCAAATCAAGGTTTGATCTGAAGTTGTGCAGGAGGGAGTTACAAAATATGAAACAATGGGTGTTTGACTTCCTGGGACGTAGCTCCGATATCCAAAAGACGGCACTGACTGTCACTCTTTGGCACATTTGGGAGGCAAGAAATCACTCTAGGAACAATCCTGTGAGCAAATGTATTGCAAAAACTGAAAAAAAATATGATTACAGAGCAGAGTACTATATAGGCAATCAACCTATAATTAGCCATAATGGACCAGTAGTCCAAGAGCCTAAGCATGCAGCTATAAAGCTATAGATAGCCATAAAGATCTAGTAGATCAAGAGTCTCAGCAAGCTGTCTAACACCCCCCCGCAGTCGGAGCGTCGGCACAGACGTTCAGGACTGGACCGGAATTCTTGAAAGACCGTGGAAGGCAGGCCCTTGGTGAAGATGTCGGCATATTGGGAGGGACGTCGGCACGTGAAAACCCGGACAGCACCAATGGCAACACGCTCCCGAACAAAGTGGAGATCAATCTCGATGTGTTTGGTGCGTTGATGCTGAACCGGATTGGAGGACATGTAGACAGCGCTGATGTTGTCACAATACACCAAGGTCGCCTTGCTAGGTGGAGAGTGGAGCTCACATAAAAGTTGGCGCAGCCAGGATGCCTTAGCGACGGCATGAGCCACTCCACGGTACTCCGCTTCGGCGCTGGACCTGGACACAGTATTCTGACGTTTGGAGGACCAGGAGATGAGGCTATCCCCGAGGAACATAGCATAGCCCGAGGTGGACTTGCGGGTGTCTGGATACCCAGTCAGCGTCGGAGTAGACAACCAGATCAAACTGTGCCGAAGGTCGAAGAAGCAGCCCCAGGTGAAGAGTGCCACGAATATATCGTAGGATGCGCTTCAGAGCAGCAAGGTGAGGCTCCCGAGGATCGTGCATGTGAAGACAGACCTGCTGGACGGCGTAGGAGATGTCCGGGCGGGTGAAGGTGAGATACTGAAGGGCACCCGCCAAACTCCGATAATCTGTGGCGTCACTGACAGGGGCGCCGTCCTGCGCTGAAACCTTGGAACAGGTATCCACCGGGGTAGAGCAAGGCTTACTCTCAGCCATGCCTGCGCGATCTAGTATCTCTTGCATGTACTGACGCTGCGAGAGAAAAAGACCATCAGACCGCCGCTGAACCTGCATCCCGAGGAAGTGATGGAGATCACCCAGGTCCTTCATCGAGAACTCCTGCTGTAAGGCAGTGATGGTGCGATGAAGGAGCGCGGTCGATGAGGCTGTGAGGATGATATCATCCACATAGAGCAGCAGGTAGATGAGCTCAGCACCACGACGAAACACGAAGAGCGAGGTGTCAGACTTGGCTTCCACGAATCCAAGAGATATCAAATATGCTGCAAACCGGCTGTACCATGCCCGAGGCGCCTGCTTGAGACCATAGAGGGACCGGTTCAAACGGCAGACGTAATCGGGATGAGTGGAATCCTCGAACCCGGAGGGTTGAACACAGTAGACTGTCTCATCAAGGTTGCCATGGAGAAAGGCATTCTTGACATCAAGCTATCGAATAGGCCAGTTGCGGGAGAGAGCCAATGAAAGAACAGTCCGCACGGTAGCTAGTTTGACGACGAGGCTGAAGGTTTCTGAAAAATCAACACCTGGGCGTTGTGTAAAGCCGCGAAGAACCCAGCGAGCTTTTATAGCGCTCCATTGCGAACCATCAGCTTGAAGCTTGTGTTTGAAGATCCATTTTGCTATGTCACCACATTCGCACCAGGAGGGCGCGGAACAAGATCCCAAGTGTTGTTCTGGAGAAGTGCAGCATGCTCATCGAGCATGGCAGCTCGCCAGTTCGGGTCGGCAAGAGCAGCCCAGTATGTCCTTGGGACAGGAGACAGCAGCGCGGTGTGAAAAACAGCGGGTTGCCGAAAACCATGTTTCGCCCTGGTGATCATGGAGTGCTGATTGACCACAGGAGGAATGGCAACCGCGCCCTTCTGGAGGGGTGTAGGGGCGACGGGAACGGAAGAGGCGTCTGGAGCCGGACGAGGGCGCCGGCTGTACACCTGGGTGATGGCGCGAGCCGCACGTGGCTGTGCGGAGGAAGCCGAAGCTGCTGGCGACGTCGAGACAGGAGCACCAGGAGACACTGCCGCACGGGGCAGTGTAGGCGAGGCGGCTGCTGGCAACTCGGCCGCACATGGTAGTGCCGGCATTGGTAGCGGGGAATCCACAACAGCAGGCAGAGGAGTCGGCAATGGTGACCCTGCAGGAAGAAAAGACTGTGTCGGGCTGATAGGCACCGAAACAGGGTTAGAAACCGTGTCCAAGAACTCGAAGTCCGTGGGGGATGGTGTGTCAGGCTGCTCGGCAAAAGGGAAAGAGAACTCATCAAAGATCACATGGCGAGAGATGATGACTTTGTTGGAGTTGGTGTCAAGACAGCGGTATCCTTTATGATGGGCAGAGTAGCCAAGGAAGACACATGAAGCAGAGCGCGGAGCAAGCTTATGAGCAGCAGTGGCGGACAAGTTGGGATAACATCGACAACCAAAGACGCGCAGATGGTCATACACAGGCGGAGAGCCTAGCAGAGCTTCATGAGGTGTACGGGAGTGCAGCGTTTTGGTTGGTAAGATGTTGAGGAGAAGAGTGGAGGTGGTCAGGGCCTCAGCCCAATACCGAGGTGGGAGACAAGCTTGGAAGAGAAGGGACCGAACCACATTATTGAGAGAGCGGATGGCTCGCTCAGCCTTGCCATTCTGAGCTGAGGTGTAAGGACATGACATGCGAAGGTGAGTGCCGTGGGTGAGGAAGAAGGCACGGGTGCTGGAGTTGTCAAACTCGCGCCCATTGTCGCATTGGACAGCCTTGATAGTTCGGCCAAACTATGTAGAGACAAAAGCAAAGAAATTAGACAGGGTTAAAAAGGTGTCAGATTTGAGGCGTAAAGGAAACGTCCACACATAGTGTGAGTAATCATCGAGAATAATCAAATAATATTTGAAACCCGATACACTAGGGATTGGCGAAGTCCATAAATCACAGTGTATGAGTTCAAAACTATGTGAAGTATGTGATGCTGACATGGGAAAAGGAAGACGAACATGACGTCCGAGCTGACAAGCATGACAAACAGAAGTTCTAACTTCTTTATTGCAAGCTAGAAGTTTGGACAGAGTCTCAAATCCAGGATGACCGAGACGACGATGCCATAGGGTAGAACTTCTGTTTCCTGTGGAGGCGGCAAGGTGTGCAGCAGGAAGGGAGGAAGCGCCAGATGAGTGAAGAGGGTACAACGGTCCGGAGCTATTGTACCTGGTGATCACTCTCCTGGAATGAAGATCCTTCACAGAACAACCGGCAGGGTCAAATTCAACAGAACAATTGTTGTCCGAAGTAAATTGACGCACAGAAATTAAGTTCTTAATAAGACCTGGAGAAACAAGGACATTATCAAGACATAATGAACCAGCAAGATAAGTAGTGCCAGTGGAGGTGACGGGAAGGAAAGCGCCATTATCGACAACAATGGAGGGTGGAATAGGATATTGCTGGGAAGAGGTGTGTGAAAGGTTACCGGCGTCAGAGGTCATGTGTGAGGTGGCGCCGGTGTCGAAGATCCAGTCAGGTTGCTGAGGTGGAGTCAGCGTCATGGTGTTGAAGGAGGAAGCCAAACTCGGTGCATCCCAGGACGGCGCCATGCTGGTCGTGGGGTAGTAGTGGCTGGAGGGAGCAGCCCACTGCCCCTAGGCGCCGGTGACGAGAGCCTGTGGCTGAGGTGGGGCCGGTAGATAAGGACAAGCAGTCGGCAGCGGAGCAAGGGGGGGACGATTCCCGGGCCACATGCTGATAGAATCGGACCAGGGCCTATAGAAGCTAGGCCACAAACCACCCGGAGGAGCCGGGGGTGGAACAAGGGCGTGCGCGCCAGACTGTCTCCCCTTGCCCTTGCCACCGCCGCGTGTGCCGCGCTTGTCACCCTTGCCGGAGTTCCTGGATGTGCCGCCAGGAGAGGTGCTGGGGGGCTGCTGTGGTGGTGCAGCGAGCTTGCCGAGCTGCTGACCAGCAGCGCCGCCAATGCTGGAGGCAAGGAGGACGGTCGGGGAAGACGTCGGGCGATGAGCCATGTTGAGTTCTTCAAGCAGGAGATCGGTCCTGGCTTCCAGGAAGGTGGGAAACGAGCGCCCACGCTGAAGATGCATGCCGATGGATGCAAAACGCTCGTTGAGACCGCGGATGATGTTGAGGACGAGCGTTCGATCAGTGACCGCCTCACCCAAGTCACCCAGGGCATCGGCCATGGACTTGAACTTGCGGCAGTAGTCAGTGATGGATAGATCACCCTGGACGAAGTTGCGAAATGCGGCATCGAGGTACAGCGCGCGCTGCTCCCGGTTACCGAGGAACTGGTGCTCCAGGGCAAGCCAGACGGAGCGAGCAGAAGTTGTGGCTGGGTCATCCCGGACAATCTCCTCGAGATCAGGGGAGACGGTGCCGAGGAGCCACGTCATGACGACGCAGTCCATGCGCTCCCAGTCAGGGTAGGTGTGGTCGGCGGCGTCGGCGAGAACATGGCGCTGGAGGGAGAATTTCCCAAGGACCAGGAGCATTTGGTGGCGCCAGCGGGTGTAGTTGTTGTTCTCCATGTCTAGGACGGCAGGGACGAGAGCACGGATGTTGTTGACGCCGACAGCCTGGGCGTGGAGGTTGATGATGGCGGCGGCTTCGTGCGCCAGGAGCGCATCCCGGAGCGGCTGACGAAGGCCTCCATCGCCCCCGGCGCTAACAGAGGAGGCGGCGTCGTCCTCATGCGGCACAACAGCCTCTGCTGCGGCACGCTCCTGGGCAGCACGGGCGAGCGCATCGCAAGCGCGAGCGGCGGCGGCATCCCGCTCCTGAGCGCAGCCGCGGCCTCGCTGGTCGACGGCCTGGGGCGCGCTAGAGAGCGGCGCCGGGTTGCCTCCTGCTGGCGGCGGCGCTCCGCGCTCAGCCTCGGCGGCCTCAGCGGCAGAGGAGGCGGGGGGAGGGGAGACACGCGACATGCCGAGAGGCACACGCGTGGAAGGGCAGCGGAAGGAGAAGAGAGTCTAGGTGTCTGATACCATGTGAGCAAATGTATTGCAAAAACTGAATAAAATATGGATTACAAGAGGCAGAGTACATATATAGGCAATCAACCTATAATTAGCCATAATGGACCAGTAGTCCAAGAGCCTAAGCATGCAGCTATAAAGCTATAGATAGCCATAAAGATCTAGTAGATCAAGAGTCTCAGCAAGCTGTCTAACAAATCCTATTCCATCTAACCCAAGGCAAGTGATCCAGAAGACCATGGCATATGTGGACATGATTGAACAACACTGCTCTTGATCTGGGAATGCTGATAGGTGTGATCTCCCTCGTTCAGTTTCTAGATGGAGTCCACCACCGGCAGGTACAGTTCTTGTCAACTCAGATGCTGCATTTTCCATGCGTCCAAGCAATTTGGGATGGGTTTTGTGATTCGTGATCATGGTGGAGCTTGCTTATTGGCTTTTAATGAACGGCTCACAGGGAGCATCATGCCTGAACTGGCTGAAGCTATGGCAATCTGTTGCGCATTGCGATACGCAAAGGAGGAGGGATACCAGAAAGTTGTTATGGCCTCGGATTGCCTCTCTATCATCCAGAGAATCCAATCGACGAAGCAAGATCGTTCTATGGCCGGTGTCCTTATCGCCAATTGTCGGAGGACGAAGCCTCGACGGCGGGAAGTCGGGAGACCCCCTTTTGAGATTCGGCCAGGGGAGTAGTTCTCAGGCGGAGCCGGCTTCAGGTGTAGCAGAAAGATAGGCGAAGAAGACGTAGAAAAGACGGCAGGGTTCGGACCGTCCACAGTGGGCCCGGACCGTCCAAACCGCGGTGAAGCAGAGGACGGAGGCTGAAGGGTCCGGACCGTCCGAACCGAGGAGATCCCGCGGGGAAGACGTATGAACAGCCACACGAGGGAGACGCGAGGATTTATACAGGTTCGGGCCGCCGAAGCGTAATACCCTACTCCTGTGTTTTGGACTATGAGAGCGAGAGAGATGAATGTGGGTATTGTGGTTTACAAGGAGGCCCCGGAGCTCGGAAGCTCACCGGGAATTAAAAAACCGAGGTGGCGTCGGTTGTTCTACCTAGCGACCGGACTCGAGGAAGGAGAGAGATCTCTGTAGTCTAAGGCCGGAGCTTGAGCTGCCTGCGTCGTCTACGGCATGGATCCTCCTTTATAGGCGAGGGAGTCCACAGTGCCGGTACGCGGAAGGAAGATATTTTCCAGTGAGGTCTCCGCTGTGCGCCCCTCCGCCTGCGACACCACCAGCCGGAGTTGGAGGAGCGTCCCGTCCCCCCTGTCTGCCTGCAACGCCCATGTCGGAGTTGGAGGAATGTCCCGTCGCTCACCTCCCCGCCAGCCATGCCCACGCCGGAGCAGGTAACGGGGGTGCAGCGAGCGGTAGAGTCGTGAAGGATGTGATGGAGCCGGGGAGACGTGACGGCGCACGCCTCCAAGTCAAAAGCCCGACTGTGAACAGTAATTGCACAGTGAAAGGAGCCTCCGTAGTCCCAAAAAGATTCTGAGTGCACAGGAGCGGGCGACAGGCGGTCCCATCGCCTCATTCGCTAATGTGGGTAATTGGAGAAGTTGGTCCCTAGAGTTCTTTGGGTAGATCGGACCGGCAAGTCGAGGCTGATCGGCTCTCGGGGGGGGCCGCACTCGGGGCCGAGGCGATCGGGGCAGTCGGCACCGGGGGAGTCGGCATCGGCTCCGGGGCAGTCGGCAGTCCGGCCCCGTGCTGGGCATCGGCCCCCGGGAGCAGTCGGCACCCCGGGAGCAGCCCAGTCGGGAATCGGCACCCGGATCCGGGGGGGGGGGCGACCGGCGCCCGGACTGGGGATGCTCGTCCGGAGCCCGGCCAGTGCCCGGGCCCCTGGATACTTGGCGGGGGAGCGGCCGTAGCCGGTCTCCTCTTGCGCAAAATATGGATTCCGGAGTATTTCCCTGGCCGAAGACCCTCGCGTCCCCGGGGACAGGGGGACCCCCAGTTCCATTTCGCCGACAGTGGCCCCTGGCCCTGTTGCTCGGCCGAGATCAGCCCCGGGCAGGAACAGGGCCACGTCTTGAAGAGAAGAGGGGACGCGGGGCGCACCTGGTTCGCTGTGAACTGGTGAAGCTTGATGACTTGTTGCGTAGTCGTGGTTGTTCGCGAGAAGGCGCGGGAAGTCGTGGCCGAGATCGCTGCCCGCGAGGCAGGGTTCCTCGACCGCGGCGAGCACCTTGTGGCGCCGATGGCCGATGAAGGCGGCAGTTTTCTACTCACTCTGCAAGCGGCTGCCTTCTAGGCCCGGGGGCTCTCCATGCCCCCGAGCGCGGCCGACCCGGGGAGCGCAGCGAGGCCACGGGAAAGGGCTGGTTTGACAGGAGACGACATTGGGTGGCAGATTGCCACGTTCACCCGCGCCGTCGCCGAGCGTAGTGGTGAGCATGGGGGTCGCGGCGGCCACGCCGGAGCGGGCCGTAGCGAAACCTGCTGATGTCCCCACTGCTGAGGAAGATCAGGATGCCGGGGTAATGTGGCCCGGGAATGCGCCCCGGGACCGACGTGCGGGCTGTCGCCGCGTGGCGTCCGGGGAGGACGCGCCTGGGCCCCGGGTATTTCGCGGAAACGGCAGGGCCCCTATCTTGCCTGAAGTAAATGGCGATGTGGCAGCTCACACGCTCATAGGGTTATTACCAAGGTATCTGCGGCGACCTGCCGGCTGGAGATCGAGGCAGCGGAGTGGCGCGTCGTCCGATTGGAGGTCGCCCTCAGATCCGCAGTTGTCGGAGGATGAAACCTCGACGGCGGGAAGTCAGGAGACCCCCCTTTGAGATTCGGCCAGGGGAGTGGTTCTCAGGTGAAGCCGGCGTCAAGCGGAAGAAGAGAGATCAGCGCTCGGGGCAGAAACGGAGGGGCCCGAGCTGGAAGATAGGGGTCCGGACCGTCCGAACACGGTCCGGACCGTCCGAACTGTGGAGATCACGTGGGGAAGACGATCCACCGCGCGCGCAAGGGGGGCACGAGGATTTATACAGGTTCGGGCTGCCGGAGCGTAATACCCTACTCCTGTGTGTGTGGTTGCTATCTTCTGTGGTAGATGAATGTGGGAGATTGCTGGTTACAAATGGACCTTCATGCGGGAGCTCGGAAGCATACGCCCGGGGACTTGAGACTTCGAGAGAGAGAGAGAGCCAGGAGCAAGAGCTGCCCTGAAGTGACCTTGAGCCCGCAAACCAGTCTGCCGAGAGGAGAGGGCATGGATCCTCCTTTATTAGAATTAGGGGAGTTCCCCATGCCCAGAATAACGTCGAGAGAGATGAAGCTTTTTCGGTGAGCTCTCCTGTGCACACGGTCTGCCTACGACGCCCA
>RYFJ01003627.1:0-30832 GCA_003991445.1 Oryza meyeriana var. granulata
AGATGATAATCGATGGGATTGCAGCTTAGCTTCCTCACGCTCGACTTCCCACGGTAATCTTTGTTCCTAGTACTTCTGTGATGACTGCTGTGGACTTGTATGTATTGATTGCCTGCATAGTGTGATGTGTTTTGTATGATTCATCGTTTTTATGTCTGGTTAGTGGTGCAAGGAGTTCGATGAGGATCCCGCCCATTATCGGCTGTTCAAATCGAGAAAAGGCCGAGGAGCCCTCCTGCTCCAACCTAACTCAAGACAGACGCACGTGTCGTGGTAGGAGGTCTGAAGATAAAGGACACCGCCGCCGCGGCACCTAGGCGATCAAGCCCCAGGTTGGGACCGGTACGGCCGAGCTCAACATTGCCGAGCCCAGCAAAAGCGCCGCCGAGTACGCGGTCCGAGCAGGCGCCGCCAAGCACACGGGTGCTTGAGTCGGCCACGCCACCAACAGGGTCACCTCCAGTTACCACGCCGCCGCCGACTGCTTCGCCGACCAGGCCAACAACCGGGCGCAGCGCTCCACAGGGACCCGGATCGCCCGGTGAGAGACTGAAGTTCTCCAAGAGGTATGCTGCTCCGGATCTTCTGAGATTCTTGTCTGTTGCAGTGGTATTTTGATATCTATTTCGCTATGCAGGAAGCGTGCCGATATCGATCTCAAGGAGACCATTCCGACCGCTCCTCTTGAAGAGCCCGCCCCAACCAAGCCGGCGCCCGCGAGCACACCCGCTGAGCCGGTGGCCAGCCTAGTCACGGAGACTGAGGTGGTCCCGACCATGGGGTCGCTGGTGCCACCCGACCAAGGAGCAATTGCTGAGGTTGCTGCCCCAGCCCCTGAGCCGACGCCCGCTGCCTGAGGCCGTTGTCGGAGCCCCCGAGTTGACCCCTGAGGTCGCAGAGGACGCCGATGTAGGGGCCGGGACCCCGTCTCCATCATGGTCGTCGTCATCGTCGTCGCTACTGCCAGAGATCCCGAACCTCCCTCGGATTAAAGCTCCTCCGCATAGGCTCCCTCGGACGTTCACCTGGACGGTGGCTGACGGAACCTTGAAGAGTTTCAAGCTTGATGAGGCCGCGATGAGAAGGGAACACGAAAGTTTGCTTCACGCTGCCATCACCGGGTCCCAGGGAGTTGGGGTATAATTCTTGTGGCAGAGTCATGGTGGTCTTCTTGTTTTGATGTCTGACTCCACTCTTGACTTATTCTTTCCCTAAGCAGAAACTTGTCGATCACAATGAGGAGATGACCGAGATCCTAGTCAAAATGGCCCCCCGTCTCGCGGAATTAGAGCGGCTCCAGGCGTTGAAGGCCGAGATGGAGGAGCGCCACGCGGGGAGGGAAGCTTGGCTGAAGGATGACGCCACCTAGCTCAGGGATGAAAATTGGGCCCAAGCCGCGAAGATCAGAGGTAAGTCCCCCGAATGCGTCTTCCTGACTGAACTCTTGATGTATTTCTCCAGCTGCGTTGTTCCCGACTACCTAGTTGCATCTTGGCCGCAAGGTTGAGTCCATGACTAATCTGTCGTGCAGCCCTCGAAGCCGAGTTAAAGACCCGAACAGAGGGGGAAGCCCAACTGAAGGAGGCCGAAGAAGCCAAGGCCGAGCTTGAGAAGGTCAAGGCCGACCTGACAGAGGCCAACGCCGAGCTCGAACGGGAAAAGGCCGAGTTAAAAGAGGCCACCATCAAGCTCGGCGAAGAAAAAGCCGAACTGGAGAAAACCGTAGCCAAGTGGGAGGCCGAATACGAAAGTAAGTCCCCAACCTAACCGTGATCTTAACCAATCCATTAGTCATTCCATCTGCAACCGAGCCTGACAAGTTTACTTGCCGGTGGACCCGGACAGACATGAGAGCCAATGTCCAGGCCCAATGTCGGTTTTACACAGAGGAGATAAGAGTCATCAGGGAGTCACGGGAAGCCCTCGTCGGGTCCGTGAAAGGGCTCCTTGACCTCATAGATCCCAGCCCTGTGGGAACCAGTTGCAGCAGGATCCCCCAAGTAGAGGCGCGTCTTGAGGATGCACCGAGTGCCTTGAAGAAGTACTCGAATGAGCATGTCATTGCCGGCGTGGCCCAAACCCTGGCGATGACCAAATCAATCTACCTGAGGGCAGATATTGAAGCCATCGGGGAGGGGTTTGCCGAGGAGACGACGCCCGAGGAGGCGGTGGAGCTGATAGCCTGGGCGAGGCCGACTGCTGAGATAATCACCCGAGACCTGGGTCTGTAAGAGTAATATATCATGTAGTCGGTATATATAAACTTTTGTGGAAAACATGTGTAAATATATGTGCAGTGCCGCCAAGCCTTGAATTACTACTCAGTTGTCATTAGCTTTACTCGAATGTGTAGTCTGCGCCGAGTTAGTCTGTCAGAACTTAATAAAATCATTCACTGTAAGAAAGTGCACTCGGGCAAACGTGATAGTCGTAGTAAGGCTTATAACTGGAGTAAGATAGGCTTGTATATTATTGACAAAACACATATAATACATGCAGCCCCCGACTCACTACTTGGTTAATACAAGCGGCGTAGTGAGTCAGAGAAAACTGTACACATGATATAGTATAAAGCTCAGGTATAGAAAGGACGTAGCTGTTCTATATTCCATGAGTTGCTGATGAGGACACCGTCTTCGGTCTTCAGTCGGTAGGCGCCTGGCCGCGTGACCTCGGCTATAATGACGGCTTCCCAAAGTGGGGATAATTTGTGCCTGTCTTTGGTGGTTTGTATTTTTCTCAAGACGAGATCCCTGACCAAAAAGGCGTGGCCACGGACATTGCGATTGTGGTAGCGACGTAGGCCTTGAAGATACCTTGCCGACTGGATTGTTGCGATGTCCCTTGCTTCTTCCAACTGATCTAGTTTGACCAGTCGGGTATTGTCCACATATACCCGAGTGGATCGACTGCAGGATCTGCTTGCCTTCCTCGATGTGACGCAACACATCAGGACACCGGATGCGCTCCTTCGGTACAGGTCTTCTCTGACTAGTAGAAAGCTTTTGCTTCGACGCTTGATTTGTTCGGCTTGACTTCGATCGTCTGGGAGTTCGTCATTCAAGAGAAATTTAACAACAGGGGCTCGCCAGTCTTGACATATGTGCAGCACCTCATCAGTAGCCGGGGTAGGTTTGCCTCCCAATTGCTCCGGCGCCGGTTTCTTCTTGACTAATGGCTCCATGAGTTGCTCGACAAAGATTCCAGTCAGAACCGCTTCTCGCTTGGATCCCATATTTGCCAGCTTGTCTGCCACGTCATTGTATTGGCGCAGGACGTGTGTTATTTCCAGCCCGTCGAACTTGTTTTCCAGCTTGCGGACCTCCTGACAGTATGCCGCCATGGTATCATCGAGACAGGTCCAGTCTTTCATGACTTGGTTCACCACGAGTTGAGAATCCCCGTGTCGATGCTTTGCACCGGCAATAAAACTATGGGGCTACTCGGCGAGGGTGAATTCGGTGGACTGCAGAGGAACATAAGAGAATTATACTGGTTCAGGCCCTCAAGGTGAGGAAATACCCTACGTCCAGTTGAGGTGTTATTCCTCTGAGGTATATGGAGATCGATGATCTGGTTGTTCTTGTTGTCCTTGCCCTGAGGGGCGCCCTGCCTCCCTTTATATACTAGGGGATAGGGGTATATGATAAGGATCCCAGCCGGATACAGCCAAGGCTTTCCTTCTTAGAGATAGAGTCCTATCCGACTAAGACTATGTTTCCTTATTATACAAGGTACAGCCTGCTGGGTGCTATCTTATCTCTAATTACATGGTTCGGCCCATCCTCTATCCGAGTGGCACATGTACTAGTAATGAGGTACCCGGGGCCCATGGCCTCCACAGTAGCCCCTGAGACCTTCATAGTTAAGTCACAGCTGATGCCGAGTGCTCATCCTCCACGGTGAAGGTTGCCCGAGTGCAATGCTCCCGAGTACTCTTTGTCCGAGTAAGTCTTCTTCCGAGTCCTGCTTCATGTCAGCTGGCAGCGAGGCTATGAAGGGCTTCATATAGATTATGAATAGTGTGCACCGAATAGGCGCACCTATTAGGTGTAGCCCCCGACTTTGTGCTTAATTGTGAAGACAATTAAACATAAAGTCAAAGATCTTTAACCTGAAAGTCTTTCCCGAGTAGATTACTACTGGTACATGAGACTCTTCGGTATCATGTCAACCGGAATAAACTTTATAGTCTTGCCGAGTAGAAGACTACTCGTATATAGGACTCTTCGACTTCATGTCAGTCGGAATATGTGTTTATAGTCTTGCCGAGTAGTATGCTACTCGTGTATGGGACTCTTCAGCGTCATGTCAGCTGGAAAAAAGGGGTTTATACTCTTTTCCGAGTGGCGTTCCACTCGGAAGTTAGACTCCTCCGCATCATGTCAGCGGGAAAAGATATTTATAGTCTCTCCCGAGTAGTGCACTACTCAAAAGTTAGACTCTTCCGCATCATGTCAGCGGGTAAAATGTTGCTCATGGCAACTGATGGCCACGCATGTAGGCCGAGTACCACTTTATGAAAATAATCCACAACGTGGCTAGGTGTACTCGAGAGAGATACCTGCATCTCCAATTGTAATGAAGACCAGCTTGTGATCCTTGTCAGGATATATCCTTGAGACCTGGTAGATAAAAACAGATACCCAAATGTATATGTTTAGCAATAAGGCTTTCGAGAAGCGTATCTGTTTACCTCATCAGCTCCTGTTTGCAGCACCAGCACTATTATTTCAACTCAGCCTGCGGGCGGCCCACATGGAGCATGCTACTGTAGGAACTCATATCTTGTTGGCCCAGTGCGGACTGTGTAGGCCCAAGCCCATTTAGTCTGCATCGGTTATAAAAAGACGGGGAGAGAGAAAAAGATTCCTTCATCTTCCCCAAATCAGCCAACCGCTTCGTCTTCTACCTTCGCGCCCAACTTTTCGCCGCCTGCTCGGCTAGGGTTAGCTAGCGCCCTTCCCCACCCGAACTCGGGCGATTTCAATCCTCTTCGCTTGTTCCAAGCCCCCGATTTGTTTTTCCCCAAATCTCATCGCCTCCAGTCATGCCGAACGCGTCGGATCTCGCGGGTGCGCCGGGAGGTTCTTGGTCGATTTCGGACTGCGGCTCGGTGAAGCTGAAGCAGCTAGAAAGCGAGCTGAAGTTGCCCAGCCAAGAAGTGATTCGCTGGCGGTCGGCTAGGGATGAGTCGGTCCCTAATCCCCGGCCTGGAGAAACGGTAGTTTTTGCCTCTTTTTTCGATCGAGGCTTGTGTCTTCCATCTTCTGATTTCTTCCGCCGCATTCTCGACTTTTACAGGCTGGAGTTGGTGCATCTGAACCCCAACTCCATTCTTCATATTTCTATATTTGTTACTCTTTGCGAGTGCTTCTTGGGTGTTGAACCCCATTTCATCCTCTTCCGACATCTGTTCCATATCAAGCCTCAACCCTCCAAGAGCAATATCAATGTGATTGGAGGGGCCGGTCTTCAACTGAGGAGCGATGGGAAGAAAACGTATCTCGATTTGCCCTTGAAATCTTCTCTGAAGGGCTGGCACAAGGAGTGGTTTTATTGCGCCGATCTGGCTCCTTCCTTGCGCCCGTTTACTGGTATGCCACCAACGGTGTTGCCAAACTGGTCAGCAGAGCTGACCTTTGAAGAAATGGGCCAGGCACATCTGTTGTTGTCGAAGATAGATGACCTCAAGATGGCCGGCTTGACAGGTCCTTGGGTGGCTCGTCGCTTTCTGACAAGGCGTATTCAGCCGCTGAAGCTTAGGAGCTCATTCGGCTGGGCCTTCAAAGGCAAAAATGATCCTGACCGAGTGAGCAACGAGTCGGCGGACAAGAGGGAAGTGACCGCGACCCTGTTCGGCTACTTCTCCGAAGGGGTGATCGCGACCGAGGACGATAAGCGCCGGGTTGCGGCTTATAGCTTCATTCCTCGGACCAAGGTAACCTTTAACCTTCTTCTGAGATAAATGCCCGTGGAACCGTAGTTGTTCAGCATAGCGTGACGCATTTGGTTGACTCACTTATAGTGGCATGAAGAATTTGATGAAGACTCCCGTCCATTGTCGGCCGTCGCGTCGAAGAGGAGGCCGAGGAGTCCCTCTGCTGCCCAACCCGACTCCAAGAGAGCGGGGAAGAAGCCGATTTTATATCGGGGCGAGGGGGCCATGACGACGCACGCCGTGAGCGGAAGCTTGAAAATAAAGAACGCCGCTGCCGCAACGCCCACGCGGTCAAGTCCTAGGTTGAGACCTGCGGGTTTGAGCTCGACGTTGTCGAGCCCGGCCGTGGCGCCACCGAGGGGCCGGCTAGAGCAGACGCCACCTGGGGCGGAGGCGCCCGAGCCGACCATACCAGAGTCGGGGCCGACTCGGGTTGATACGCCTCCGCCGACTGTGACGCCGACCGGGCCGACTGCCGGAGCTAGCGCTCCGCCGGGGAGCAGGTCGCCCGGCAAGAAGCTGAAGTTCTCCAAGAGGTGCGCTGCTCCGGGTCTTCTGAAGTCTTTGTGTGTTGAAGTAATGTCTTGATGTCTTGCTTTGTCGTGCAGGAAGCGGGCCGATATCGATCTCAAGGAGGTTGACTCGACCGCTCCACTTGATGAGCCTGCCCCAGCCGAGCCAGCGGCTGCGAACACACCTGTTGAGCCGGCGGCCAGCCTGGTTGCTGAGACCGAGGTGGCCCCGACTGCAGGGCCGCTGCCGCCACCCGACCGAGAGGTGGCTGCTGAGACCGAGGCCCCAGCTCCCGAGGCGCCGCTCATCGCCGAAGCCGCGGACGGAGCCCCTGAGCCGGTCCCGGAGGTCGCGGGGGACGGTGGCGCTGAGGCCAGGACCCCATTGCCGTTGTGGTCGTCGCCGTCGTTGTCGCCGCTGCCGCCGCCGCCAGAGATCCCACATCTGCCTCGGATCGAAGCTCCTCCACGTGTGATGCCCCGGACCTTTACATGGACAACTCGCGACGGTACTGCGAAAAGCTTCAGGCTCGATGAAGTCGTTGCAAGGAGAGAGCGCGAAAGCCTGCTTCGCACCGCCATCAGCGGGTCCCAAGGGGTCGCGGTATGATTCTTGTGGTAGAGCCTTGGCAATCTTCTTGTTTTGATGTCTAACTCCGTCCTTGATTCGTCTTTTATCCTGAGCAGAAGCTTGTTGACCGCAATGAGGCGATGACAGAGATCTTGGTCGAGGTAGCTCCCCACCTCGTAGAATTGGAGCAGCTTCGGGCGTTGAAAGCCGAGATGGAGGCGCGTCATGCGGGGAGGGAGGCCTGGCTGAAGAGTGGCGCCGATCAGCTTAGGGCGGAGACATGGGCCCAAGCCGGAAAGATCAGAGGTAAAATCCCCGAGTATATCTTCCTGACCGAACCGTTGATGTATTCATCCAGCTGCGTTGTTCTTGACTGCCCGGTTGTGTCATGACTGCACGGTTGAGCTCTTGGCTAATCTGTTGTGCAGACCTCGAAGCGGAGTTAAAGACCCGAACAGAGAGGGAATCGCAGCTGAAGGAGGCCGAAGAAGCCAAGGCCGAGCTTGAGAAGGTCAAGGCCGACCTGACAAAGGCCAACACCGAGCTTGACCGGGAGAAGTCCGAGTTGAAGGAGGCCGTCGTCAAGCTCGGTAAGGAAAAAGCTGAACTGGAGAAGACCGTGGCCGGGTGGGAGACCGACTACGAAAGTAAGTCCACCTGACTGTGATCTTTAGCCAATCCATTAGTTACTCTGTGTGGTAGGCCGAATTTGACAAGCTTACCTTGCCGGCTGATCTAGGCAGACATGAGAACCAATGTCCGGGCCAGTATCAGTTCTACACAGAGGAGATAAGTTGATCAGGGAGTCACGGGAGGCCCTCGTCGGGTCCGTGAAAGGGCTCCTTGACCTCATAGATCCCCGCCCAGTGGGAACCAGCTGCAGCAGAATCCCCCAGATAGAAGCGCGTCTCGAGGATGCACCGAGTGCTTTGAAAAAGTACTCGGATGAGCATGTTGTCGCCGGCGTGGCCCATACCCTAGCGATGACCAATCCATATACCCCAGGGCGGATATTGAAGCATCGGGGAGGGGTTTTGCCGAAGAGACGAATGCCAGAGGAGGCGCTGGAGCTGATTGCCCGGGCGAAGCCGACTGCTGAAATAATTACCCGACACCTGGGTCTGTAAGGGCAACATGTTATGTAGTCGGGGTATATAAACTTGTGTAAACAAGCATGTGTAAATATGTGTGCAATGCCGCCAAGCTTATTATTCAGTTGTCATTAGCTTTACCTGACCGTGTAGTATGCACCGAGTTAGTCTGTCAGAACTTAATAAAAACGTTCGAAGTAAGAAGCTGTACTCGGGCAAACGTGACAGTCATGGTAAGGCTTCATAACCGAAGTGAAATAAGCTCGTATGTTATTGACAGAGCACATACATACATGCAGCCCCCGACTCACTACTCGGTTGATACAAGCGGCGTAGTGAGTCAGAAGAACTGTACACATGAAAATTATAGAACTCAGGTATAGAAAGGACGTAGCTGTTCTATGTTCCATGAGTTGCTGATGAGAACGCCGTCTTCGGTCTTCAGTCGATAGGCGCCTGGCCGTGTGACCTCGGCTATAATGAACGGCCCTTCCCAGATTGGGGATAACTTATGCCTGTCTTTGGTGGTTTGTATTTTCCTCAGAACGAGATCCCCGACCAAAAAGGCGCGGCCACGGACATTGCGATTGTGGTAGCGACATAGGCCTTGAAGATACCTTGCCGACTGGATAGTTGCGGTGTCTCTTGCTTCTTCCAGCTGATCTAGTTCGACCAGTCGGGTATTGTTGGAGTCATCTTCTGAGTAAGCCCGGACTCGTGGAGAGCCGAACTGTAACTCGGTAGGTAGCATAGCCTCGGCACCGTAGACCAGAAAGAAAGGGGATTTCCCTATCGCCCGACTAACCGTGGTTCTGAGAGACCAGAGAACGGATGGGAGTTCTTGTACCCACCGGCCCGCATATGGTTGTAGTCGGTCGAATATCCTGGCCTTGATGCCTTGTAAGACCATGCCGTTGGCTCGTTCAACCTGCCCGTTGCTCCCGCGGGTGTGCCACAGATGCATAGCAGATCTTGATGCCGAAATCGTCGCAGAAGTTTTGGAATACGCCGGCCACGAACTGAGTACCATTGTCGGTGATGATGCGGTTAGGGACTCCGAACCGATGTAATATACTCATGATGAAGTCCTTTGCTCGTGCCGCTGTAATTGTTGCAACGGGTTTAGCCTCAATCCACTTGGTGAACTTATCCACCGCGACGAATAAATGTGTGAACCCTCCTGGCGCTTTCTTGAAAGGCCCGACCATGTCGAGCCCCCATACTGCAAATGGCCAGGAAATGGGGATAGTTTGGAGTTCCTAGGCTGGAAGTTTTGTCTTGCGTAGAACTGGCAACCCTCGCACTTGCGAACAATGTCTTTGGCGTCTGTTACTGCTGTGGGCCAGAAAAATCCCTGCCGGTAAGCCTTTCCGACTAACGTCCTGGATGCGGCGTGGTTGCCACATATGCCCGAGTGGATCGAATGCAGAATCTGCTTGCCCTCCTCGGTGGTGACGCAGTGCATGAGGACACCGGATGCGCTCCTTCGGTACAGGTCTTCCCCGACAAGCAGGAAGCTTTTGCTTCGACGCTTTATTTGCTCGGCTTGACTGCGATCTTCTGGGAGTTCGTCGTCCATGAGAAATTTGACAACAGGAGTCCTCCAGTCTTGACATATGTGCAGCACCTCATTTGTGGTCGGGGTAGGCTCGCCTCCCGACTGCTCCGGTGCCGGTTTCTTCTTGACTAATGGCTCCATAAGTTGCTCGACAAAGATTCTAGTTGGAACTGCTTCTCGCTTGGATCCCATGTTTGCCAGCTCGTCTGTTGCGTCATTGTATTGGCGCAGGACATGTGTGATTTCCAGCCCGTCGAACTTGTTTTCCAGCTTGCAGACCTCCTGACAGTATGCCGCCATGGTATCGTCGAGACAGGTCCAGTCTTTCATGACTTGGTTAACCACAAGTTGAGAATCTCCGCGCACAACCAGTCGACGTATGCCGAGTGATATAGCGATGCGGAGCCCGTGAACAAGTGCCTCATACTCGGCGACGTTGTGGGAAGCCGAGAAGTGGATTTGTAGAACGTACTTCAGTTTTTCGCCAGTGGGGGACGTCAATATGACTCCGGCCCCGGCGCCACCGATCCGTAGAGAACCGTCGAAGTACATTGTCCAGTACTCTAGCTTTGCTATTGGTGTAGGCAGTTGGACTTCTGTCCACTCGGCCATGAAGATGGCTAGAGCTTGAGACTTGATTGCTGTCCGTGGCTGAAAGGTGATGTCGAACGCCATCAACTCGAGTGCCCATTTAGCGATTCGGCCGGTGGCCTTGCGATTATGAAGGACATCCCCGAGTGGAAATGCTGTGACCACCGTGACTTGGTGTGCTTGGAAATAATGCACTAGCTTCCGGACTGTGATAAGTAGGCCATATAGCAGCTTCTGGACCTGCGGATATCTCGTTTTGGAGTCGGCAAGGACCTCGCTGACGAAGTAGACTGTCCGTAGTATTTTTTGAATATGACCCTGTTCGGATCGCTCAACCACCAGCACCGTGCTGACTACCTGTGTTGTTGCCACCAGATATAGCATTTGCGGTTCCTAGGGCAGAGGTGACGCCAACACGGGGGGTGATGTGAGGAATTGTTTGAAGTCTTCGAAGGCTCGTTGGGCTTCCGGAGTCCATTGGAAATTGTCGGTCTTTTTGAGTAGCTTGAAGAAGGGCATGCCCCGTTCGCCCAATCGGGAGATAAACCGGCTGAGTGCCGCCATGCAGCCTGTCAGCTTCTGGACGTCTTTGAGGTTAGTCGGGGGTGCCATGTGCCTGATGGCGTTGACTTTCTCCGGGTTGGCTTCGATGCCGCGGTGTGAGACGATGAAGCCGAGTAACTTTCCGGATGGCACACCGAAGGCGCATTTTTCCGGGTTCAACTTCATCTTGAATCTTCGAAGGTTTTGGAAGGTTTCTTCCAGGTCAGCGATGAGGTCTTGTTTGGACTTGGTCTTGATCACCACATCGTCGATGTAGGCTTCCATGTTGCGCCCGATCTGAGTGTGCAGACACCGCTGAATAGCCCTTTGATAGGTTGCGCCCGCATTCTTCAGACCGAACGGCATTGTGATATAGCAATACGCTCCAAACGGTGTGATGAAAGATGTCTTCAAGCAGTCTTCTTCCCTCAGGCTGATTTGATGGTATCCCGAGTAACAGTCGAGAAAGCTGAGTAGGTCGCACCCTGCCGTGGAATCAACAACCTGATCTATCCGGGGAAGACCAAATGGGTCCTTGGGGCACGCTTTGTTGAGGTCGGTGTAGTCGACGCACATGCGCCATTTACCGTTTTTCTTCCGGACCAAAACTGGGTTTGCCAGCCAGTCTGGGTGGTAGACCTCCTTGATGAACCCGGCTGCGAGGAGCTTGGTAATTTCCTCCCGGATAGCATCTTTGCGGTCTTGTGTGAAGCGCCGCAGCCGTTGCTTGACTAGCTTGGCGTTTGTCTTCACGTTTAGGGCGTGCTCGATCGCCTCCCTTGGTACACCCGGCATGTCGAACGGTTTCCACGCGAAGATATCTTTGTTGGCTTGGAGGAAGGTGACGAGCGCGTCTTCCTATTTGGGGTCGAGTCCGGTCCCGACTAGAGCAGTCTTCGAGGGGTCGGAAGGGTCCAGGGGGATCTTCTTCGTGTCAGAGTCCGCTGAAATTCCCGATTTTGCTGCTTTTTTCACCGGAACTTGATCTTGCTCGACTTCTTTGTGACGGCTTGCGAATGCTATCGCGCCCTTGACTGCCGCCTCTTGTGATTGAGCCAGTTCGCAGCTCTCCTTGTCGCAGGTGAAGGCTTGCTTGACGTCGCTGCGGAGGGAGAGGACCCTGCTGGTCAGGCATCTTCAGCACATGTATGTATAGTGCGGTATCGCCATAAATTTAGCGAGTGCCGGTCGTCGAGTATCGCTTGTACGTCAGTCTCGAATCGGCGACCTCGAAGCAGACATTTTCTGCGGAAATTATCCACGTGTCGAAGGTTATCGCAAAGTTATCTGCGAGTGGAGTTGATGACAGGCCGGGAATTATCCCGTGGAAGGGCGCAGTGCTCGGCCGTAGTCCTGAACGAGGAATTTTTCATCTCGTCCAAAGTCTTGGCGAACAGGATATTAAGCGGCGCTGCCTCCGTCGATGAGGGTTTTCTTCAGCCTGATGTTCTGATGACCGGGTCTAGGACGAGTGGCATAGCGTCCGGGTGGGAAACCCGATCTGGGTGATTCTGCGCGATGAAGGTGATGGCCATCTCTGACCAGTGCAGGTATTGGGGGGTGTCGGCTATGGAGACCGTGTTGATATCGCTGAAAGCTTCTATTTTGGCGCTTGGACTCGTACGCGGAGTGGCCCCGAAGATATGGTTGAGCTTGGCTTGAGGATCTTGGAAATCATCAGTCGAGCCGAGTCTGGCTTGTCTTTTGTCCTTGTCGGTGCAGACGAGAAGTCTGCTCGGCAGGCAAACTTTTTGAGCATATAGCAGTCTTTGGCCGCGTGCTTTCCTTGGATGAAAGGGGCATGGCCGCTCATCGACTTTCTAGTAGTCGTTGTTCCGCTGGGGCCGCGACCAGGACGCGCTCCATGTTGGCCACCTCGTTGTCCGACTTCCGCTTGCGGCTGCCGGATTATTTTGAGACGCTCGTTTCGGGTTTCGCCTTCTGTCTTCTGTCGGGGCTCCTTCTTTCGTCAAGGGCCTCTGGCGACGCCTCGGCTGAGTCGGCGTATTGTTGGCCATGTCGAGAGCACCGGACCATGGATGGTGGCTTCGAGTGAATTTTGCGATAAGCGGAGCGTCTTTTACCCCTTCGCGAAAGGCGGCGATGACGGCCTGTCTTTGACAGTTGGAATCTGGTTGCGTTTCTCGGAAAACCTTTTGATGAATTCGCGCAAGACTCGTTTTTTCTTCTGGTGCAGTTGATAAAGATCATGCTCCGAAGCGGGTCTGTCATAGGTCCCTGGAAGTTAGCAATGAACGTCCTGAGTTGTCCCCCAAGAACTGATCGACCGCCTCGGGAGGCCTGTCAGCCATGTTCTCGCAAGTCGGCTAGCGCGACTGGGAGGTAGTTAGGCCATGACTCTACTGTCGCCCCAGCAGCTCGAAAACTGCTAGGGTGTAAACGGTAGCCAGGACTCTGGTTTGTCTTGCCGTCGTACTTGTTCGATTCCGATGGGCTTAAAGCCAGTCGCCACAAGACTCCTGTAGCTCCCGAGTGAAGGCTGGATGCTTCGTCTTCGTGAGGGCTCCGACTCCGATCTTGGCGAAGTAGTCGTCGTGGTGGATACCGAAGAGCTCGTTTTCGTCTTCCCAGTCGGCGGCGTTCATCTTCTCGCGTTCTCGCGTCGAGCGTTTATGGTGTGACGAAGACCTCGGTGTAGTGACACTCGGAGGTCTTGATTGGGTCGGCGATCATACTGCGGATGCCGGCCGGTTGTCATTATTGGCTATTGCCGAGCGTTGTTTGCCGGGAACTCTTGCGTTGCCGACTGGAGCCAGCCGCCAGCGTCGTGCTGCTTGCAGATGAGCCTGCCGCCGGAGAACCCGACCGCTTGGTCGGTATTGCAAAGTGTCGGCCTGACTCTGTTGCTGCTGACAGGCAGCAGTGTGATCATCGCCACATTGATCTTGGCGATAGTCGGGGTGGCCTGGTGATCGGCCCCGAGCTGGAGTGTGTCTAGCAGAGTTGCTTCGGCCACAACGTTCTGTTGTGGTGTTACGAAGACATCGTGGTCCGCCAATTTTGGTTTGGAGGATCTGTTCGAGCGACTCGCCCAGCCTGTCGCAGCTCGTTATTGCGGGCTCGCGGTTGCCTCCTCTGTTGTAATCGGCGCGCCTCCTCTTGTCGCTAACCTCTTGTAGTCGGCGTACCTAGGAAGCTGTGTTGAGCCATGAGAGATCTCGCGGCAGAGAGGGGAAGCTTGCCGAATTAAAGTCCGAGCTAGCGCTCGAACCGCTGTCCGACCTTGATGTCGGACTCCGAATAGTTTATCAGAGTGAGATAGACCAAACCCAACGACGTCTCTCCGGAGATCCACGTATCTCAAAAAACCCAAATGAAGTAAAACCACCAATGACGTGCCTGGCGTGGCCCATGATCCCATATAACACCTAGAACTCTCCTGCTCCACCCGAGGTATCGGGTACTGGCCAGGCGTGAATTGCTCGTCGTTCCCTTCTCAGTCGGCGGTCCTGCGCGGAAATCCATAAGAACTTTAGCCAAGCAGCCGTCCCGCCTCACACACACAATTGTACGGGTCGAAAGAATGATGACGACCTCTCCCTTCTCGGCCCAACCCGGGCTGCTCAAGGCCTCTAGCGCAAGTCGGACGCGCGAAGGAAGAGGGTGTGTCCCGATGGGTCTCGACGTTGAACGTCCGAGGCGAGCCTGCGTGAAAGGAGCACGCTTACACTCGAACGGTAGAGTCGGGGAATCTGCGTCATAAGGACATCGCGACGTACTGTGAGCGACTGCGCAACGTCGCTTAGCACTCCCAGCTGGCAAGAAGGATCTGCATCAGCCAATGGTGAGATTGCTCGAAGTGATCAGATCAAGAAAGTCTAAGCTACCGAAAGTAATGATCTCGGAGTGAACTAATTGCAGTCGACTACATGAGGATCCAACAGATCTTCATGAGAATTCGCCAAGACCAGACCTACCTGCAAGCCAACTGTGATGCTATGCAACACAATAAACAACTAGGTGCTACACGGACGAGGGCTGATTCGGTGGATCTGCATAGAGGAACACAAGAAAAATTAAACTGTCATGCCTAGGTGAGTATACACTACGTCAAGTAGGTGTTATCTCTTCTGAGGTATATGGAGATCGATGACTGGTGTTCTTGTGTTCCTTGGCCCGGGATGCCCAACCTCCTTTATATACTAGGGAGAGGGTCTGATAAGGACCCAGTCGATACGCCAAGAATTCTTCTTGAGATAGAGTCCTATCGACTAAGCCTATTTTACCTAATTATACAGGACAGACTTCCGGCTGCTATTTATCCTCTAATTACATGGTTCAGCCATCCTCTATCCGAGGTGGCACTGTCTAGTAAGAGTACCGGGGCCATGGCCTCCACACCCCGCGCACAACCAGTCAACGTATGCGAGTGATATAGCAATCCGGAGCCCGTGGATAAGTGTAACGCCCAGAAATTCACCAAAGATGTTTTGAACATTAATGTGTAATAAATCCCTGCCCAGGAAAGCCAGGGTACACAAACCAAGTTGCCATACAGAGTGTCTTACAAACAGAATAAACATTTATATTACATAATGCAGCAGAAAAGATAAAATAGCGTCTATGAACAACTAGCCAAGCAGCTTCCATCCCACAGGCACCTTGACGGTGGAGCTAGCCTAATCCTCCAGGTGATCCTCGTCTGAAGCGGTCTCCACACTGAAGGGGGAAATGGAGCAAGGCTGAGTACCACCCACAGTACTCAACAAATCACACCCACAAGTATGCATATGCACAGGGTACAAAGATGAGCTAGGGTTCACATTTTGCGTAAGAGCAGTTGCAAAAAGTAGTAGTTCGCAATCAGTAAACAGTTGATTTATTTAACAATATTAATTCTCCACTGATTAACGTTAAACAACGTTAACCAGGCCCAACCATTCCCAACTGATTGACGCTACACCATGTCAACCAGTCTCCACTGATTAACGTTAAACCACGTTAACCAGACACCTCCGGTTACCGTTACACCACGATAACCGGTCTCCACTGATTAACATTACACCACGTTAACCAGTCACCATCGAACAACGTTACACCACGCTGACCAGCTTTTCCTGATCAACACTACACCACGTTAAGCAGGCCACGCCGATGGAAGTTACACCACGACCACCAGGCATCACTGATGAGCGTTACACCACGCTCACCAATCTCCACCGACTAGCGTTACACCACGCTAACCGATCACCCCCAGTCAACTCAACCACATGGACCGGACTCAACACCTTCCACAACACCAGTTTCATAAAACCAAATTAATTATCTAGGGTGAGACTAATCACGGTGAGTCTTGGCCAATGTGCCCATAACTGTGGGCGCGGCTATTCGAATAGTTTTACTCTGATCAGAGGTGTACAAGTGTACCCACAAGACACAGCCCCACACACGTTTCCGTGTGCCAGTACATCACCATGATGTCCCGTGAGAGGCTGCGACAGGACCGTTCACGAAACCCCTCCATAACCATCCACACCACGCTGAGGTTGCACCTGCTGACAAGGCACGCATTGGCCAGGCTACCCCCCTTGCGCCACGGTGAATCCGGCAGCCGATCAACCCTACCTCGGGCTGACCCAACTCCATCCTGCTCACCCTCTTCTTCGGTGCCTAGGAGAAGGAGAAGAAACGCTTCAAGCCCAGCCGTTGCCCACGCTGGCTTGTGGAAAGTACGGGAAGTTGCCTAAGTGGTTCCTGCGAACCAGTCCTTAATTGCCATGGGTGTGACAAGCAAAGCCATACACCCATAGCCCACCATTTAGGTCAAATTTTAATCATTTACCATTAGCCTATCCAAAGTTTCATTTTTGCGACATGGAGTCGAATCATATAAAGAAATAATATTTAATTCCCATGTGAGCTAAGTTGCTAAGCATGGCTAAGCATCCTAAGAACCATAATCTAATCACATTATTACCCAAGTGACAAGGGTTCAGGTTTCAAAACTATGGCTAAGTCCTAACATTGCATAGGTAATAACCACCCACATGAAATATTAAAATAATGCAGTTTATTTGAATAAACAAAGCAATTTAGCGAAAAATAGGTACAAAGTGATCAAGGTAACAATGCGACTTGCCTTGCTCCGGCTCAAGGTACTCTGCTACGACCTCGAAACACGCGGGAGAATTACCGGCGTTGGATTCTACAACAAACAATGCATAAACAATTAAAAACAGTACATGATGGCCAACAAACATGGACTGAAAGTATTTTTAATGAATTCTTGGCATTTTTCTGGATTTAATGAAATTTGAATGGACTCAATCGGAGTTCGTATGAATTAGTTATGATTTATTAAAGTTTTCAGCTATTTTCTCTGTAAATTATAATTAACAGCCGGTTTATTGCGCATTAAATCGATTTATGGTGTCACCCGAGAGAGAGGCGGCGCCGACCAGTGGGCCCCACCGGTCAGCGGCGCACAGAGGCGGGCGCACGGTGGACCAAGTCCACCGCGGCCGAGAGCGTGCGCACCACGTGGCGCCACCGCGGGTGAGCACGCGGGCGGCCCCAATCTGCCACCCGGCACATCGGACGGCCCCGGGGAACGGCGGCCGAAGCCGGCCGTCCAAAGCGGGAGGCAGCAGCGCGCACGCGACCCGATGGTCGCCGGCGGCGACCACATGGTGCGGCGGCGATCACACGGAGGGGCGGAATGGAATGGGAAAACGGAGGGGGTTCTCACCGACGGCTCGCGACGGCGAGCGACGGCGCGAAGAAGACGGCGGCGACGAAAAAGCGGCGGTGGCTTCGGGACGATGTCGGCGACGAAGCTCCGACGGCGACGAACGGGCGAGAGGCGGTTGCTGAGGCGTCCTGTAGAATGAGGAGGACAGGAGGGGAGTTAGGGCGGAGAATGGAGGCGCAGCGCGGCGGGAATTGCCGGCCGGAGAGGAGAAGGAGGACCAGAACCTACCGTGCACGAGGGCGAGGCGTTCCGGCATGCTTTAGCTTCCACGGAGTGGCGGCCGAGGTGCGGCGCGGCACGTCGAAGGTGATGGCAGTGGCGGTAATGCTCGACGTCGTCCGGAACAGCGGCTTGCGGCGGAAGGAGGCGGCGAAACGCGGCGGAGGTTCGGGTGTGTGGTGGCGACGTGGTTCTAGAGCACGGGGAGGCTCGGCGTGTTGGGGAAAAGATGGAGGAGAGGGCAGGGAGCCTTTTTAAGCACGCGAGCGAGAGAGATCGAGGCTGAACGGCTCCAATCGTGCACGGGAGAGTGGGCGGCGACGTGGAGATCATGCGCGCGATTCGCGGGAGAGGGGGGGCATGGACGCCGGAGCACTCGGGGAGTGGGCGCGGACTCGGTCCCACTCCGTTTGAACGAGAGGCGAGCATGGGAGGAGGCGGGAAGCGGCGCCGGATCGGACGGCGGAGGGGATCTTCCCCTCCGCCCGATTTGGACAGAGGTAGACGACGGGGCTAACAGGCGGGCCCAGCCTGTCAGCGGGGCAGCGCGCGGGTGCTGCGACCTGACGAGCAGGCCCCGAGCACAGAGAGAGAGAGAGCGGGAGGCAAGCGCGGGCGCGGATTGGGCCGGCCCAGCGTGGGGTGAGGTAGGCCAGGAAGAAGCAGGCCAGCGGATGCGCGCGGAGGGGCGTCGGCATAGTACTAGGCCGGCGGCCCAGTGAAGGAGAAAAAGAAGAAAAAGAGAAAACCGAAAGGAAAAAGAAGGAAAATGATTTCCATAACGAAATTAATTCCGATAAGCGTTTTTGATTTATTAAAAATAGTTCCTGTGCTCTGAAAATTCCACTAAAAATCCAATTAATGTATTTTGGCACAGGGAACAAAAGAAAAATATTCCCGACCACAATAATTTGTTATTTGCATTTTACACTTTTAATTATTTTCCTGTTGCCATTTTAAAATTCATTTTCTTGGGTATTTTCTCAGGTATAATTTTGTGTGGCTAAAATCAGGGTGTGACAAACCTACCCCCCTTAAACAGAATCTCGTCCCCGAGATTCGGAAGTGCTGGCGAAGAGGTGGGGATAGGCGGACTTCAATTCGTCTTCTAGTTCCCAGGTGGCTTCTTCTTCTGAGTGATGGCTCCACTGTACCTTGCAGAACCTGATTCTCCGGCTTCTGGTGTTTCTCTCACTGATCTCCAGGATCCGAATTGGCTTCTCCACATAGGTGAGGTCCTCCTGGATCTCGATCTGTTCCGGGTCTGCTTGTTCCGCTGGTATCCTCAGACACTTCTTCAGCTGTGACACGTGGAACACATCGTGTATACCGGTCATCGAAGCTGGGAGGCTCAACTGATATGCTACTTCGCCTTTATGGGCTAGCACTTGGTAGGGTCCCACGAAGCGGGGTGCTAGCTTTCCTTTGGTTTGAAACCTGTGTACTCCATGGAGTGGTGTGACACGAAGATACACGTAGTCTCCTTCCTCAAAGCTTAGGTCTCGGCGACGGTTGTCAGCATAACTCTTCTGTCTGGATTGAGTCGTCTTTAAGCGCTCCCGTATTATGGTCACCTTCTCTTCTGCCTCTTTGAGTGCGTTGGTTCCGAATACCTGACGTTCACCTATCTGATCCCAGAAAAGGGGTGTGCGGCACTTCCTGCCATACAGAGCTTCAAATGGTGCCATCTGCAAGCTAGCCTGGTAGTTGTTGTTGTACGAGAACTCCGCTTAAGGTAAGCTCTTATCCCATGTTCCTCTGAAGTCCAGTGCGCAAGCTCTCAGCATGTCCTCCAGTATCTGATTGACTCTTTTAGTCTGACCATCTATCTGTGGATGATATGCAGTACTGA
This sequence comes from Oryza meyeriana var. granulata, assembly GCA_003991445.1. Lineage (NCBI taxonomy): Eukaryota > Viridiplantae > Streptophyta > Magnoliopsida > Poales > Poaceae > Oryza > Oryza meyeriana. Next base: position 19,591 of record RYFJ01003627.1, read on the forward strand.
AGTTCAGTCGGGTCCCCAATTCTGCTTGTAACTTCTGCCAAAACTTGGAAGTGAACTGGCTACCACGATCAGACACGATCCTCTTGGGTACACCGTGTAAACACATTATGCGAGCCATATACAGTTCCGCCAGTTTCTTGCCCGAGTATGTTGTATGCACAGGGATGAAATGCGCAACCTTGGTGAGTCGGTCCACGATCACCCAGATTGAGTCATACCCTGACGATGTGCAGGGCAAACCAGTGATAAAATCCATCCCGATTTCTTCCCACTTCCACTCTGGAACCTTGAGTGGCTGTAACAGTCCAGCAGGCCGTTGGTGTTCTGCCTTGACCCATTGGCACACATCACAGATTGCCACGAATTCGGCAATTTCTCTCCTCATACTGGCCCACCAAAACTTCGTCCTAAGATCTTGATACATCTTTGTGCTTTCGGCGTGAATGGAGTACTGCATCCCATGGGCTTCCCGGAGTATTAGGTCTTTGAGTTCTTTGTTTTCTGGAACGCACAAACGTTCCCCCATCCATACTGTTCCGTTCTCATCTTTCGTAAAACCCTGAGCTTTTCCAACTCTCATGTTCTTCTTAAGTTCTTGAATTTCTGGATCGTTCGCTTGTGCCTTGCGAACTTGATCAAAAAGCGTGGGCTGAGCCTCTAGGGCTGCCGCGAACCCATGTTCGACAATGCCCAGGTTTAAGCGTTCAAACTCTTGTTGCATTTCCTTACCCAATGCTTCCGTCCGAGCGGTGTTGCAGTACCTTTTCCTGCTTAGGGCGTCCGCCACAACATTGGCTTTCCCTAGGTGATAATGTATTCCTACATCATAGTCCTTAATCAACTCCAGCCACCTTCTCCGGCGGAGGTTCAGATCAGGCTGGGTGAATATGTACTTCAAGCTCTTGTGGTTCGTATAAATCTCACTACGGTTACCGATGAGGTAATGCCACCAAATCTTTAGAGCATGGACCACTGCGGCCAATTCCAAATCATGTGTCGGGTAATTGCCCTCATGGGGGCGTAATTGGCGTGATGCATAAGCTACAACTCTGCCTTCCTGCATCAATACGCACCCTAACCCTTGGCGGGATGCATCACAATATACTTGAAAATCTTTCTTGGGATCTGGTAAGATCAGCACCGGGGCTGAAACCAACTTCTTTTTGAGTTCTTCGAAGCTGTGATTGCAGTCAGAGGTCCAGACAAACTTCACATCCTTCTTCAGTAGCTGAGTCATAAGTCTGGCAATCTTCGAGAAGTTCTCGATGAACTGGCGGTAGTACCCCGCAAGTCCAAGAAAACTCCGCACTTGTGTCACTGTCTTAGGTGGTTTCCAATTGGTGACGGATTCCACATTCGTTGGATCCACGGCAACTCCTTGAGCGGTGATGATGTGTCCTAGGAATTGCACTTCTCTCAGCCAGAAGTCACACTTGCTGAACTTGGTGTATAACTGGTGCTCTCTCAACTTTTCCAGAACCAAACGAAGATGTTGTTCATGCTCTTCCGTCGACTTCGAGTAGATCAGGATGTCGTCGATGAAAACTACCACGAAATTGTCCAGAAATTCCATGAATACCTTGTTCATCAGATTCATGAAAAAGGTAGGCGCATTTGTCAGTCCAAAGGACATAACAGTGCACTCGTACAACCCATATCGGGTGATGAAGGCTGTCTTCGGTATATCCTCTTCTCGAATTCTCAGCTGGTGAAAGCCTGATCGCAGGTCTACCTTGGAGTAAATGGTGGCACCCTCCAATTGATCGAAGAGATCATCAATCCTTGGCAGAGGATACTTGTTCTTGATGGTGACATCGTTTAGTGCGCGGTAATCCACGCACATCCGTTTTGTCTTGTCCTTCTTTTCCACGAAGATGGCTGGCGCTCCCCAAGGTGATGTGCTTGGTCGGATGTAGCCTTTCTGTAACAGATTGTCAACTTGCTTCTTGACTTCTGCCATCTTGTTCGGTGCCATTCTGTAAGGCCTCTTGTATATTGGCGCTGTCCTAGGTGCCAGATCGATCCTAAATTCAATTTCCCTTTTTGGTGCCATCCCTGGTAGGTCTTCCAGGAACACATCCTGGTATTCCTTTACTATTGGAATGTCTTCTATTCTCCTTTCTGGCTTCGTCCCGCCTTCCGACGGTTGCTCTGCTGCGACTTGATTCAAGCTTGCTTCTTGATGCAACGGCACAGGTGACTTGAAACTAGCCACCTTTCCTCCCGGACTGGTCACTGTTACGGTGCGATCCGCGCAATTGATCACCCTTTTGTGTCGGGTCAACCAATCCATTCCTAGAATGACATCTAGGTCTTTGGATTCCAAGAGGATAAGATTGGCTGGAAAAGGTGATCCTTGGATTTCCAGGCTCACTGAAGGGCTATAGTGAGTGGTTACCATGCGGTTCCCAGGTGTATGAACCCTCATGGGGATTTTAAGTTCCACTACTTTTATCTCATGTGTCCCCACAAATTTCTTGGATATGAAAGAATCTGTTGCACCAGAATCAAAAAGTACGGTAGCAGGTATTGAGTTCACAAGAAACGTACCCAATACCACTTCCGGTGCGGTCTGCGCCTCTTCCGCGGAGACATGGTTGACACGCCCCTTTACCACCTGTTGATTGGCGTTGGGGTGCTGGGGAGCTGCAGGTCTAGATCCCATTCGCCTCGGCTTCCGACACTTGTCGGTGAAGTGGCCCGGTTCGTTGCAGTTGTAGCAGACGTAGCTCTTGCCCCCATTATCCTTCCGTGGCTGACCCTGTTGTACTGGCGCCATTGGTGGGCGCAGAGCGGACTGACGGTGGTGCTGCCCGCTGTTGCTGCTGCTTCCAGAGTGTCCCGGGTGGAACGGGCGTTGTTGACGGATGATCATGGTAGCTGGTCCACCTTGCTGGCCCGACATCATCCGTGGTCGCTGATGCTGTCCTTGGTGAGCCCGGAATTGTGCTGCCCTCCTCTTGCGGTCCACCTTGTTATGCTGGCTCTCCTAGCGGATAGCTTTATCCACCAGCTTCTCGAAGTCTAGGTAGTCGCTTGAGAGAAGTTGATTGGTCAGCTCGTCGTTCAATCCATCCAAGAACCTTTCTTGCCTCTCCACGTCGATGCGGACCTCCTCAGGCACGTAGTGTGCCAGGCGGTTGAACTCGTGGAGGTATTCTGTAACCGTCCTATTCCCTTGGACCAAGTCCTTAAACTCCCTTTTCTTCTGTGCCACAATTCCTGCCAGAATTTGTGACTTCCAGAAATTGTAGCAGAATTCAGCCCAAGTGACCTCTGTGGTGGCGGTGCGGGTCTGATGCGGGACCTTGGAGTTGGTGAGTAGCAAAACCGACCTTCTCTTGGTCGGTGCACTGGAGGAGGTTGAGCTTCTTCTTGATTGCCAACAGCCAGTCGTTGGCATCAATGGGGTTGGGGGAGCTGGAGAAAGTTGGCGGCTTGACCCTTAGGAACTCAGGCAGTTTGGACTGAGGGGCAATGGCCGGGTTGTGCGGTTGCTGGTGTTGCTGCTGCAGGTTGTTCTATTGCATCTGTTGCATCATCATGGCCAACATCTAGTTCTGGTTGGCTATGACCTATGCCAGTGTCGGATTCTCCGGTAGCGGTGGTGGCATGTGGTTGGGTGCTCCCTGGTTCTAAGGTGCTCCTTCACGCTGGTTAGTAGCGCTGGCGTCGCTGGCAGCACGGGCTCCACTCCTTGTGTTCACCATTTGAAGGGGAGAGCAGAGGAAGGGGAGGAGAAAAACAGGTGGCTCACAAACAGGAGTGATAATTAAGTGGCTGAATTAAATGAACTGAAATTCTTGGTTGGAAACATGAGAAAAAACAGTTCAACTCCTAATTACGGCAGACATACCACAACAGACGGTATGCCACCACTAACCCCAAGCAAAACAAACATTCCTAACATTACAACTAAGCAGGAAATCAAACTAAGAAAACGACAAAACTAAGGGTGGCGCGTCTAATGCTCCGAGTGACTTCGGCGATCATCAAGGTTGTACTCTGGCTCCTGCTCGTCGCCCACCTCGTCGTCAGTGCGGCTTCGGGATCCGCCCACGGAATCCACACTTCCGTGGGCTGAAGAACTGGCCTCGCTGCTGCGGGACCCACTGAAGGAGCTGCTGTCGTCGGTGGAGGTGAAACCCCCATGGATACTGGTGCCTTCATGAGAGCCATCGTCACCAGACGATGCGCTGATCCATCCACCTGTCGGTGCTGGTACTGGGGCTGAAGCTGGTGCAGGCGCTGGAGCTGGTAGGGGTGGTGGTGCATGTGGCCCATTCCTGGGAGCCAACTGAACACACACCGGAGGAAGGGTCCTCTTCCACGGAGTCAGCCGGATCCTGGCTCCACCAGGTGGCGGCTATCCCTTGAGTTCCGCGACCTCCTTCTTCAGGCGGTCGACCTAGTTCTGGAGTCTCATGATAGTCATCCTATTGGCGTCCTCCCGGTCGTGGGCTGCACGCACCCAGTTGGCGTGCATGTAGTCCATGGCCATCATCGTCCACCTCATGTGGATGATGGTGGTGTCATTCTCATTGTCCGCTAGCTGAAAGCGACTATAGTCCTGGTTGAGTGTCCGGTAGGAGAGGTAGCGATAGGCGGTGGTGCGGAGGGTAGCGTGGTGCTCCCGGCATAGCTCTCCAATTAGGCGGAAAGCAGCCCCCTGGCAGGCATGACTGAAGGTACGCCCACCAACCTCGACCTCCATAGCAGGCAGGAGGTACATCTCGCTGGGTAACTCCAAACGAACCCGATGTGGGAGCTTACCCTCCATGGGCTCCACTGCAGTGTACTCTGGGGCATGGCTGTACCCCAAAGTGAAGCTCACCATCCGTAGTTCTTCCACAAAGCCGCCCATGTCTGTGCCACGTTGGTTGGGGAGGTTGTCCATCTATAGAAGACAAGGAGGGGAATCAATGTATGCTCAGATCCAAATGAGTAAACAGTAAATAATTTTGAAGCAACAACGATTTTATGCAGTAAATAATTTTGTAAGTAAAATTTGGGACCAACAAAATACCACTACAAAACCAATTAAAACTCATCTAACCTTCGCAATGTAAACAGGAATATTTTACAAAGCAACTAAAATTATTTTATGCATGCCATAAATCATACCTTCCCCTAGTTCAACCAGTGTTTTCCCCCAAAATTTTGGACGCCTATGCTAATCCATGAATAAAAAATTTTAACTCCAGATTTGACTTGACTCAAATTTTCCATCAAATAAACGGCCAAGGTTTTACCCCAATCCGAAAACGAATTCCCACTTTTCCCAAAATAACTCCAAATGTGAGAAGCATATGCAAATGAGAATTTCAGAGGGCTCTTAGGGTTTCCATTTGGCTGGTCCTATGGTCAAGCTCGGCTCTGATACCAACTTGTAACACCCAAAAATTCACCAAAGAAGTTCTGAACATTAATGTGTAATAAATCCCTGCCTAGGAAAGCCAGGGTACACAAACCAAGTTGCCATACAGAGTGTCTTACAAACAGAATAAACATTTATATTACATAATGCAGCGGAAAAGATAAAATAGCGTCTATGAACAACTGGCCAAGCAGCTTCCATCCCACAGGCACCTTGACGGTGGAGCCAGCCTAATCCTTCGGGTGATCCTTGTCTAAAGCGGTCTCCAACACTGAGAGGGGGAATGGAGCAAGGCTGAGTACCACCCACAGTACTCAACAAATCACACCCACAAGTATGCATATGCACAAGGTACAAAGATGAGCTAGGGTTCACATTTTGCGTAAGAGCAGTTGCAAAAAGTAGTAGTTCGCAATCAGTAAACAGTTGATTTATTTAACAATATTAATTCTCCACTGATTAACGTTAAACCACTTTAACCAGGCCCAACCATTCCCAACTGATTGACGCTACACCACGTCAACCAGTCTCCACTGATTAACGTTAAACCACGTTAACCAGACACCTCCGGTTACCGTTACACCACGATAACCGGTCTTCACTGATTAACGTTACACCACGTTAACCAGTCACCATCGGACAACGTTACACCACGCTGACCAGCTTTTCCTGATCAACGCTACACCACGTTAACCAGGCCGCACCAATGGAAGTTACACTACGACCACCAGGCGTCACTGATGAGCGTTACACCACGCTCACCAGTCTCCACCGACTAGCGTTACACCACGCTAACCGGTCACCCCCGGTCAACTCAACCATGTCGACCGGACTTAACACCTTCTACAATACCAGTTTCATAAAACCAGCTTAATTATCTAGGGTGAGACTAATCACGGTGAGTCTTGGCCAATGTGCCCATAACCGCGGGCGCGGCTATTCGAATAGTTTTACTCTGATCAGAGGTGTACAACTGTACCCACAAGACACAGCCCCACACACGTTTCCGTGTGCCAGTACATCACCACGATGTCCCGTGAGAGGCTGTGACTGGACCGTTCACGAAACCCCTCCCTAACCATCCACACCACGCTGAGGTTGCACCTGCCGACAGGGCACGCCATATTGGCCAGGCTACCCCCCTTGCGCCACGGTGAATTTGGCAGCCGATCAACCCTACCCCGGGCCGACCCAACTCCATCCTGCTCACCCTCTTCTTCGGTGCCTAGGAGAGGAAGAAGAAATGCTTCAAACCCAGCCGTTGCCCACGCTGGCTTGTGGAAAGTACGGGAAGTTGCCTAAGTGGTTCTCGCGAACCGGTCCTTAATTGCCATGGGTGTGACAAGTAAAACCATACACCCACAGCCCACCATTTAGGTTAATTTTAATCATTTAGCATCAGCCTATCCAAAGTTTCATTTTTGTGACATGGAGTCGAATCATATAAAGAAATAATATTTAATTCCCATGTGAGCTAAGTTGCTAAGCATGGCTAAGCGTCCTAAGAACCGTAATCTAATCACATTGTTACCCAGGTGACAAGGGTTTAGGTTTCAAAACTATGGCTAAGTCCTAACATTGCATAGGTAATAACCACCCACATGAAATATTAAAATAATGCAGTTTATTTGAATAAACAAAGCAATTTAGCGAAAAATAGGTACAAAGTGATCAAGGTAACAGTGCGCCTTGCCTTGCTCCGGCTCAAGGTACTCTGCTACGACCTCGAAATACGCGGGAGAATTACCGGTGTCGGATTCTACAACAAACAATGCATAAACAATTAAAAATAGTACATGAGGGCCAATAAACATGGACTGAAAAGAGGGAGGTTTGGATGCGCGGTAGCGACGGGGTTCTAGGGCATGGGGAGGCTCGGCGTGTTGGGGAAAAGATGGAGGAGAGGGCGGGGAGCCTTTTTAAGCACGCGGGCGAGAGAGATCGAAGCCGAACGGCTCCAATTGTGCACGGGAGAGTGGGCGGCGGCGTGGAGATCATGCACGCGTTCACGGGAGAGAGGGGGCATGGACGCCGGATGCACTCGGGAGTGGGCGCGACTCGTCCCGCTCCGTTTGAACGAAAGAGGCGCGGGAGGAGGCGGGAAGCAGCGCGGATCGGATGGCGGAGGGATTTCCCCTCCGCCCGATTTGGACGAGGAGACGACTGGGGTTGATAGGCAGGCCGCTGTCAACGGGGCAGTCGCACGGATGTGGCGTGGCCGATTTATGCGGCCCTGAGGGCTAGAGAGTGAGAGCGCGAGGAAAGCGGTCGGAGGATTCGGCCGCCAGCGCGGGGGGTGGCCGGGGAGAAGCAGGCCGTGCGGGTGCGCGGTGGAGGGGCTCGGCAGTGAGTGACTGGGCGGCGCCCAGTCGAAGGAGAAAACGAAAAAAGAGAAACGAAAGAACATATGAAGGATAATGATTCCAGAACGAAATAATTCCGATAAGTGTTGTTTATTTTAAAATAGTTTTCTGTGCCTAAAATTCCACAGAATTCCAGTTAAGTGTATTTTTGCACAGGGAAAAGAATAATATTCCGATCCGAATAATTTGTATTGCATTTTATGCCTTTAATTATTTTCCTTTGCTAATTTTAATTCTTTTCTTGGTATCTTTCTTAGTATAATTTTTTGTGTGCTTAAGAATTTAGGGTGTGAGTCAATAAGTCTCGTACTGCGACGTTGTGGAGCGGGGAAAAAATGGAGATTTGTAGACGTACTTGTAGTTTTTCTCGTGGGATGTCAAGTATGACTCCACCGCCTGCCTCGATGCCGTAGAGAATCAAGTACTTGTCGGTTGTGAGATGAACGACGGCGGATAGTCGGGACCCCGTTTTTGAGGTTCGGCCAGGGGAGTAGTTCCAGCGGAGTCGACGTAGTACGGTAAGGCTTGGCAGTAACGGAGGGGCCCGAGTGGGAGACGAGGTCCGGACCGTCGATTCGGAGGGACTGCGACTGGTGACGAAGCAGAAGGGCCGGACCGTCCGAGAATGGTAGACCGTCGCGGACCGTAGTATTGCTGCAGGGAGAGACATGGAGGCGTTAGGACGTGTTCGGGCGCCGGAGCGTAATACCCTCCTCGTGTTGTAGCGACTAGGGACGATGTGGTTGTGTTACAAGTGACTAGGCCGCTGGCCGCCTAAGAGAGAACAGTCGTCTGGAATTAGCTAGAGGTCGGGAGTCCGGGGTCTAGTAGAGTCGAGCTGGGGTTCTATGCTAAGACTTGCGTTGCTCTCGTTTCGGTGGCTTGGATTTCATTTATGATTAGGAGTCCACAGTGCCAGCTAACAGAGAGAGAGCTTTTCCGGTCGCCTCTGTGCACACATCGGCCTACTGTCCGCCATGCGGAGCTGTGTGCTGTGGCGCTTGGAGCACGTGAGCCAGCAGCCGCCTGTTGGCCACGCCTTGGGACCCTGTCGGTCTGCGGGCTGGCTGCTCTGGGCCTGTTGCCACACACGGAAGGAGCCTTGTCGGGTGATGGGGCGGCTGGGTCGCGGCTGGTTGCACACGCTGGAGGAGCCTGTCTGGGTGCGCGGGCGGCACGCGCCCGGCCGGAGGCGACGCTTCGGACCGCCTGGCGAGGCGCGCCGCTCCGCCGGGCGACGCGCCCCGGGTCGGAGGAGGCGCGCACCGCGAGCAGCGCGGTCCGGGGGGACGCACCGGGGCCTGCGGCGACGCACGGAGATAACGCGCGGGAGACCAGGCTCCCTGCCGGCCGCGCGGTCGGCAGGATATGTCCGGAGGGCTCGATTGGCGGAGATCTATACGCTCCCAGCTGTGGGGACTCTCCGGTCCCATTCGCCGAAAGTGGCCCCGGCTCCTGTTGCTCGGGGCGGTTTTAACGCGGCAGAAACGGGCAGACGTCTTTTGAAGAACGAGGGTACGCTGAGGTGCTGGTTCATCTTGGAGCTGGTGAAGCTGAGTCTTGCCGCTTTAGATGGGATATCGCCGGGACTCGGGGCCGCGTCTGATTTCGTAGCGATCTCCGCCAGGAGATCGCGCCGGGGACAGATGATCGTCCGCTCGCAGGGCGCATCCGAGCTGCCGCCGACGACGCCCGTGCCGGTAGAGACGGGAGGCGCGGAGGAGATTCCTCTCGGGAACGTTCCGTGGCAGGAGCGGTTCGCGGCCATAGGAGCGCGAGACCAGTGCGCGGGAGAAAACCGAGGTGATTAACGAGAGGTCGCCAAGCTTTCACGCTGGCCCGAGACGGCATGAGCGCTCTGAGCAAGGAGGGAAGCTGGGTTCTGGAGAGACTCGAGGGCGGGAAGCGACCACCAACGCGAGGTCGGACAGGCGAAGATGCGGCTCGCCGACTGGGAAGCCAAAGCCCGAGCCTCGGACGCGGGGCGATCTTGAGGAGAAGAGATCCGCGGGAGAGGTGAGAAGGGTGGAGATGGAGTCTCCTGGAGCGACCGACTGAGGCCGGGCGCGCGGAGGCCGCGGTGCGGGCCCGTCAACGGCTCCTCTCATGGCGGCCCGTTAGCCTCAGCCGGCTGCTGCAGGAACGGCTGTGACGTGACACAGATAGCCTCGCCTCCAGAAGAACTCGATCAGCGAGATCCCGCGCCTGCTGGGGGGTACAAGCTCCCCCGGGTTGGGCCGGGGGCCCCCCCGGGGAGTCTCAACGCCGATCCATGCACTCCTGCGAAAGCCCGAGGCCCGCCCCCGTGGTGTCGGCGGGAGGGTTGGATGGCTCGCGATTCTAAACGCTGGACTGCTCTGCGCAATTCCGAGGTCTGAGAAAGGAGGAACAAGAGTTGCGACGCGGGGGCGGAGTTAGGTCTTTGGTGCTAGACTATTGCCCTCAGTTTGGGCCTCGGGAACGGGAGTTTTCCCCTGCCCTGGCTGGGGATCCTCGCGACGGGGAAGAAAGAGCTCGAATGGCCTGACCTGACACGGCCGTGCGGCACGGAGGCCAGATTCCTCAAACGGGGGAACTCGAAAATCGGCGAAGGGGCGTGCCCGATTGATTGTTCTCCCAGCCGGCGACGGTTGGTCTCCGCACAGCTGCATATTGATCTTCAGCTTGTTTCCGCTGGGCTCGAGCCTCTATCTCCCGTGTTTGTTGTTTTTTTTTGCCTGAGACTGCCTCTAATACTGTTTTTTTTTTGTTTCGTGAGGACGTCCCCCGGGCCGGGATACGCCGAGCTGGGGTCGCTTGAGTCCGATGCACCGGCGTTGTGACCGGTGCTGCGGTAAGCCTCCATGGCCAGCGTAACCGTGCGCCCTGGGAACTCAGTCCCAGGTTGGTTCGTTCTTTTTCGGTTGCCCGATTGGGGCAGTCCGGACGTCTCGATTCCTCAAGCAAACGTCCGAGCTCATCTCATCTCCGGGAAGTGGCGTATATGGCCAAACCACTCCCGCGCCGGCCCGCCCGAGACTTGGCTCCCGAGTGCCGCGGGCATTTAGCAGTGCCGTCCGGGAGGAGGCCTCTAGTAGGCAGTGAGACACTACGAAATGGAGCCCCACGCTGTTCGGTAGGCGAAATGCCTCCGCTGGATGCTCTTGACTCGCCGGCCCCTCGGGAGTGGCCTGGCCGGCCGGGTCTCCGGGTCAGCAGGGTACCCAGCGCGTTCGGCCCTGGCGGGAGGAACGCCCGACCGGCACCGTAAAAAAGCCGCCCGGTCTAGACGGCCGACAGGGGATCTGCCCGAACGCGACTATCTTCGACTCATTGCCGGGTGGTCCGCGACCTCGACACGGGGCTTCAGCAACTAGGGCGAGGACTAACCGATGCCCCGCGTGCGGCAATTCCTGCTCGTGCGCCCGGTGGCGAGGAGATGCATATCGGACGGTCCACACAGGCAGGGATAGAAAAAGGAATCTGAGCGGATTACATAGACAAGTATTGACGTATCTTGATT
>RYFJ01000713.1:0-67017 GCA_003991445.1 Oryza meyeriana var. granulata
CCGGCAGGCGGGAACGAGCTTTGGCGGAGACGGGTCGCTCAGGCAGCGAAGCGTTCTGTGCCGCCGGTTGCAGGGAGGCCGGCCAGGCCGGGCTCGCAGCCCCTCGAGGTATCGGAAAGCCTGCTAACTTGCCGGGGAATTGGGTAATTGCACACGATGAATGTGGAGTATTTGGCTCGCTCCTTGCCCACTCCATGCTACGAACCGTTGGCGTCGACTTATTCCCACGGCCTTAGAGCCGCGACCGTGCGGAAAGGGAAAGATCACGTATACCATTCACCCCCTACTCCGGAAGAACCGACCCGTGAAGCTAGCCAAGGTAAGGCGCACGAGCGCCGGGACCCGGGGGCCCCGTGACCTTAGGTCCCGCGAGCTCGACAACGTCTTACCTGGCACGTCCGGATGCGGTTACTCGTCAGTAGGAACTGATGAAATGCGCGAACCCCTAACTGTCGCCGGGCGCGGACCGGTTACTGCCCCAAAGGACCGAAGCCACGAGCGCAACACATGGAAACAGACAAAAAGACGACACCGGGAAGATATTTAAAGCTATATACCGAGGCAAATACATATGGGCCCCCCGGCGCGCCGAATTGGAAGAAACGCGTGGCCAATTCCCAGAACTTACAGGATATGCTTATGGATAAACTTGCGGAAGATGTTCGATATCCAGGGATTGGGAGCGGAATGGTCCCATCCTGCCTGGCCAGTCGTACCGACGCACGTCGCGAGGACACCGTCACCGAGAAGGGCTTCCCACTGGGGAAGCTTATTACTTTTCAGCACGTAAGGACCGGCGAGATAGGGTCCCGACCTGGAGTGATCGGGCCCGAACCTGCGTGGTTGATGCGTAGGCTTTGTGGTAACGTGCGCTCGAGGAGGCGCGTCGTCTTCGCTACTCGAGGAAGTCGAGGTTTGCGAGCTGCATGTTTCTGTGCGGTGTTGCGCCTGCTTAGCGCGGTATCCTGGGAGCCGAATGTGAGTTCTGACGGACGAACGCCCGGCCGTTCCAGGAGGAACGGGGTCTCCCCGGTCGCCCGACTCGGCTGTGTACGTTGGCCACAAGACCGTGGAGTGTCGATCACTTGACGACCGGTTTTTGATGTCGTTTATGCCTTGTCTTTTGAGGCCGTGGATTCTCCGACGTTCGCTCTTTCGGCCTGCCCTATGCTGGCGGGGGGGCAGGGAGGCGAAGCAGAGCTTTGGCCACTCGGGCAGATGCCGAAGCAGGCTGCTCGTGAACGGTGCGTTGTCGGTGATAATGCGGTTGGGATCCGAAGCGGCTCGTGATTCCCCGGATGAACTTGAGCCTGAATGCTTGTCGATGTCGCTTACGGGGAACGCTTCGGCCACTTCGTGAACTTGTCGATGCGACATTACAGATGCCGGTGACCCCGACGCCCGGGGAAGGGCAGAGGATATCGAGTCCCCAGACGCGAAAGGCCAGGACAGGGATCATCTGGAGTGCTTGCGCGGCTGGTGTGGCTCGTGTTGGCATGAAAACTGGCCGCGCCGCAGCGTGGACGGAAGGTCGACGCGTCCTGCAAGGCCGTGGGCAATAAAATCCGTGCCGGAAAGCCCCCCCCGGGCCCCGCCCCCCCCCCCCCCCCCCCACCCCCCCCCCCAGGGGCATCGAAATGCGGCGTGACTGCCCAACTCCCCTTCGTGATGTCGGCGAGGATCTCGACGCCGGAGCCGCGCGAAACGCACTTGAGCAGGACCTGTTGGCGCCACGCCGGTAGAGGTCCCCTTCTACCAGGACATAGCGCTTGGACAAGCGAGCGATCCTTTCTGCTTCCACGTCCTCTTCGGGGAGATTGTGCTCGGAGAAGATATGCCCGGATTTCATCCATCCAGGAAGGCGCGCTGGGTCCAGGCCGCAGGACCAATCCTGGGCCGGGATCGGTGTCAGGCTCAGACCCGGACTCAGGGCTGAGCCGAGTCCCGGCTAGTGGCGCGCCGAGGGGTCTCGAGGCTTCGTGGAAAACCCCCGAGGGACTGACGCCGCGAGAAGCCAGCCTTTGAGAGCTCGTCGGCGCTAGGTTTGCAACTGCGAGGACGTGGCGAAGCGTGTTAGGTCGTCGAAACGGCGCTCAAGCCTCCGCACTTCGTCCACATATCGGCCAATTGGGTCCAGGTCTGGTACTCCCGGGACACTGGTTGATGACGAGCTCGGAGTCCCTTGCGCGCACAACCGTCGCACCCCCTGAGGCGATCGCGGCCGAGAGGCCGGCGAGCAAGCCTTCTCGTACTCGGCCATGTTGTTGGTGGCTCCGAAGTTTGAGTGTGGACGACGAAGCGCGAACTCGTCCCCGCGGACGATACGAGGACGACCCCGGCCCCGGCGCAGGGCGACAAGCCCGCCGGGTGCAGAGCGTCAAGTCATTATCCATGGTTGCGGCAGGTCGGAGGCAGCTTCGTGGGGCCGGAATCCGGCGTCCAGCACAGGATCCGGGTCGGGCCCCGAGTCCACTCCGCCAGAAACTCCGCCAGGACTTGGCTTTTGTATGGCGTGGCGCGCTTGGAGTGGATCGAACTCGGCGAGCTCGACCGAAAGCCCACTTAGCGACGCGGCCCGTTCCCTCCCCGGTTATGCAATATCTGCCCGAGGGGGAAGGATGACTACGGACACCTTGTCGCCTGGAGTAGTGGCGAGTTTCCTGGATGCGATGAGAACTGCGTAAGACATCTTGTTGTGCTTGGGATAGCGCATTTGGCGTCACGGAGTACCTCGCTGACGAAGTACACCGGCTTCTGGTTGCGTATTTCCCGACGCCGGCCGGCAGTGCCGGGGATCCGGTGGGCTCTGCTCCCCCGGAAGGGGCGAGCTCTCGCCTATGGGAATGGTACGGAGCTGGACCTTGGGGCCCCGGGTTGCAATGTTGGATGGTTCCTGGGCGCCGCGTCCCCGGGCTGCATGCCCTCCCTTGGCTAGCTGCCCAGTTCGGGCTCCGCGGTGGCGGGCCCGGGATGGTAAATCCTGGGGTCGCGCGCCCTGCTGGCAAGGGCGCTCGACGACGAGTGCCCGCTGCTTACCACCTGCGGGTGCCGCGATGTAGAGCAACAAGGCTCGTCTGGATGCGGTGCTTACGAGGACAGGGAGCTAGTCACGGTACCTCTTGAGCTCATCCAAGGGCTTGATCCGCCTCATCCGTCCAGGTGAACTGCCCGGATTTTCTTAAGAAAGCTTGAATAGGGATTGAGGGCACGTCCCCAAGCCTGGAGATGAAACGACGAGTGTGGCCACGCACCTGGCAGCTGCTTCTGCCTCCCGTAGCCTCAGTCGGGGAGCGACATGCGAAGATTGCTGCTATCTTCTCCGGGTTCGCCTCAAATGCCGCAGATGGCCTTGGACACGGGAATCCGAGCAGAGCTTGCCCCCGCCGGGACCCCGAAGACGCACTTGTCCGGTGTTCAGCTTCATCCTTGTAGCATCGAAGGTTACTGAACGTCTCGGCCAGATCATGGAGTAGAGTGGCGCGGTCGCGCGACCTTCAGCACCAAATCGTCGACGTAGGCCTCCATGTTGCGACCTAGCTGCGATTCAAATGTTACACGGACAGCCCGCTGGAAAAGTGAACAAGCATTCGTTTAAACCCGAAAGGCATGCACATATAACAAAAGGCCCCCTGGGGGTAATAAAAGAATTTTTTCCTCATCCTCCTCTGCCATGCGGATCTTGATGGTATCCTGCATAAGCGTCAAGGAGCACAAGAGGTCGCACCCCGCGGTGGAGTCGACTATCTGTCTATGCGAGGCAGAGGGAATGGATCTTTGGGGCAAGCCTTTTGAGGTCGTGTAGTCTATGCACATTCGCCAGCTTCCCGTTGATTTGGGACGATGACTGGGTTGGCCAGCCATTCCGGAGTGGACGACCTCGCGGATGAAGCCGGCCAGCAGAAGTTTGTCGATCTCCTCAACGCACGAAGCCTGAGCGCTCTGGGGCCTGTCTCGTACCTTCTGCGCACCGGGCGCGAGCCCGCGGGATGCCAAGCGGTGCTCAATCACCCCCCTGGGGACCCGGGCATGTTCGACGGTTGCCCAGCGAAGACGTCGGTGTTTGCCACGAGGAAGGCGATGAGCTGCGCTTTCCTATTGTCGTCCAGCCCGAACCGCCAACCTTGACGGTCCGGGACGGGTCGTCGCCAAGGACTACCTCCTTGACTAGCTCTTGCATCGGCTGGCGACGATGCGCGGCTTGTGGGCGCGGGCGTACAAAGGCCCCGCGCCCCCGCCACGTCAGGAGCAGCGGGGCGATGTCGGCCGCACGCTGCTCGGCGCACGATAGAGGCGGCTTTCACGTCCCCAAGAACTGTTGATCGGGCCCGAGGGGCCTGGGAGCTTCATGGTTAGGTACGCGTAGTGCGTAACAGCATAAACTTCACCAACGCGGGGCGTCCAAGGACCGCGTTGTACGGGAGTTGCACTCGGCAACGTCGAAAATGACGTGCTCGGTGCGAAGTTGCCACGGTCACGAAGGTACGAGCAAAGAGACCTGCCCGAGGCCAAGCGAGGCCCTTTGTAATCCCGACGATGGCGACGAGGGCGAGAATTCATCCCTGGGGCCTTGATCTTCTCAAAGACCTCGGGGGAAAGGATGTTTGAGGGCGGCGCCCCCGTCGACGAGGACGCGGCCCACCTTCACGTTGCATATGGTGGGGAGACCGCGAGCAGGCGAGCTGTCCCTCCCCAGTACCCGGCTGGAATGGTCCGCGGGCGAAGGTGATCGTACTGTCCGACCACTTCAGCCTCCGGGACGCCGCTGGCCCCGGGGTTGCGGCTAACAGCTCGCGCTTTCATGGCCTTGAAGCCACGCGCGAGGAGTGAGCGTGTGCCCCGCCGTCGAGGGTGGCGATGACATTCTCGGTTCTTGGAACTCGAGAGGCTGCTCTGGATTGGAACGGGCTTGTCCTGCTGCGCTCCAGTTGGAACTTCTTAGTGCGCTCGGCCAGTTCTGGACGGCGCGGCACTCGGTGAGGTCGTGGCGGTCCGTCTCGTGACGGAGCACCATTTCCGGCCCGCAGCCGGTGGCGCACGCTCAGCCTTCTGCCGTTTTGCCGCCGTAGTCGTCTTGGCGGGCGGTGCGGCCCGGGCCGCCAGACGCCGCCAAGGCGAAGTTCTCGGCTCCTCCTTGCCCTTCTGGCGCTTCCGCCTGTCCCGCCGCGCCGCGGAACGTGAGGCCGCGGCCTCTTCGCCGAGCCCTCGGCGAGGATCTCAGGACGCGGCTTGTTCCACGCCCGGGCTTCCTCCTTGCAGGCGCAGTGGTCGGCCAAGACTGAACAGTTCCGCCGTGGTTTGGACGTCGCGGGTGCCCATCTTTTCGAGCATGCGCTGGTCGCGTACGCCCGAACGAAACGCGTGGATAACCGCGTGGGGGCGATGTGAGGGATTGTGTTGGCGTACCTGCTGAAACGCTGTAGGAAAATGCCTCAGCGCCTCACCCCTACTCTGACGTAGGGCGTGGAGGTCCGCTTCTGTCCCAGGGCGCGGAAGGTGCCCTGGAAATTTGCCACAAACTGGTGGCCAAAGGTTCTCCCACGAGCGGATGACCCCTCGGGGAGGCTCATCATCCAGGAGCGAGCCTGGGCCTTGAGGGCGACGGGAAATAGTTCACCATCACCGTCTCGTCCCCGCCCGCCGCACGGATTGCGGTGGCGTATATCTGCAAGATCACGGAGCCATCGTACTCTCGGCAAGTTGGGCCGAAACATAGCGGCCAGCGAACCTGCCGCAGGCCTGGGGAGAGCGCCAGGCAACCCGAGCAGCCGTACTGGGTGGGCTCTGGCGACGAATAGCGGTTTCCACTAGTGGTTCGGAGCTGAGGCGGGCCTCGGAATGCCTGCGGCGTCCTTGCGCCGCTCACGCTGGCGCTCCATTGTGACCCGGGCGTCCTCGTGGCCCGGGTCCGGTCGAGCCGGTTACGGAGGTCGCTCGCGCTCGGGATTTGTTCTGCCCGGGGCGGTCGGCCGGCTCGTGCTAGAGTCGCGCGGTCGGAGGTCCCAGCGCTTGTATGGCCGCCGGCGGTGACCGGCGGTGGGCGGTGCCTACCAAGTCGGCGATCTCGTTAATCCATCGCCGCCCCCGGCCTCCATCCCCGGCAAATGTCGGGGGTGGCGCAGGAGGCTTCCGCCGCCAAGAGGGCTTCCTGCGGTGTCGCCGAATGGAAGTGGAGGCCGCGACGTGCGTGGACGGCGCCTTTGTTCGCGCCTTATGGATGAGCGGCGGCGGACCCGGCGGGGCACTTGCCGGCCCCTCCGCGAGGGAAGGGGCCGAGGCCGCACTACCAGGCCGCCGCGGGGCGCGCTTTGCCCGCCGGGTACGCGCCGTGCCCCCCAGGAAGGCGAAGAGGGAGAAGGTGGCGGGCTTGCCTCTGGGCTAACGTTGCCCAGCATGGTGTAGTCGCCGGACTCCTCGTCGGAATCCCGCGGACGATGGCCTCCAGCCATGAAGGGCGTCGGTGTCGGGAACGTCGGCGTCCCACCTGAGGAAGAAAACTCCCCCTACCTGGCGCGCCAGCTGTCGGAGGACGAAGCCTCGACGGCGGGAAGTCGGGAGACCCCCCTTTGAGGTTCGGCCAGGGGAGCTGTTTCTCAGGCGTAGTCGGTGTCAGGCGGATCGATAGGCGCTCGGGAACAGGGGCCCGAGCTGGAAACAGAGAGGTCCGGACCTCCGCTTGGGGTCCGGACCGTCCGAACCGTGAAGATCACGCGGGAAAGAGGCAGGAGGCGTTTTAGACAGGTTCGGGCCGTCGGAGCGTAATACCCTACTCCTGTGTGTATGCTATGTAGTGGATGAATGTGGCTTGGTGTTTACAAGGTGAGCTCGGCCCGCTGGCCGGAGCTAAGGAAGAGAAACAGTCGTCTGAGAATGAGCTAGAGTCGGAGAGCCCGGGGTCTAGTCCGAGTACGAGCTCGGGGTTCCTAATGCTAAAGCTTGCTTGCCCCTCGGTTCGGTGGCTTGGATCCTCCTTTATAGATTAGGGGAGTCCACAGTGCCAGAATACAGAGAGAGAGCTTTTCCGGCGAGCTCTCCTGTGCACACGTCTGCCTACGACGCCCATGCCGGAGCTGTTGCTGCTGTGGGCGGCTTGAGCACCTGCATGCCAGCAGCCGCCTGTTGCGCCACGCCTGGAGGAGCCCCTGTCGGGTGCTGCGGGCGGCTGGTCTGGTCGCCTGGTTGCCACACACGCCCGGAGGCGGCGCCTCCGGGCACGGGCGACACTCGCCCGGGCCGAGAGGCGCTCCCGACGGCACTCGCCCGGGGCCGGAGGAGGCGCTCCCGGACGCCCGCTCCCGGCGGCACTCGCCCGGGCGGAGGCGGCGCTCCCGGGCGAGCGGAGGCGGCGCTCCCGCTCCCGGGCGACGCGCGCCGGGGCCGGGGGGGCGCTCCCGGCGACAGGCGCGCGTCCGGGCGCGGGACGAGCACCCGGGGCCGCGGGCGACGCATCCTGGGCACGGAACGACCGCGGGAGACCGGCCTCCCTGCCGGCCGCCGGTCGTGCAGGATATGCCCCCGGAGAGAAGCCGATGTGGCCGGAGATCACGCGTCCCGCAAGCTGTGGGACCCCAGTCCCATTTCGCCGACACACGAGATTCCCTTACCCGTTCAATTGCTAGACAGGATCTACCCCTAAATTTTGGTGAGTCTCCTGTATTTGAGACTTACATTAAAACTGCTCATAATCCTAGGTTTCAAGCTGTTAGTAGACAAACTACAACCTAAATGTGCAAGTCCCGGGTTGTAGGTTTCCTAGGATCTACCCCTAAATGTGCAAGTAGCAAATAATTGTTTAATATTATCCCGGCCTTGGTTGTAAACATTCACCAAGTCCCGGTTGTAGTTTGTCTACTAACAGCTTGAAACCTAGGATTATGAGCAGTTTTAATGTAAGTCTCACATGCAGGAGACTCACCAAAATTTAGGGTAGATCCTGTCTAGCAATTAAACGGTAAGGGAATCTCGTGCTACCTAGCATCATACTCCATGAACGTACCGTACCGTCCGGATTGAGTACCAGTTGCTGCTGTCTTAGCTGGTAACCTTGCTTCTTCGCACACGCCTCAGCATGCCGCCTCAAATGCCTGTTCCACCAGAAGATTTCCAGAGAGTTTAGTTTACAAATTTTACATTTCGCGTAAGTTACCTCCCTTCCATCCGCGGCGGTCTCCTTGATCTCATCAAAATGTTGCCAGGCGGAGGAAGTTCTTGATCTCTTTGAGCCGGTTGCCGTTGACAAGCTCCCGCTCGCAGTTCCGGATCCTTGTGAAGCCGCATGTATTTCCTCCGTATGTTCTTGCGGTGTAGGAGCCGACCTGGAGTTGTCTCCTTGCGACATCGACAGATAGCTCGGGTCGAAGTCGCTCAGTTGGAACGTCGGGTAGTTCGGATCCATCCTGCAATATAAATAGAGAAAATTAGTATTAAAAAATAGTACGAACAAAGAAGAAATTTAAGATTTTTACCTTGCAGGAGCACCAGAGCTGCAGCTATTACCTATGAGAATGTGGGAAATTTTGAATTTTAGACAAAATTTGTCTAAACAAAAATTTTGAGCAAAGAAAGCAAAAGAGAGGAGAATAGAGCACAAGAGGAGAGATTGGGAGTTTGGATGAGCAAAAATATGGCTGGGGTTCCCCTATTTATAGGAAAATTCACAATTTTTCGGATTTTTTGATATTTTTTCGGATTTTTTTGGTCATGCAACGGCTAGATTCAAAATCTAGCCGTTTTTTCGAACCGTTAGGACACGTATCAATTTTTGACTGGGCCAACGCGGCCGAACACTGTAGCAACAGTCATCAGCGTCGCAACGGGCAGATGTCAGTGCAACGGTCGTCTGCCTCCTCCTCCCGCACGCACCCGACCAGGCCGGCCTCGACCTCCTCCCGGCCTCCTCTCCTCGGCTCCTCAGCAGCCCTCCGTCTCCTCCCGCCGCCTCGGCCTCCTCCCGGCCTCCTCGGCTCCTCCACCTCCTCCCGCCGCCTCGGCCTCCCGCCGCCTCCTTGTCCGCCTCGCCTCCTTCTCTCCTTCCGCTCGCCTCCTCTCCTCCGCCTCCTCGGCCTCCTCCACCTCGCCTCCGCCGCCTCCTCGCTCTCCGCCTCCTCCGCCTCCTCTCGGCTCCTCCGCCTCCTCCTCCTCCGCCTCCTCCGCCTCCCGGCCTCCCGCCTCTCCGCCTCCTCGGCTCCTCGCCTCCTCCGCCTCCTCTCGGCTCCTCCGCCTCCTCCCGCCTCCTCCCTCGCCTCAGCCTCCGCCGCCTCCTCCTCGGCTCCTCCGCCTCCTCCCGCCTCCTCCTCCTCCGCCTCCTCCCGCCGCCTCGGCCTCCCGCCGCCTCCTCCCGGCCTCCTCGGCTCCGCCGCCTCCTCCCGGCCGCCTTCTCCCGCACCCGCCTCCTCCCGGCTGCTGCCTCGGCCTCCGCCGGTGCCCTCCGCCGCCGCCTCCTCGCCCGGGCGCCTGCCCGGCCTCGGCCTCCGCGGCCGCAGACGCCTGCCACGGCGGCGCGGCCTCCGTCGCCGCCCTCCGGGCGGGCCGTGCCGCACCGCCGACCCAGGCACGGCTACTCGGGCCATGCCGGGCCGGCCCGGACACGGTTACTGTAGCACCGTGCCCGGACCGGCCCGACGGGGCACGGCCCATTTGGACATCTATAACGCAGCGGCGCGGCGTTCCAAGCGCAAGCAGCGGCCAGCCACGGCCACCCCCACCACCACCACGAGAAAAAACAGCGGCGAGCGAAAGCAAAACAGACACGCGAGGGAGTCTCGCCATTTCCGTTGCCTCTTCGCCCTCGTCCCCCTCTCGCGATGGCGACGTCGTTCGACCGCTGGGAGAAGGACCCCTTCTTCCCCGCCGCCGAGGAGGTGCAGGAATCAGCCGACCGGTGCGTTGCCGTCTCCGTCTCCTCCCCATTCTGGGGATTTTTTTTTTCGCCGGTTGGTTTTCGGTTTGGGGGTTCGTCGCGTTCGTATGGATCTGGTGGTGATTCTCGGTGTGTTTCTGCAGCATGGAGTGGGTGTACAGGATATGGGTGCAGGACAGGAGCGGGGGCGATTCGGAGGCGGCGGCTGCCGTGGGCGGAGGAGGGCTTCCCGCCGGCGAGCTACGCCGCAGGCTGCACACTGCGCTCGGGACCGCCAAGTGGCAGGTGACTTGGTTGCTCTCGGTATCCATTTCGCTGCTGTGTTTACTAGTGTCGTGCCATGGCCCGGTCGGCGGTAATTGCTGGTGATCTCTGGTTGGTGAATGGTGAATGCCTTGTCTCTAAATTATTAGAATACCCCCAAACACACAGCAGGAAGCCATGTAACGTAGCATGGTTTGTTTTGTTGTCGATGAGCCACCGATGTTTGCAACTTGAAAATCATAGTGTTTACCACGTACGAATTGTGGTAAACGCAAACATTTTTTATACAAAACCTGTATTTATGTAGATGGTGTCATTTAAGGTGCTGTGAGCCCTAAGTGGAATGTAGTTCCCCTCCTATCTGATCTATTTGAGAGGCCAACATCGTCCCAAAATGTGCTATTTTCAATTTCAGGGATTTTATATTGGAGATTGCTGGGAAAGGTGTCTAACAGTTGTGTTTTATTTCTACTGCTTTAAGCTTGATGAATTAGAGCGGGCAATTAGATCAAACGACAAGGTTTTCTCAGCTGGAAAGGATACAAAAGCACGGCATGATGACTTTGTTGCGGCAATTGGTTATCGCATACTTGAGGTTGAGAACAATTTGAAAGAATCCAATGTTGCAGAGGGAAGGGGTGCCCTAAGCTGGATTGATTTGGATGAGGATGAACGGAATGATCTTGCAGCCTTCCTATCTGCAAGCTCTTTTCAACAGCGAGACAAAGTAGTTACAATTCCATCTGTTGGTGATATTGAAGTGGGCAACAATGCAGCAATGGTGAAAAAGGATATGTCTGCTGACAGCTCCAAGGATTATTGCTCTGCGGAGTTGAGTTCAGCAAAAGAAGAAATGCATCGTGGGCACAGAAGGGCTGCTAGTGCCCATGCTGATATCGGGTCATGGACTATGTTATCTCCAAATAAGTGTGAGAGTGCTGCTGACGATTGCCTTGCATATGATGGCCAACACCAAGAACCTTTGCTGAAGATAGTGAAAACCTGTGCACTGACGAGTGCCTTGCAATCTAAGCCTAGAACGAAGAAAAAAAGTGGATCTGTGAAAATGGGCCGCTGTTGACCAACAAGATGTGGAAGAGACAATCCCTCTGAGTTCTCAGATGGGTCAGGTACAGATGGCATCCTTGAGTGGTGCAAATATTCATTGTCCAATAATGCTTTCATTTGAAGATATTCTAATTCTCTAATGCTGTAAGGCCATTCCTTCTGTAGGGATCAGATGGATGCTTTGAAAGAAGCAAGAGTTACATAAGTACTTGTGATGAGAATATATACAATAAGAAACTTTATGGTTGGCTTGGAACCCTGCATAGACAATTGCAGAGGTCGCGATATCAAATTCGATATGGGCATCCTGTTCAATTAATTGTGTTAGCAGTTGCTGCTCTCCTAATATGTAAGTTTTTTATTTGTTATATGTTCTGTTATTTCATTTTCGTTGGACAAGCAAACTGAAAACAAAGCCTAGTGTTGCCAGTTGTGGTCTTTGAGTGACCAGTTAGCTATCAATTGATATCTTGTTATAGTTACTGAGGTACTATGGATTGGTTTATTATTCAATATATAAAGCCTGGTTTACGAAATACATTTAATGTTGTGAGAGTCTTCTTGTGCTTATCCAAACTGATGTCCGAATAAATTTTGATACAAATGCTGCCATATTGTTTTCTTTCCATTGAATTGCATTTTGGGCCACCTTTTATTGCCAAAGTTTCACTTTGGACCACCCTTCAACCAATTTTTCCACTTTGGACCGGGTAAATTTGCCATTGTTGCAGTTTGGACCACCCCAAACAACTTCTTCAGTACACATCAACAACCTCAAGCACATCGGCTCCAATACACCGGCGAACTCCTCTATCTATATGCAGGCCATATATTTGCCGGAGGGGAGGCTAGACATGGCTAGAAAAGAGAGTTGGGTGGTCCAAATTACAAAAATAGCAAAATTTCCTGGTCCAAAATGAAAAGATTAGTTTAAAGGTGGTCTAAAGTGAAACTTGGGCAATAAAAGGTGTCCCAAAGTGCAATTTACTCTTTTCTTTTTATATTTTCACTTGCTCATGCATTCATCAGTTGGTGCAATTGTCCTATACTGGCATGTTAGGTCTAACATTTTGTTCTTAGTGTACACACCACTGTAACTTTTAATCGGCACTGACAATCCTGGAGAACCTCAAAGAGCCAATTTTTTCTCAGTTTTCTGTTTTGTGTTCTACAGTTCTTCATTTGCCCTATTATAACTTACGATTTATTCTGCTTTGCAGTCATGTGTGTATTCAAGAAAATTTGGTGACCTTTTCATGCTCTCATGACCTCACCAGATCAGCAGCTTGCGAGGTACTATCATTTATGCCTGTGTATAACTGATGTTGAACAGGCGCCTGAGCCCTGAGGCATGAAGAATGATCAGACTGGAGCAGCTTATCGCACTGACTGTACAGAAGTGTGCTGCATCAATATGTCATCGGAAATGCAGTGTACGGTGCGCTGCCTGCATGATGCACCTCAAGATCTTCATCCTCACCAGGGCCAGCTGACATGTGTGACAGTGCAAGGGCCTGTCTTGGGAAAGTTGGAAGAGTGGTGAATTACCTTTGTGAAATATATCTTCTGAACCCATCATAGTCGGTTCCATAGGAATATTGAGATGTGTAAGATGCTAGTGTAATTGCAACAGAATCAGAAGCTAGTTCGGCCACCCAATTTGTTTGGGCTCTAGAATTAGAATTTTGAAGCCTATGGCATGTTAGCATTACGTTTGTTAGGTTATTACAGAAGCTATCAGGCACTGGCTCATGTTGATTGTGCAAGTGCTAAGTGCTAAATACTCTTTATCAGCTCAGCTCAACGTGGAAGGGGAATTTTACTGTACATGCACTGAGTTCTTTTAGATAGCTGGATGTATTTCAATATTTGAAACGTGTGGCATTGCTCGTGTTGAATGAAATATAAAATCTTCTTAAGTGGATCTTTCTTTCTTAAGCTTTGCGTTAAGATGCTAGGAACTGTGCTTAGATTCACAGCTTGGGCAAAACAATCTCAAATCTCCTTCAGCATGTTCTGCAGCTCAACAGGTAGCTCTCCGAGGCTGCCGCAGCCGGCAATCTCCAAGGTCTCCAATCGAGGGAAACTCATCGCCGCGCCGCCGCTAATGCTGCTCATCAACGGCAGCGCCACCAGGAGCAGCCTCCTGAGGCAGCGGAACGTGTGCAGCTGCTTCTCCTCCTCGTCGTCGACGTCTACCACGTGAACCATCTCCGTGCAATGGCTCAGCTCCAGCTGCTCCAGGCACGGCAGCTGCACCACCCAGCTCACGCTCCGTAGTCTCTTGCAATGCGAGATCTTCACCCACCGGAGCGCCGGCAAGAACGCTCCGACGTCCGTACGCGTCCACCGCACGGTCCTCAGCTCACGGAGCTCGTCGATCTCTAGCTTTCTGAGCTCCGGAAGGCGCCACCATGTGCTGTCCTCCTCGCCGGCGACCTCCAGCTCCTGCAGGCCGGAGCACTTGGCGACGGTGAGCTCATGCAAGGCCTCGAGCAAGCTCAGCACGGAGGGGCGCAGCGCGACGGACGGCGCGGTCGCCGCCACCAGCGTCACGAGCAGCCGCCGCGTGCGCACGTTGTCCAGACAGCACAGCGTCCGTAGACCGGTGAGCGTCGCGACGGCGATACCGAGGGGCCGGACGAACGCCGAGCTCGACCTCACCTCGTCCAGGCTTGCTCCGCCTCCCGCGCCGCACCAGTCGGTGTACCGGCTCGGGCACACGTCGAGGACGTCCAGGCTCGGCAGCCCACGCAGCACGTCGGCGGGGATCGCCGAGAGACTCGCCGTGTGCCGCAGCAGCAGGTGCCTGAGCTGCCGCAGCTTCCCCAGCTCCGGAGGCACGGACTCGAGCGGCGTCGACGACAGGTTCAGGTACCGCAACGACGCGAGCGTGCCGATCTCCGGGGGCACCTCGCGGACGCCGGTGAAGGAGGCGTCCAGGTACGTGAGCGCCGGCAAGCCGAGCAGGAAGCCGCCGGGGATGTCGCGGAGCGCGGCGCTGTGCTGCAGCATGAGAATGGAGAGATTCCGGCACGGGGACGACGGTGGCATTGGCCGCAGGAGCTCGACCGAGCTGCGCATGGCGGACACCCGCTCCGCGTCGTGCGCACGCTCGAAGAACTCCGCGAGCTTCTGCCTCGACCGGAGGGAGACGCCGCCGGTGTGCACCACCCATCTGTTCGGCGCCTTGCCGAGGTCGCGGGCGATCCACAGCGCCGTGGCCCTCATGACGCCGTGCAGCTTCACTTCGCACGCGGCGTCGCCGGGCTGCTGCAGGTTGGCCTCCTCGAGCTCGTTGACGACGGCGAGCCCCGTGCGCACGGCCTCGTCCATCGGCAGCGACTCGCCCACCAACCCAAGGCCGATCCAGCAGTCGACGAGCTCGTCCTTGTCAATGGCGTGGTCCTCGGGCCACATGGACGTGGTGAGGAAGCATTCCTGGAGCACGGGGTGGCGCAGGTCGTCGTAGCTCTCCTGCAGCGACCGCAGCATGGCGGCTGGCTTCTCGCCGGCGTCCATCCCAGGGATCTTGGCGGCTCCAAGTTCCTGAGCGCGCTCACCGTGCTCACCCACTCCTCTGGCTGCTTCCTGCACCTCATGGCGCTGCTGATGGCGGTGAGCGCAAGCGGCAAGCCGCCGCACCTCCCGGCGACCTCCTTCGCCAAGTCCAGTATCCTTGGGTCAGCGTTGATCGTCTCCTCCCGGGCGACCGCTCTGAACAGACTCCATGAATGGTCACTGTCGAAGCATTGCATGTCAATCCTTCGCGACGAGCTCATCCTGCCGCTGACTCCCCTCGTCCGGGTGGTCATGGCGACCTTCTGCTTCCTGCGATCGTCGTGCACGAGGTGCGGGACGCCGATGTCCACCAAGTCGACAGGCTTGGTTAGGCCGTCGAGCAGCAGCAAGAAGCTGGCGTTTCTCAGGACTTCAAAGATTGGACGTGCTCGGTGGTCCGGCACGCCGCCATCCGGGAACGCGCAGAGGCCTAGCTGGTGAGCCAGGGTGTCCTGCAGCTTATCGACAGCGCAGTCGCTGGGCTCGTCCAGCCATATGACGTAGTCGAACTCGTGCCTCCTGTCAGGGTCCTGGACGAACACATTGTTGATGCGGCGGAGCAGCGTGCTCTTGCCGACGCCGGCCATGCCGCAGATGGCCACGACATCAGCGTCGCGGTCGTCGAGGCAGGCCAGCGCCTCCTCGAGGTAGCCCTCCATGCCGACCACCGTGGAAGGCACGGCCTTCGCACCGGACGACGGCCGGGGCGCCCCGGCGACGAGGCTCCTCACCCTGTCGCACTCCCCCAGCAGCGCGGCGAGACGGTGGCGCTCGTGGCACGCGCGCTGGCTAATGGCGTAGCTCGAGAACACGTTGAGGGAGAAGGCGCCACCGCCGCAGGAGCACCACCGTCGTTGGTAGTCCCGCCGGAGTTTGGCCACCCGCTTCTCGGTGCTGTCCACCCGCGGCAGCCAGTCCCTGACCTCCTCCGGCCGCCGCTGCTGCGGCAGGCTCCTCATGGAGGCCTCGAGGTCAGCCCGTATCGACGTCAACCGGGTAAGCAAGTCCGTCACGTCCTCGACGTTCGTGCCGACGCTGCTGGCAAGGTCGATGTCGGTGAGCAGGCGGTCCGCGATGCTGCGGCTCACGGCGGCGACGACCTGCGGCACCAGCTTGCCATGGTTAAGCTCTTGTCTGGTCTAGTTACCAACTGACCATGGCCGCTACTAAGGAAGTGGTTTTTCATTCCTGAGTATAAAAGGTTATTAAAAAGTTTAAAAATTTTAATAATATATAATATATCAGTTCACAAATATGTATATTTAAATTTAATTTGTATAAGCAGAAAAAAATAATAAATTTGACTATGAATAATACGCAGTATTTAAAGTTAAATTTATTGTTTTTGTGTCTACTTGTATAAGCTGAATTTAATTTTATATGTTTATAGCGTAATATATCACATATTGATGTATCTTATTAAATTTTTTTATAATTTTTAAAATAACATAAAAAACGAGTAGATATCCTCTCGAGAGATTAGGAAGTTTACACTTCAGCAATGGAATTCAACTGAAATTGATTGCTCTTTTGCCAGCTTACCAGGCTAACGTCTGTCCATTTCTTTTTTTTTCTTTCTCTGAAAGACGCGAATTGGCACATTGCCGGTCCGTTCAAAAAAAAAAAAAAAAGGAAAGGAGAGATGCCAACGCTTGCAGCTTTGCATGAAGCCTTGAAGGTAGACTTTAGACAACGGAGACTTTGGAGATAGCAGATATAATAGAGACGGGTGTAATAGAATGACATGAACTAACTTAAGAAGCATTTTAGCAGGTAAACGAGCATCACCATCGGAGGGTTAACATCAGATTATATGTGAATTGGGTTCTTCTCTTAGTAGCTACTCCCTCAATCTCAAAATATAAACACTTCTAAAATTTTTCATAGAGACTTAAAAGGGAGATGTAAAATTAAATGGAAATAGTTATGATTGGTCGAGAAGAGGAGGTATATAATTAAATAAAGAGATGGTTGTAATTAGTTAAGACAATGCAATAGGTAGAGAAGTTGTTGTATTCTAAGACAAACTGAAAGTTGCTATATTTTAAAAGGGAAGAGTAAATGACATAATTCACAATATACAAGCATGGAAAATTGGGTATTGGTGATGATTGATGGTGAGATAGATCGACTCACCGCATATTAGATTGACTCAACGTATATTGTATTGATAACAGGGCACGAGTATATACAGGCGCGAAGCTGACCAAATCTGTATTCAGTCAACATATAGAAACATAGTCGAGGTAGGATTGAAGGAGTCCGGCTGCCCTACAAACATAACATGCCATATTCAAATAACTATTCTAGCAGATGGGTGCAGTTACTCAAGTCAGGCATGTTGACCATTCGGATTGGAGGACTTAATTCATGTGAAATTCCCACGTTTAAAATGAACCAGAAAAAACACTATGGAACTGCAGAAGAAATTCCCATATAGAAGTGTTTGGACTGTTAGATTCACCTTAAACATTTCTTTGGAATTTCTACGAATTTCTAACATGAGCTAAGACCTAAAGGGGTAAGAGTAGGGAGGAAAGGCGACAACACAAAGGATAAGGAGGAGGCGCCGTGAGGAAGAGGACAGAAGTGGTGGGAGAAATGGAGGCCATAGCCCATAGGGGAGCGCACGAGTACGAGTATGGTGACATGGCGTCACGCGGAGGTGACACAAATAGGCGGCGATGCAGAGGGGACCCAATCTCACCGAAATTAGCAAGGATGGGAGAATGGAAATTTGAAAAACTTTAGAGACCTTTCTGCTACTCCGTACTCTGTACTTTCTCCGTCCCAAAATAGCTGTCGTTCTAGATTGTTTAACATAGATTAAGGTTTGAGAAAAAAGACTATAATACCACTTATTAAATGATGTATGGTTGAAGTAGGAGGGTACTTAGGGGGTAGAATGGGGAGAAATTTAAAAGTGAAGTGAATAATGGAATAAGTAGTACTATAGAGTGATAACTATATTAGGACAAATTTTGAATATAGAAAGACAACTATTTTGGGACGGAGGCAGTAGTCGTAGCATTTCAAATGAGGTAATTTTGAGAAATTAGGGAGTATGACTTCTTTATATGTATCTTCTTAGGGAGTGTTCAGAGGACATGTTGGGGGTAAAACCCCTCGTTTTCCGTGAGCACACTTCCTAAACTGCTAAACGGTGCATTTTTTTTCAAAAATTTTCTATATAAAAGTTGCTTTAAAAAATCAAATAACTCTATTTTTTAAGTTTGTAATAATTAAAACTTAATTAATCATGCGCTAATAGCTTGTCTTGTTTTGCGTGCGCTGAAATATTTCCCCCAAACATTCACTGTCGAACGGAGCCTTGGAGTTTAGTTGTATATCCCTCTTGTTCACACCCTTATTTAATACTCCCTCCGTCCTCAAATATAAAGAATGCTAGGTCCTTTTGGAGAAATTAAGGATGAAGAAAATTTACTATGATGCCAAGTGGTAGATGAGTGTAACACCCTGTAATGATCGCATTTTTATTTGTGTCAAACTATTTTAATAAAAAGCTAAATTCAAAAATTTGGTTCTTTATTGGAGATTGGAATTTTTGTGCCATGTGTGATCTCTAGAAATTCTCAAAAATTCTCCAAATCAGCCCTAGAACCCCTGTAGAAGTCCCCCAAATTTTTTGTAGAAATTTCAAACCTTATTTAAATCAAATTTCAAAAATTCAAAACTTCAAAATCCTTTCGAATCAATCTCTGGAAAAAGATAAAAGCTCCTGTTCAAGCCGGGCCGCCATCTAACCTTTCTCGGCCTGCCACTATATTCTCCCTCGCCAGCCCGCTCGGCCCAGCGCGGGCGCGCGCGCGCACGGGATTTAACTCCCGCGGGCCCCGCTCGTCAGCCGCACCGGCGCTGTCCCTCTCTCGGCCACCCGATGCAAAACCACGGACGGCTCCGATCGCCTCTGCCGCTCGGACCCACAAGTCAGCCAGCACAGTGTCGTCGTCTTCCTCGCCTCCGCCCACTCTCTCTCTCTCTTCTCTACAATTCTCCCGAGCTCCCTCGGTTCTCTCCCTTTGCTCGCACCCATACCGCCCGGTCGCCGCCTTAAGAGCTCGCGGACACCTTTGTCAACCCTCGCCATCCTCGCGTGGCGTCAGCACCGGCAAGAAAACCACTCCGCCATCTCGTCCCGTACGCCCGATGTCACCCACGCCATGGCCGCCTAGCTTTTCTCCTCAGTAAACGTTGGAAGTCAAAGCGCATGCCCGGCCACCTCGTCCCGTCACTTCGCCATCCCCTCCACGACCCATTTTCCCTCTCCGTAGCCAATGACGCACACCACAGTGACCGGCGCCATTGATGCGTCTCGTCGGCCAAGCTCGAGCTTATCCCTTCCTCCACCACCTCTGTCCGCCGTCTTCTAGCGCCCCAATCTTCCCTATAAATAGGGCGACTCTCCCCTTCCTCCGGTTGCCAAGAAAACGAACCCAAACCAGCTCGCCGCCGAGAGACTTCCTCCGCCGTGTTTTGTCCCAAGCTCCGCCTCCGTTCCCGACCACCGCCGGCCAAACCACCGCCACCGCCGAGTTCCTAGCACCGCCAAGAACCTCCTCCGCCGTTCCTCGTCGCCGACTAGCCTCTGTATCAAAAAACCCCAAATCCGCTCGCTGCCGACCGCCATCACCGCTGTTTCGGTCGATTGACGAAGGAAAAGCCCAAATTAACTCCTCCTATTCCTTCCTCGCGTAATGCCACACCTAAACCATCCAGTCCCGAGCCATTTCACCGCCCGAATGGTCGCCGGCGACGATCTCCTTCCTCCGTTGCCGCCGTCGGCTCTGGATCGCCGTTGCCGACCATCCTTCGCCGCCCAATGAGCCAATCCGAGCCGTTCATCCGATTCGCCGTCGTCCCCGCTCCCCGTAGCCGTCGGCCGCTCGCCGAGTCACCACCGCTGGCGAGATCGACTCCGGCGATCGCCGGCCGTCGATTCCCCCACCGTGTCTGCTCCGTCAGCCAGACTAAAGTGGCATGCCGCGTCAGCCGACGTGGCCCACTCCTTGGACCGGCCCTACCTGTCGGCGCCTCTGCCTCCTCTTTCCCACTTCCTGTAGTGCCGGGCCCCACCTACCAGTCTCTGGTTTCTATCTCCCTTCACTGTTCCCTCAACCCCGCATGACAGCCTCTGCCTCTCTCTCTTTTATTGTTCAACCGGTCCCACATGTCAGTCACAATCCTCTTCTCTCTCTCTCTAACCCAAGGACACCACTGTCAACCTCTGGTACCTTTTCTTTATTTTCTTTTATTCCTTTTTCCTTTTTCTTAAATAATTTTAATCCTTTTATTTTTAGAAAATTAACCTATACTTTGAAAATTCATAACTTTTAAACTGTAACTCCGTTTGAGCCCATTCAACTCTCAAAATTTTTCTAAAAATGAGATCTACACATTGACACTATTAGTTGTATGACATAGGTTCTGATTCTTGGTGTTTTTACGTGTTTTTTTTGCGACGCTAAAGGCCGTTCCTGAGGAGTCGCCGCAGGAAAGATTTTGTCGACAATTCTCAGGACCTCGAGCAAGGCAAGCCACCCTTGACCATATTGAACCCAAGATTTAAAATTTATTTTAATTTCTAAAACTCGCATAATTAGGAACACGACTGTTTTCGGCCGCGATTCGTAATCGAATCCGTCAGGCCCAACCTATTTGCTGCATTTGACCCTGCCTTGAATAATTTGATGCCCTGTTCTTTGTAACCCTGTCATCTTGATATTCGTACTTGTATACGGATGTCGATAACCCCCTTTTTACCTAAAATAAAACATGATGACGGGAAAAATCAGGGTTTTAAATAAAATGGTTTTAAAAACCTCAACACCCTTGGTCGAGTATTTACGAACTAAAACAGTTTTACAAAATTTGGTCATGAGTCGTTGCTACCTGTGTGGCTCCGACCTCACGTGGCATTTAAGGACCGTGTCTTTAAGGAATTGCACTAAGCATATAATAGTGCAACCACACGGGTGGAATGGGACACACCTGGCCAAGTAACTAGTGTTTTCAGGATCATTTTCGGTTGCTAATAAATGTGGGGAGCCGTTGGGTGCCAAGAGGGCGATATACCCCCGTCCCTGAGTACAAGAAATAAGTTCATGGTACTTGGTTGCGAGAACCCATTTATAGGGCAATGTGCTATCCTAGGAAGGCTTTGGAAAGGCCATGTCGTGAATCTCCCCGCTTGGCCAGTGTGGGAGTAAGCTCGCGTCGTGTGGAAAAAGCGTGCACCCTTTGCAAAGGTCTCTATGAACTGTTCGAACAGCCGTGCCCACAGTTATTGGCGGATGTGTAGTGATTCCTCTAGCATAGATTTATTTTATAAATATCTGTGCAATTATTTTGCGGGTTGGGAACCGTTACCAGAATTGGTCTGTGTGACTGATGGATGGCCTGTGTGGCCTGAAACGGGCTTGTGTGACCCCAGGTGTCGGATGACACCGGAGTTGAGTTGTTCGAGTTAAGTGACAAGTTTTTGATGTAAAGAGAATCCACCTAAGTGGAGGTACCAGAGGAGGGTACGCTCCGAATCAGAACTTGTGACAAATCTCAGACTTGTGGAATGGATTGAGACGCGAGCCTCTTCCCAACTAACTTAACTGTGGTAAGTTGTTGCAAAGCAACTCACGGAATGGATTAAAGCGTGAGCTTCTTTCCGACAACTCAAAGAGCACACTTAGAATTTTAAAACCACAAAACCTTTTAAAACAACTCTTGCGAAAATAACCCTAACCTTCCTCGATAAACCTTGCATGTCACATAATTTCTGTGACTTGCTGAATACCTCGTGTACTCACCCTTGCTTATCTTCTCCCAGAAGTCTACGAAGATGAAGACCCTACCCTCAGCTAGTTCTATCAAGATCAAGTCGAGTATGAGGAGTTTTAGGGTTTCTGTCTAGGTTCCCAAGCCTTTGCTTGTGGGTATAGGTCTACCCGTGTATCTCCGCTGCTTACTTTTGTAATGTATCGTTGCATGTCTTGGATTCTGTCTGAGGCTGCAACTTATGTAAGGACTCTGTTTAATAAATAAAACAGGTTTGGCTATAATCCACCGATGTCCTGTATGTACCAGCTGGTCTCCTGGGACTGGTACAGATATTACAGGTAACGACGTGCCTCTTCTGTTAACCTATACGGGTTAGCGGGAGAGGGGCGTTACAGAGCTGGTATTAGAGCCTAGGTTTGGCCCCTAGGAACGAAACCCCCACGTTAGGAAGGCCCTAAGGACGATACGTTCTGAAAACTAATTGCGAAAACCTAAGACTTTCTTACTTCTTCTCTTTCCTTAGCAAATTTTTGAAAATTTTACTAACCTTTTTCATGTTTTCAAATTGTAGATGGCCGCTAGCAACACTCACCTTTCGTATGGAGAAGGTCAGGGAGGCTTCGTCGAGATTCTCCGAGATTTGGCTCACTTCCTTGGATACTTCACTCCACAGTTCACAGGTTTCACTGTTGCCACTGTACCTCCCCGTTGCCACCTTACCCTCTGCCTCTACCCCCTCCGTCCCGAGTTACGCCATCACCGTTTTGTGATGGCGAGGTCTACACTCCAGCTCGCCTACCAGGACGTGGCCTTCGTGGCCATTCGTCATGTTTGCGACCAGTACTACCCTCTCCTTGATTCTTCCCGTTTTTGCCTTCTTCCCCACCGAGTTAGTGGATCATCCACTAGCATCTACCCTTGCACCTGCCGTGAGTCATCTCCTTCCTTGACTCGTTTTGTCAAGATGACCACCGCCATGGACCACCAGTACTGCCGACTCTTAGAGGCATACCGCAGCCTCGAAAGGCACTACCACTCCCTCCGCGACTGCATCCCTCCATCCCCAAACACCCTGGCTTCCGCCCACACCTCCGACTTTCCTGACCCCACTGAGGGACATGCCACCAATTCCTAGAGTTCCTCCCCCACTCCACCTTCCTCACCTCGTCACCGACGCCGCCTGACTGCGCACAAGTATCTTGCGCAGTTTACCCCTCGCCCAGCTGCTACTCCAGCTGGCACTCCCGCACCAGCTCCAGCTCCTGTTCCTGTCGTTCCTCTGACAGTTGCTCCTACCCTTCCTGTCCCGTCCGAGGAGGAGGATCCTTCCAAGCGTGTGATGATCGAGAGCGAGGAGCAGGAGTAGAGCAGCAGCAGTGTATGGCAGCAGGATGTATATAGCAGTCGTCAGACCTTTTGTATTGTCGCCAACTCACTAGGAGTCGTGGCGAGTAGTGCGTGTGTGTGTTATGTATGGTAGCCCGTATCTTGTATGGCGTGCATCTAGTCTATACGACTTGGCCACCCCTCTTGTATATAAATAAAATATCTATGTTTTAAAAATCAGTTTGTGCTTGTGTGCCTCTTTCTTCCTCCCTTTACTCCTTCCCTCATTATTCTCTTCCCTTTCTTCCCTATAGATGGCTCGCCGCAACCAGCGACAAAGGCGTACTCCAGCCCGCTATGGTTACGAGGATGACCAAGTGCCAGCTCAGAACTTAGGAAATAACCCACAAGATCAGGAACAAGGGTCTGAAAACAATACACCCCCTCACCCCGACCCAGTCCAACAAGACTTACCACCATCCCCACCACTGAACATAGACCCACAGCAAATCTTGGCTATCCAAACGCAAATTCTGCAGGGAATAGCTTAGAGTATAGCCATGCTCCAACAAAATCCTCAGCAAGCCCCACAAGCTCCACAGAATGGAAGGGCTAAACTCACAGAGTTCCTTCGATCCCACCCTCCGGAATTTTCCCAGACTATTGAGCCAATAGAAGCCGATGATTGGCTCAAAGATGTAAAACAAAAACTTAACTTGATCCAGTGCACCCCCATAGAGAAAAGACTATTTGTGGCACACCAGCTAAGAGGACCTGCCGCGGATTAGTGGGATAACTACTGCACCGCCCATGAAGATTGCTCGACCATCGCATGGGATGAGTTCGCAACTGCCTTTCGGGCAACCTACGTTCCCAAAAGCATTACCGACATGAAGAGAGTTGAGTTCGAGCAACTCAAGCAAGGAGCCTCAAGCATAAACGAGTACTTGAGCCGTTTCAATAAGTTGGCTCGGTACGCTACAGAAGAGGTGAACACGGATAAAAAGAAGATCTGATGCTTCCTCAAGGGAATGAACGTGGGAATACGGATTCAGCTTATAAGTCACGACTTCCCCATGTTCCAGCAGATGATTAACAAGGCTTTGATGGTGGAAGACACCCGCAAGGAAGCCGACGACTATCGAAAGAGAAAAATGACTCATCCCGGGTTTAACCCTCATGGTGGGCAACGACCGAGAATGACTTAGCCAACCCAGTATCGTCCGGCTATCCCACAATACAGTCGACCCACTGGGAGTACGCCCCGCCCACCGATGCCACAACAATCTCGACCAAGTGGTTTCACTTCAGGCTCTAGGGGAAGTAACCCTGCCCCAACCAGTACCCAGCCAAGAAACCCTACCAATCTTACTGGAATAAGGTGCTACGCCTGTCACGACTACGGGCATTTCGCCAAGGACTGCCCTAAAAACAAGGAAGGTGCTGCACCCACAAGATCCAACATCGGTACTGCTAGAGCTCCTGCCCCTGCACCAGGAAGGACTGCTCCACAAGTCAGCGGGCAAGCATCTCGTACAACCCCGACATTTGGAAGAGGCCGAGTGAATCACATCCAGGCAGAAACAGCTCAGGAAGCTCCAGACGTGGTCATGGGTACGTTTCTCCTCAACTCCGTACCCGCAGTCGTTTTGTTTGATTCGGGAGCTTCCCATTCGTTCATCTCTCGGGCTTTGGTGAACAAAAATGGTTGGGAAACCCGGGACTTGAGGGTACCGATGATCGTACACTCCCCAGGAAGGGAGATGAGGTCGGATCTATCGTGCCCAAAAGTAACCCTGGAAATAGAAGGAGTTCAATTCTTAGCCAGCCCCATCATCCTAGAATCCTAAGAACTAGACTTGATCCTAGGAATGGACTGGTTGGCTAAACACCAAGGACAAATAGACTGTGCTGATAAGACCATAACCCTACGAGGACCCGATGGGCAAGAAGTAAAGTTTACCCCTTCAAGAACCCAAAAGACCCGACCAATCCTGACTAGCCTTCAGGCTACCAGTTTGGAAAACGTGCCCATCGTAAGTGAGTATCCCGATGTGTTCCCTGAAGAACTCCCTGGGATGCCACCAGACCGGGAAATAGAGTTTTCCATTGAATTGGCGCCAGGAACCGCACCCATATCCAAGCGACCATACCGAATGGCCGCAAATGAACTGGCCAAAGTTAAGAGACAAATAGAAGAATTAGAGGCCAAAGGTTTCGTCAGACCCAGCACATTCCCGTGGGGAGCCCCAGTGCTCCTGGTTAAGAAAAAGGATGGAACTTAACGGATGTGCGTAGATTATCGAGCCTTGAACGAGGTAACCATAAAGAACAAATACCCATTACCTCAGATCGACGACTTATTTGATCAACTCAAAGGAGCTGCCGTGTTCTCTAAAATAGACTTGAGAACCGGATACCATCAATTGAAGATTAGGCCAAAGATATACCAAAACTGCTTTCTCCACGTGATATGGCCTATACGAGTATACGGTCATGTCGTTCGGACTTACCAATGCCCCAGCATACTTCATGAACCTGATGAACAAGATATTCATGGAGTACCTCGACAAGTTGGTCGTGGTGTTTATAGATGACATCCTCATGTACTCCAAGGACAAATAGGAACATGCTGAGCACCTAAGACTGGTCCTAGAAAAATTAAGAGAACACCAGTTGTACGCCAAATTCTCGAAGTGCGAGTTCTAGTTAAATCGAGTGGCATTTCTTGGACACGTCATCTCAGCCCAAGGAGTAGAAGTGGACCCAAGTAAGATCAAAACTGTCCTTGCTTGGAAATCCCCAGCCTCGGTCACCGAAATCAGAAGCTTTTTAGGCCTAACTAGATACTACCGAAGATTTATCGAAGGATTCTCTAAGATAGCAAGACCTATGACCGAGTTTCTAAAGAAGGAAAAGAAGTTTGAATGGACAGAAGCTTGCGAGAAAAGCTTCCGAGAACTGAAAAGAAGGTTAACCACTGTCCCTGTCCTAACCTTGCCTGATATCCAGAAGGATTTCAAAATATATTGTGATGCCTCTCGGCAAGGACTCGGATGCGTATTAATGCAAGAAGGAAAAGTAGTAGCCTATGCCTCTAGACAATTACGGCCACACGAGATGAACTACCCAACTCACGACCTGGAACTTGCCGCCGTAATACATGCCCTAAAGATATGGAGGCACTACTTGATCGGCAATCGGTGTGAAGTATACACCGACCATAAGAGTCTAAAATACATATTCACCCAGACTGAGCTCAACTTACGGCAAAGAAGATGGCTAGAACTATTGAAGGATTATGACCTTGGAATGCACTACCATCCAGGAAAGGCCAACGTAGTAGCCGATGCCCTGAGTCGAAAAAGCTATTGCAATTCTGCCTTGGCACAACCGTCTCGGCCAGAATTATGCCACGAGCTCCGGAAATTCCGAATGACCATGGTAAACAAAGGAACACTCGTCACTCTGGTAGTCCAACCTACCTTAGAGAGTCTGATTCGAGAAGCCCAGAAAGGAGATAAAGAAATCAAGATCATTAAGGAGAACATTCCCAAAGACAAGGCCCCTGGATTCTCGATAGATGAACAAGGAACCCTATGGAGTAAAAAGAGAATATGTGTGCCCAACAACAAGGAATTAAGGAACCTTATCCTCAAGGAAGCCCACGAATCCGCATACTCCATGCATCCTGGAAGTACGAAGATGTACCAAGATCTTAAAAAGCACTATTGGTGGTTTGGGATGAAACGAGATGTCGCCGAATATGTCGCCATGTGCGATATCTACCAAAGGGTTAAAGAGGAACATCAGAAACCCGCAGGACTATTGCAACCCTTGAAAATTCCCGAATGGAAGTGGGAAGAAATCGGAATGGATTTTATAACTGGCCTACCAAGGACGCCCAATGGGTACGACTCGATTTGGGTTGTCGTAGATCGACTCACCAAGGTAGCCCACTTTATACCCGTTAAGACCACCTACACAAGAAAGAAACTAGCAGAATTGTATATGACCAGAATAGTCTGCCAGCATAGAGTTCCCAAAAAGATCGTGTCAGATCGAGGTACCCAGTTTACCTCAAGGTTCTGGGAACAACTACATGAAGCCCTGGGAACCCATCTCAACTTCAGTACCGCATACCACCCTCAAACAGATGGTCAAACCGAAAGAGTAAACTGGATTCTGGAAAATATGTTAAGGGCGTGTGCCCTAGACTTCGTATGGACATGGGACCTTTGCCTACCCTACGCCGAGTTCTCCTATAATAATAGATACCAAGCTAGCATCAAGATGGCTCCAAATGAGGCACTATATGGACGCAAGTGCCGTACCCCACTCTGTTGGACCGATATAGGGGAGAAACAAATATTTGGACCTGATCTCCTAAAGAACGCAGAAGAAAAGGTAAGGTAATAAGAGAACATCTGAAGGTCGCCCAATCCCGACAGAAAAGTTATGCCAACAACCGACACCGCGACCTAGAGTTCGAAATCAGAGACCACGTATACCTAAGGGTATCCCTATTGCGTGGTATGAAGAGGTTCGGCATGGCAGGAAAGTTAGCCCCTAGATTTATAGGACCCTACCCTAT
Source organism: Oryza meyeriana var. granulata (assembly GCA_003991445.1). Classification (NCBI taxonomy): domain Eukaryota; kingdom Viridiplantae; phylum Streptophyta; class Magnoliopsida; order Poales; family Poaceae; genus Oryza; species Oryza meyeriana. Next base: position 27,462 of record RYFJ01000713.1, read on the forward strand.
CACCGCTCGACGAGGAGAAGTTGCCTACCAGATACGGTTGCCCCCTGAACTTGCAGACGTACACAACGTATTCCATGTTTCTCAGTTGAAGAAGTGCCTTCGTGTACCCGAAGAACAAGTTCTTCTTGAAGGAATCGAGCTAAACAAGAACCTGATGTATGAAGAATGACCGATCCGCATTCTAGAAGAAGCCGAGAGACATACGCAAAGAACCTTGACCAAATTACAAAGTACAATGGAGCAATCACTCCGAGGAGGAAGCCACTTGGGAACGAGAAGATCACCTTCGTGTAGAGTACCCTGAGTTGTTCGCTTAGCTTCTGAATCTCGGGTCGCGATTCTCTTTAGGGGGTAGGTTTGTAATGATCGCATTTTTATTTGTGTCAAACTATTTTCATAAAAAGCTAAATTCAAAATTTTGGTTCTTTATTGGAGATTGGAATTTTTGTGCCATGTGTGATCTCTAGAAATTCTCAAAAATTCTCCAAATCAGCCCTAGAACCCTTGTAGAAGTTCCCCAAATTTTTTGCAGAAATTTCAAACCTTATTTAAATCAAATTTCAAAAATTCAAAATCCTTTCAAGACAATCTCTGGAAAAAAGATAAAAGCTCCTGTTCAAGTCGGGCCGCCATCTAATCTTTCTCGGCCTGCCATTGTATACGGATGTCGATGACCCCCTTTTTACCTAAAATAAAACATGACGATGGGAAAATCAGGGTTTTAAATAAAATAGTTTTAAAAATCTCGACACCCTTGGTCGAGTATTTGCGAACTAAAACAGTTTTACAAAATTTGGTCATGAGTCGTCGCTGCCTGTGTGGCTCCGACCTCACGTGACATTTAAGGACCGTGTCCTTGAGGAATTGCACTGAGCATATAACAGTGCGACCACACGGGTGGAATGGGACACCCCTGGCCAAGTAACTAGTGTTCCCAGGATCATTTTCGGTTGCTAATAAATGTGGGGAGCGGTTGGGTGCCAAGAGGGTGATATACCCCTGTCCCTGAGTACAGGAAATGAGTTAATGGTACTTGGTTGAGAGAACCCATTTATAGGGCAACGTGCTATCCTAGGAAGGCTTTGGAAAGGCCTTGTCGCGAATCTCCCCGCTTGGACAGTGTGGGAGTAAGCTCGTGTCGTGTGGGAAAAGCGTGCACCCTTTGCAAATGTCTCTATGAACTGTTCGAACAGCCGTGCCTACGGTTATTGGCGGATGTGAAGTGATTCCTCTAGCATATATTTATTTTATAAATATCTGTGCAATTATTTTACGGGTTCGAAACTTACCAGAATCGGTCTGTGTGACTGATGGATGGCCTGTGTGGCCTGAAACGGGCTTGTGTGACCCGGGGTGTCGGATGACACCGGAGTTGAGTTGTTCGAGTTAAGTGACAAGTTTTTGATATAAAGAGAATCCACCTAAATGAAGGTACCAGAGGAGGGTACGCTCTGAATCGGAACTTGTGACAAGTCTCAAACTTGTGGAATGGGTTGAGACACGAGTCTCTTTCCGACTAACTTAATTGTGGTGAGTTGTTGCAAAGCAACTCACAGAATGGATTAATGCGTGAGCTTCTTTTTGACAACTCAAAGAGCACACTTAGAATTTTAAAACCACAAAACCTTTTAAAACAACTCTTGCGAAAATAACCCTAACCTTCCTCGATAAACCTTGCATGTCACATAATTTCTGTGACTTGCTGAGTACCTCGTGTACTCACCCTTGCTTATCTTCTCCCAGAAGTCTACGAAGATGAAGACCCTACCCTCAACCAGTTCTATCAAGATCAAGTCGAGTATGAGGAGTTTTAGGGTTTCGGTCTAGGTTCCCAAGCCTTTGCTTGTGGATATAGGTCTACCGTGTATCTCCGCTGCTTACTTTTGTAATGTATCGTTGCATGTCTCAGGTTTTGTCTGAGGCTGCAACTTATGTAAGGACTATGTTTAATAAATAAAGCAGGTTTGGTTGTGATCCACTGATGTCCTATATGTACCAGCTGGTTTCCTGGGACTGGTACAGGTATTACAGGTAACGACGTGCCTCTTCTGTTACCTGTACGGGTTAGCGGGAGAGGGGCGTTACACACCCCCGCACTGGCACCACCTATAGTGACACCAGAGAGGAAGCGCCATAGGAGATCGGCGTGAACCGACTCCCACGTAACCCCGTTGCCGATACCAGTCCCAGAAAACCTTGCTGGTACCCGCGGTCAACCAAGATGTTCCATAGCAACTAAATAAATATATATAGTATACATTAATAGTTGCAACTTCGGACAAGCCCTGAGCAGCAACCTTCAAACAGAATAGCAGTAGCGGAACAACAGCGCAACAAGAACCCAATCCACAAGCAATGGCTTGGGATTCGGAAAGAAACCCTAATCTTCAGTTCAGCTTCACTCTTCCTGAAGGAGGAAAAAAGATAATGGATTGAATACATACGTACTCAACAAGTCACAGGAACTATGAGTTATGCAGGCCATCAAGGAAGGCTGGGGTTTTTTTGCGAACATTTTATTTTAAAACATTTTCCAAAACCCTAGGTATGGGTTGATCCAGGTGTAGTTGGAAAGAGATTCTCGCCTCGATCCTGTCCACGAATTGCTTTGCAACAACTCAAGCGGATGAATAAAGTTTAATCTGATTAAAGTTTTTAGTTAAATCTACCGCCTGCCGGACCACAACAGTGGTTTAAAGTGTACGATCTTATTAGTTTATTTTCACTTTCGTTCTTTCCAGGACGTAAACTCCTTTTTCCTCACTTTCGTCCTATTCAGGACATCATCCATCTTATCAGCTTAGCTTCGGCTCCTAGAGCCATCCATACTCTCCATCTCAAACCTACACTGCTTCCACTCGGGAAGCCTAACTATGATGCCATTTGACATCCCGATCCGCACAGGACCATTTCAGACCACGTACTGGTCATCCATCAGCCGATCTGGCCGATTCTGGTAACGATTCCCAAATTCACAAACCACTTTCGCAAACATTTGCAAACAAAACTACACTAGAGGAATCACTTCATATCGCCCATAACCGTGGGCACGGTTGTTCGAACAGTTCAGAGCTCTGCAGAGGTGTACGCTTTCCCCACACAACGCAAGCTTACTCCCTTACTGGCCAAGCAGGGGAGGTTCGTGACAAGGCCTTTCCAAAGTGTCTCCAGGATTGCCTGAAGCCAACTGGATGGGTCCTAGACCAAGTACCGAGCGAGTCCCAGACTCCTCGTACTCAGGATCCCGCGGGTGCATCTCATATTGCCACCCCAGCAACTCCACGTCGAAAGGCAACCAAGCCAACCCTAGGTCTACTAATTACTTGGTCAGGGGTGTCCCATTCCACCCATATGGTCGCACTGTACTATGATCAATGTAATTCCCCAAAGAATCGGTCCTTATATGCGAATACAAAGCATCTCCACCCAGACGATCACTCTGCATCGTGGGGTTTTCGCAAACCTTCTTTGTTTCACAAACTTACCGACACCGCATGTCGGATCGCAAAGGTTTTATAAACCCAAGTTTTCCCGATGCGATAACATATGTGAAATGAGTGGAACCACCGATACCCATGCTCATAGAGCATGGATGCCGAGGTAACACTAAGGTGGAGCGACAAGGAATAGGGTTCTTCAAATCTACGGATTATTGCAACTACTGGGTAGGTCCATCGGTTCGTCGCGCGAACTGTGGCCGAATTAATTTATCGTGCGCACTAAATGCAGTTTAGCAAACAATAATATGTTATAAACTGGGAGCAATATGTTCAAGGACTGACTTGCCTCATACTTCGTCTTCAAAATCCTCGAAAATACGCATCCGAAATAATTTATGTCGTCGTCGACTACGCGTAACAAGAGAAAAACACACAAAAACCCTAGAAATAAAATACTATTATTAATAATTAATAGTGCCATGAGGTAGATCTCAATTTTAGAAAATTTTTGAGACTTGAACGGGGTCGATCGGAGTTACGGTTAAAAAGATATGAATTTTTGAAGTTTAAAGTACTTTTTGGAAAAAAGGATTTGTTTAAACTAGAAAAGAAATATACGAAGGGAATATTCCCTTGGCTGAAAGGTGAGGCCCAAGATCAGAGAGAGAGGAGGGTTGAGGTGTAGAGCCCACATGGCAGAGGAAGAAAGGGAGTGGGGATCATATGTGAGAGAGAGAGAAAAAGAGGGGCCACATGTCAAGGTTTCAGTATGAGAGGATGACATAGGAGGTCCACATGTCAGAGAGGTCCCACATGTCATTTATATAGAGAGAAGGGAATATGTCCCACATGTCATACACAGTAGTGAGTATAACAGAGGGGTCCCACATGTCATAAAGGGCCCACATGGCATTGGCTTGAATTTGAAAAGGGGAGTAAATATTATTTTCTGTGTGAGCCCACATGTCAGTGGAAAGGTGGACCCATATGTCATTGTGCAGAGAGGCAAATGGATAGGTCCCACATGTAAATGTGTTCTTTTTATTTTAAAAGGGGTTTAATTGGTGGGGCCCACATGTCATTAGGTTATTTTTGGTGGGTCCACTGGTCAGCCGGATAGCTGCGGGGGCCACTCGCCAGAGAGAGACACACAGAGAGCGGCCCGAGGAGATCGACGGCTGACGACACCCCGAGCGGCGGCGGTGTACGGCATCGGGGAGCGGGGAAGGAGGGGACCACGATGGCCGGCTCGGATCGATGGATAGGGATGCGACGGCGACTAGCGGCGCGAAGCCGAGGGTGGCAAGAGGGAGAGAATGGGGTGCGGCGGCGGTGGAACGCCAGCGGCGAGCTCAGTTGGGCTTCGGGATTGCAGGGTTTTGGGGTGCGGCGTCTCGGGGTTCCGAGGAGGGAAGGAGGTAGGGGCTCACCAGGGGAAAAGAAACGACGGCAGCAGCGGCTCACTGTACTCGAACTCGAGCTCGGATGATGGCGGCGGTGCGGCGAGGCTCGAGAGGCGCTGCCGTGGAGTGGGGCAATGGAGGAGAGGGACGGCTACCGTTTTTATAGACGGGAGGCGGCACACGGTGACAAAGAAGAGAGGCGGTGGCTCGAGGTCCCGAGCGGCGGCAATGGCGGTGGCATGGAGCTCGGGACGGCGGGGTGGCTACGCCGGCCGAGACGCGGCGCAGAGCACGGCGGAAACGCCTAGGGCAGCGAGCTTGACGGCGGAAAGGCCGAGGTAGTCAGGGCGGCACTAGGCGAGAAGAGCCGTGGACGGCACAGCGTCTCGGCATTTTACCGAGCATGTGCGGCGCGTGCGAGAGAGATCCAGGGGGAAGACGATGTTGACGCGCAGACCCCAGCTAGCAGCGACGCAGGGTGAGGCGCGGGCAAGCAGAGCGGTCGCTGGCGCGTGGGTCCGGGCTGTCGGGCGTGGGCACGGCGCGTGTGTGGCGCGCGTCCCACGGCTGACGGGTGGGCCATGTTCGTCAGCGCTGCAGTGAGGGGAGAGGCCGAGGGGGTGTTGGCCATGGGCTGGTGGGAGAGGGAAGAGAGGAGGAAGAGCGGCCTACTGTGTGAACAGTAGCACCTATTATTTTTCCAAGGATTTTGTCTTGAAAGAATTTTGAGAAAAATAAATTGATAATTGGGCTCAAGAAAATTCCAAGATTTTTACCAAGGCTCAGATGACCAGAATTTGGGAGGGTTTCTTGAATAATTCAAAAAAATTTGGAGAAAAATAGGAAGAGGAAAAGAGGGGAATCTCTAGGAGATTTTAAATTTTAAATTTCAATTTTGGGTTTGGGGACTTCAAAGGAGATGGAAGTTTGATTTTATTTGGAGGGGCAGGATAAGGAAATTTTATCAAGAGAGAATTCGAATTGCAAAATTCGAACCCGAGGATTTAAATTTTTGAATCATGATTTTATTTGGAGGAATTTTGGAACTTTTTAGGGAGGAAAGAATTGAGATCTAAGGCACTTAGATCCTTAAGCACACAAAGATTCAAATTTTTGAAACTAATGTTTTATTAAAATAGATTTTTAACGGTCCAAAAAAAATCGAGGCGTTGAAGTGAGGGTAAGAAGGGGAGAACTTTAAATGAGAATTAGTTGAAGAGAAAGTAGTACTATAGAATTTTTATAGTTAGGTATAAATTTTAAATGCTTCTGTTCCCTGTAATTGGGGACAGAGGGAGTATAGACCACTTCAGTAATTGATTGATCAATCCTTTCATTTTGCAAGAGTGACTGGACTTGAAGACAGGACTTGTACAGAAGCATCTGACTGAGAAGTTTGATTTCTGTGATTCAGAAGATTCCTTAAAGTAGGGGCTTTAGGACCTCTTTTTTTTTTTAGTACCATACACTCAACATGTTGATCTTCATGTCCTGTTTTTATCTATTCCTACTGCTTTCTTGTTCTTTTTCGCAGCAGAAGCGATGAAATTAACAAGACCAAGTCAAGACTTAATATTAAATTGTGCTTTGTGTACCGAAGAGGGCAATTGGATGGAGCTGTGACCGGTATGAATTTCCCTTTTCTGTCCTCTGTATACTGCCGTAGCCGTGCTTCAGTTTACTTTCTTCTGTAATTCTAGTGTTTTAGTCCACTGCCACCACTAGTATTGTTCTGCTGATTTTACCGAAAGTAAAAACTGAGTTTTACTGAAAGTAAAAACTTTTGGGCTATTGAAGTCATCATTTCTTGGTTTTCAGAAGCTAACTCAATTGCTAAAAGAACAGCAAATGGCCTGAAGAAGTTTCATGCCTTCTGATGAATTAGTTTAGTGTGTACCTAAGCCTTTAAGATACAATCAAGAACTTTTCAGCCAAATGTACCTGGGTAGGAGCCAAGCTTCTTTGGAATTTTTAGATAAGTTTGGTAGTGTGACATCATACAGCTCTCTTCTGAAATTCTAATCACTGTTGAGCCTCCTCTAGTTTGTGTCAGTTAGGCCCTTGCTCACTTGGATATCTGCACTTTTGATCCAATAGTATGTTAGCAATGTTGTCCAACATTTGACAACATTGATACAGTATGCATTTAGTAACGCATAAAATTTCAAGTCCAAACTTGATATATAAATCCAGAAAAAAAAACTGAATACTTTATGTTGTGAAACGACTTGACTAACCAATCAAAATCCCCAACAACCCGTATTCCTTGCTAAAGAAGCTGGAAGCTGCCTACTCCCTCCGTTTTAAATTAATTATCGTTTTAAATTTATCCTAAGCCAAACATTCTAAACTTTAATCATCAATTTTTAAAAATTCATAAAGTTTAATAACATATGGATTGTATACTTATATTTCTCATGTGAATCTAAAAATATAAATCTAATGATATTAAACTATATAAATTTTAAAAAATTAATAGTTAAAGTTAGGAATATTTGACTAAGAATAAAGCTAAAAGGATAAGTAACTTAAAACGGAACGAGTGTCATATTTTAGTGAAGATATGGTATTTTACTATATTTGTTGTGGTCAACTTTCATAATGCACCTATAGATCTGCGTGTCACACGGTGAATATGGTTGACTTTGTTTATTCAGGTTGGGCCTGATTAGTCAAAGGCATATTACCATTAAGCTGTTCCTGTCTGACTGTCACAACACACGCCATGCTTAGTTGCATACCCTCTGTAGGGAGTTCGTCTTTGCAAAAGAAGTATTTGAGAATCTCTGTAATTTTTTTACTTTGGATTTGCTATAAATACTAGCTGGGTGACTGGGTCAATCCAACTGCTCGATCGTGTTTAATATCTTCGTTTTTTTTCATGAAATTCACAAAGTTTTATTTTTATACAATCATTATGAAATTTATCAGGGCAGCATAATTCATATGTCCATTATATATCAAGCACAAACTTGATCTAGTCCGTTCATTGAAGCACACTGCCATCGCCGGCTACCTGACTACCCGACCACGCCCAGACACCATTGCCGGCGGCGACGGCAACATGGACGACCCGGCCGACCAACAAGTCATCGGCACCACGTCCACCTGCTGCACGATCCACCTGTGGAGCGAACTGGATGACATGCTCGACGTGGCGAGGAACGTCCGCCGGCTGAAGGAGACCGTCGGCCAGCTCGCCGCCCAGCGTAGCAGCGTCCACGGCGCTATCGTGGCCGTGGCGGGCGTCGACGAAGGAGAAGACGGAGGCGCTGACCGGCTGCGCCGTCTGGGGTGCACCGAGGAGGCCGTGAACTGGCTGGGCCGAGCCCGCGTCGCCGAGAAGCAGGGGAACGCCGTCGTGGCGGACTACGCCGCGCTGTCGCTACCCCGCCTCCGCTTCGTCGCGCGGTACCACATCGGCAAGCGTGCGGCTCGCGTCCTCCGACAGGCGCAGCTGCTCGTGCAAGAGCGGGACGCGATCTGCACCATGCGGCGCTGGGCAGGGAGCTTCGCCGTCACAGCGCACCAGGCGGCACCGGCGACCGTGGGCACCGTCGCGACGGACGATTACCTCAAGGAGGCGCTCAGCTACATCGCCGACGACTCCGTGGGAGTCATCAGTGTCTGCGGCATGGGTGGGGTGGGGAAGACCACCCTCCTCCGCGCCATCAACAACAGCTTCCTTCCCACGCGGCCATCGCCGCCGGCGAGCAGCAAAAAGTTCGACCACGTTATCTGGGCGGTGGCCTCGAAAGAATGCAGCATTGATCGGCTCCAGGACGACGTGGCGAACAAACTGGGCTTGCCATTGGCGAGCCTCCCTGATGACCATTCCGACGCCAACTCGGAGCAACCTGCTCTGCCGATCGCCGAGTACCTGAAGAACACAAGCTTCTTGATGCTAATAGACGACCTGTGAGAATCCTTCGATCTGAAGCTCATCGGCGTTCCTTATCCAGATGGCGCCGGCAACGAGCGGCGGCGGAAGGTCGTGCTGACGACGAGGTCGGAGATCGTCTGCGGCAATATGAAGGCCGATCGGGTTGTCAACGTGGAGTGCCTGAAGCCGGACGACGCGTGGACGCTCTTCGAGATGAACGCCACGGCCTCGACGGTCGCGTCCCACCCGGCGATCGCCGGGCTGGCCAGGGAGGTCGCTGGTGAGGCCGCGGTCTGCCGCTCGCGCTCATCACCATCGGCAAGGCTCTGTCCACCAAGACCGACCCGGAGCTGTGGCGGCACGCCATTGACAAGCTGAGAGACGCCACCTCCACGAGATCACCGGGATGGAGGAGGAGAACGCCGGCATGCTGCGCGTGCTAAAGGTCAGCTACGACTACCTCCCAACCGCCACGATGCAGGAGTGCTTCCTGACGTGCTGCCTCTGGCCTGAGGATTTCTCGATCAAGAGAGAGAAGCTGGTCGAGTGCTGGCTCGGCCTCGGCCTCATCGCCGGCTCCGGCAGCATCGACGACGACGTCGACACGGGCACGCGGATCATCACCGTTCTCAAGGACGTCCGCTTGCTGGAGTCCGACGGCGATGGCGGCGGCACTCAGGGCGTCAGGATACACGACATGATACGCGACATGTCCATCTGGATCGCCTCCGAGTGCGGCGCCACGAGGAACAAGTGGCTGGTGCGCGCCGCCGTCGGCATCAAGACTGCGTCCAAGTCTCGCTCATGAAGAACCTCATCGAGGAGCTCCCGGCGCGGCTCCCCGCCCGCCCTGGCGTCAAGGCGCTGATGCTGCAGATGAACACCTCGCTGCGCGCCATCCCCGGCAGCTTCCTCCAGTGCGTGCCGGCGCTCACGTACCTGGATCTCTCCGACACCATCATCATGGCGCTGCCCGGCGAGATCAGCTCGCTCGTCGGCCTCCGGTACCTCAACGTGTCAGGCACCTTCATCAGCGCTCTGCCACCTGCTCCTGAGCGACACGAACATGCTCGACAGCGTACCAAGGAGCGTCATCCTGGGCCTCCAGAAGCTCAAGATCCTCGACGTCTTCGCCAGCAAGTACACCCGCTGGAGGCTGAACGCCGACGACGGCGAGGAAGACGATGTTGCTGCCAAAGCCGCCGAGGCGAGCCTCGATGAACTTGAATCAAGAAATGCATCTATCAAGTTCCTCGGAATCAATATCAGCAGCGTCGCGGCACTCCGGAAGCTCTCCGGCTTTGCCAACGTCTCAACGAGGCGACTGTGCCTGAAGGACATGGCCGGGCCGGTGGTGCTCACACTGCTCCCTTCCACGCTGTTCGACATGCTAGGAGGCCTTGACATGCTCGAGACTCTGCAGCACCTCGCCATCCGGAGCTGCGCCGGCGTAAAGGACATTGTCGTGGCCGGCACCGGCAGCGCCGACTCCGACAACGAGCTGCGCAGAGCTTACCGCCTTTCGAAGCTGGAGAAGCTCCGACTCTTGCGGGTCAGTCATCTCGAGACGATCCAATTCCGGCATACAACAGTCGCCGATGTCTACCCGGCGCTCCGGCGGATCAACATCCTCAACTGCTTCGAGCTCAAGAACGCCAACTGGGTGTTGCACCTCCCGTCGCTGGAGTATCTGGAGCTACACTACTGCCACGACATGGAGGCGGTCGTCGACGCCGGTGAGACCACGGGGGAGGAAGGGACGGCGGCGCCGACGTTCCCTTGCCTGAAGACTCTGGCAGTCCATGGGATGCGGAGCCTTGTGTGCTTGTGCCGGGGCGTTCCGGCGGTCAGCTTCCGGGCCCTCGAGATCCTCGAGGTCGGACAATGCTATGCGCTGCGGCGGCTCGACGGCGTGCGGTCGCAGAAGCTACGGGAGATCCATGGCAGCGACGAGTGGTGGCAGCAACTAGAGTAGGAGGATGATGGCATCAAAGATGAGCTCTTCCCTTATTTCAAGAACCATTCCTGACCAAAAAATTGTCATTCCTAAGAACATGATAATGACTACAGAATCTTTAAAATTGATGTATAAATTTCACAATGAGTGTCAAAACTCTTAAAGACATATTCTGAATTCATAAACAAGTCTGTATCTAGTGGAGTAGCAGCACAAAAAAGAATTAAGTAGCAGAAATCCAATGTGAAAGAATGGTGTCATAGCAGATCAGCTGCAAGCATGCACACAAAATTGAACTAAAACAATACTCCTAAAAAAAAGGAAAAGAGAACAAGAAGAATAAGAATAACTAGAACGTTACTCCTCACAATGTCAGCACACCAATGCATATTTTTGCTGTTACTTGCAATCCTGATAACCCAGCATATAAAGCTCATGCTACTGCCCTAGTATTTCGAAGCGTCCGGCAATTCATACCAACCGAAGTTATGTATTTCAGTTTCTCATCTGATATACAGAAAGAAGAGTAATTATATGCTATTAGTCATTGTACACAATTATTGAGCCTCCGGTGCCAAAATGAAATTCAATGGAGTGATGTCACACAACTCTTGAGTAGCAGGCATGCACACAACACTGAATTACAACAATACATCTTACCGTTAATTACAATTCTAATGGAGGTGACAATGCAGAACTAAGGTCAGTCATCAGGACCGTGACTGTATGTTTGTTCGGCAATACGGGCAATCAGCACATTTCCGTACCCATGGCTCCAAGCAATTCGAGTGAAACCTGTGCCCACAGCGCAGTTTTATCAACTCATCTCCGTCATAGAATCCATCAAGGCAAATCGAGCATTCTGGTGATGCCTCCCTGTCGTCATCTTTGCTTGCCTCAAAAATCTCTATCTGTAGCCGAAGGAAGGCCGCCTTGCTCAGCCCACGTGACCTTTTCAAGGAACTAGTGCCAATGGAGGAGCTCTCTTCATCCGACTCACTACTTGGATGGACCAATGATGAGCTGGGCCTATTTGCTTCATATGGTGCTTCCCTATTCCCGAAGTCAATGATTCTAAACACATCAGTAGCTGAAAATTCATCCAATGTGATGGATGGCCTTGACACAGATGAACCAATAGAAATGCCTCTTAGTCTCTCTAGAACACGTGCTTGTGCTTGCAGTACAGCACCTGGAAGCCGCTCATTTGTTCTGAACATCAGCCTATCAAGCCGGTTCCTCCTAGCTGCAGAATCCCCAATATTGCTATTGTCTATGTACGATAAGACACGATCCTGTAGACAAAAAAAAGAGACCAAAGATTCTCATATGAGTCACCAAAAACAACAAACATCAATCTAAATTTACGTTTTCTTAATTGGGATAGATGTATCAGAATGGCATAGAGTAATTCAGCCATTACATTCATAATAAGCATTTCAAGCGGAATCATAGCACAAAAGGAAAAACAACGGAAGACTAAATGCACAGGTCTGTGAGGAGCATTGATATTCTAATATTAATATCCATAGCCGTACGGATGTAGTCCAGTGGTGGAACAACTAATATCCATAGCCAATACTCAAAACATTAGTAAAAGCTATTTGAAGAGGGGGTGAAGAAAGATAAGGTACCATCACACCATTTTGATCCGTTATATTTTCTATGGAAATGAAAAGAAGGTCTCCTTCAACTTCATGTTTATAACAAAGATCAAGCCTTACGAGTTCCAACAAATTCTTGAGATACACTGCTGGAGAAACCTGCACAATATTATCAGTGCCCTTTGGCCGAGGCTCTACAGGTGCATAGCAGCAGAACACCTCAATTAAACAGACCAACAACATGATCAAGTTTGATTTCAGTCCTTGGTCCAAGTACTAATACTTGCCGGGATAATATTGATGAGTACTCACCGTGATAATTGACGCAGTAACAAAAAATGGAAGAGAATAGGCTAGCCGCACCAACAAGTGTCCCCATTTCACAATAAACTAGGGAGAATAACCTAATCCCTAATCTAAAGCAAACAAACTCCAATCGGTATTGGGTGCAAGCCGAATCCCAAGCCCTAATTCTCCCACACAATTTTTTAGTATGAGCTAACGCAGGAAACATTTCGATGTAATTACAGCACACGCAAAAATAAAGAAAAAAATCTAGAGCGGGTGAGGAGGGGGGCTTCTCACGGTGTACGAAGCACGGCGGCGGGAGGGCGGGACCCCGGTGTGCAGGTGCTGGCGCACGTCCCCGGCGGCGTCGAGCTGGCGGCGAGGGCGACATCCCCGGCGGCGCCCCCGGCGATCGGCGAGGCCGTGCGGGTCCCGGAGCGCGTCCGCGGGCGGATCCGGGTCGGGATCGGGGTCGGAGAGGCGGGCCGCGCGGGCGCGGCGGGCGGTGAAGAGCTCGGAGGCGCTCGTCATGGAGGTGGGGGGTGAGGCGCGCGTGGCGGTGGTGGTGCGAGCTCCTGCTCGACGCGGCGAGCGAAGGGAACAAGGATTTGGTTGGTCTCCGCTTGCTCCTCCCCTTTTCTCCGTCCCTTCCTTTTTCGCGCTTAATTAACTATTTTCCTTCTATTTTATGCTCCTACATCAAAACATTACTCCTAACAGTTAGGCATCCACGTACTATCTTGTTTCTAAAATAAATTAATTTTTAAAATTTAAAGTTTATTCTAAAATAATTTTTCCATCTTTTTTATCAGCATCTTAAGGGTCTATCACCAAGACAAGAGCTAAGTCTCCCATTTTGCAATTAATACCTCAGTTTAGACGCTGCAACAACGGTTTGCATCTCGGCACATCACTAATACTCCTCTGTTTTAAAATACTTGTCGTTCTAGAATTTAAATTTTTTACCAAAATAATTATCGTTCTTACATTCTAAAGCAAACTTTCCTTCTTAGCATTTATCAATACAACCACATATTAATACACTCATAGCTCATCTCAACTAATTAGAGTTAATAACTATTTTAAAAATATAACTACGATGTATTTAATAAGGACGACAATATAATTTTTTATAACTCCTTACTTAATATGAGATTTACTAGAATGATAAATAATTTAAAACAGAAAAAGTATTTGTTTTGTATGGCGCCAGGAGTCCAATCACAAATGATTGACTCGATCCAAACGTTAGTTCCCAGCCGCGCAGTACATCCACATTAACGTCACGATGTATTAACCTAGTATGTAGAATCTGAGCAGACGCGTACGTCGTCACCAAGGAAAACAGGCGCACGTCTGTTAGACTCATATCAATTCTGGCCAAAAAAAAAGTCAGAGATTATCCTCTTATATAAAGTATATAGAGAGACTAAGTTGATTTCTACTCTCTTGTATATTCTCAATTTATAAATTAAAAGATTTTATCCATTCAATACTCTTTATCTAGCTATCTATCCATCCTATTTTTAATTGACGATGGGTATTTTATTTTTTTCATACATTCGTATTCTTAGGATTACTATCTTCTAAATTATCCACGTAGTAAAAAACACAATCCTCTCTTCAATACTCCTGTATTTATAATAGAAATGTACAAGACAAAACGTAACGTATAATACTATTTTTCTTTATTATTTTCTTGTATCTTTGTACCCAAGCCATCTATTTTGAAGAGACAACTCTTTTCTGTCTCTAATCGACATATGTAAAATAATTACATCATATTACTAAAATAGGTCTTACTAATTACTGTCGTATGTCCTTGCTCCATGTAAAAAATGACGTTTTAGTTATCAGTAAAATATTATAATTCAACCATCATATTTATCCAATTATAAACTAGGAAAATTCAGCCAGCGGATCCACGGAACAAATCACCGGGCAGGTTCGACCCAACGGCGCTGGCAAGGCAGCACCACTGTATTGTTCTCCCAGTGGGCCGCACCAACCCTTCTAAGTTGCGGCCCATCTCACATAGGCCCATGGTTCCAAGGTGCAGCGCTCGTCTCGTCATGATTCTTTTTTTTTAAAACCTTTTTGTTTTTTAATTTTAAAAATAAACACTCAAAAATTTATTTCTACATCTTAACCTTTTGGCCAGGACAATCTAACTAGCCTATCAGAAGTGACAAGACAATACTACCACACTAGTAATAAGTAGTGTGATAAGGATTTTGTCACAGATAAGACTGGCACGCCCACCGCTATGAGCGCTACAATGTTATTTTACTTGGTGTCCATGTAGCGCAACCAAAACCTTTAGATTTAAAAAAAAGTTTTTTAGTTTATTAATAAAAACTAAAAAGTAAAAAAGTTTTAAAAATAATAAAAATTCAGATTTGCTATTGATTAAACATTTGATTTTTTAGATTCTGTCAAACAACAGAATTGGTTATTGGATGGAATTTTAAGATTCGACACAGAGGAAGCGAGTTTTAAGTTGTAATTTTAACATGTTGTAATTGTCATTATTTATTTGTGTAACTCAATCATGAATATATACAACTATATCTAACGATTTATATCTTGGCTATTGAATAAAAAAAATATTTAATCAATACATGATCCTATAAAAAATTATCTCGTCGTCGCCCTTTCCGGAGACAATTTTGATGGGAAAAGAGCACAGCGGAAAAAGAGCAAGTGGGACAGCAGAAGCCAGCAAAGACGTCTTCCCACTCCGTTCCATCCACAAGTGCAGTGCCAATTGCCATCGTGTGGCTTCCAACCGCCGGGCCGGCCTCGCGAGTCCAATGGCGAGCGCGGCTCAATCCGGAAGTGCCGCACCTGCTTCACTCACTCCACTATTCGTGATTTTCTCCGACAGCGACGTGCCTTGGTGAGGATAAAGATGAGGAATATATTCAGACAGAAGAGAGCAACAGCTCTATAAAATTATGACTGTTCGTTCTGTGTGTGTGAGGAAAGAAGAAGAAAAAAAGAGGGAGAGCGAGGTCAGGGATGCAGGCTGAGGCTGTGGCTGTGGCTGCAGCTCGGTTCGTCTCGCCTGCGATGAAGCGAACCAGCGACTGGTACGTTGGTATCCTTCGTTCTCTTCACTCCCTGATGCTTTGAGTTTCAGCTACGAGTTCATCTGTTCTTTTTGTTGCTGTTAGCACTTGTTTGCTGTGTAGTTATGACCTTTCTATTCGTGGTGAGTTATGATTTTGTCAGTGTGTTTCTTCCCTTGCTCTTCAGTTAGTTCACAGATGACCTTTCTGTTAGTGCGCACTGCGGAGTCACAAATCACAATACTGTAACTGAACTGTGCAACCTTCTGAACAAATCTTTCACTTCAATGCTACAGGATACTTTCACACGAATTCCCAAGCGATATTACAATCAAAGTTGACGATGCCGCCTTCAACCTGCACAAGGTGATTCATCAACCCAAAAAATTTTCAATTTTCACTGCGTGTTTTGGTTATCTAGTTAGAGATGAGCAAAAGAAAACCTGAGTTCTGACGGGTCTGTAATTGTGCAGCTACCATTGGCATCCAAGTGCGGCTACATAAAGAAGCAGGTGTCAGGACTCGCCGGCAACAAGGTGACACACCTCGAGATCGCGGGCATGCCCGGCGGCTCCAAGGCGTTCGAGCTCGTCGTCAAGTTCTGCTACGGAGTCAACTTCGAGATCACGGTGGACAACGTCGCCATGCTGCGGTGCGCCGCCGAGCACCTTGAGATGACCGAGGAGTGCAAGCCCGGCAACCTCGTCGGCAGGACGGAGGCCTACCTGGAGGAGGTGGCGCTGGCGAGCCTCGAGGGTGCGGTCACCGTGCTCCGCAAGGCCGAGGAGCTCCTCCCGGCGTCGGAGAAGGCGCGGCTGATCGGCCGGTGCATCGACGCCATCGCATCCATATTCTGCGGCGGCGAGAGCCAGTTCAGCATGTCGCTGGGCACCCCCGGCGGCGGCGGCGTCTACAACGGCGTGAGCGCGGCAGCGTTGAGGGAGGTGGACGACTGGTGCGCCGACGAGCTGACGGCACTGCGGATCGACACGTTCCAGCGAGTCATGATCGCGATGAAGGCGAGAGGGTTCAAGGGCATCGCCATGGGAACACTCATCATGCTCTACGCCCAGAAATCTCTGCGACGGCTGGTGAGTTCTGAGCTTGCATGTCGCCGGAAATGGAGGGTCTTTTGTTGGATCATCTGATGACGGCGTCGTGTTCGGCCGGTGTGGTGCAGGACATGCACGGGAGGGACAGGAAGAAGATGGGCGCGAGGCAGGAGCACGAGAAGCGGGTGGTCCTCGAGACGATCGTGAGCCTGCTGCCGAGGGAGAGGAACACCATGTCGGTGAGCTTCCTGTCGATGCTTCTCCGCGCGGCGATCCACCTCGACACGACGCTGGCGTGCCGGCTCGACCTCGAGAAGCGGATGGCGGCGCAGCTCGGCCAGGCCGTGCTCGACGACCTCCTCATCCCGTCCTCCTCGCCCGACGCCGGCACCACCGCGTACGACGTCGACGTGGTGCAGAGGATCCTGACCGGTTACCTCGACCACGAGTGCGACGCGGCGGCGGCGGCGCCACGGCTGGACTACAACACGGACGACGACTTCAGCTCCGCGGCGTCGCCGCCGCACAGCGACGTCGGCCAGGTCGGCAGGCTCATGGAGAGCTACCTCGCCGAGATTGCCTCGGACGAGAACCTGCCCACTGACAAGTTCACCGCCCTCGCCGAGCTCATCCCGGAGCGCGCCAGGTTCAACGAGGACGGCATGTACCGCGCCATCGACATCTACTTGAAGGTTAGAAGCTGCCATTAAAATCGATCACGAATTACTTCGTTAATTACTTCACTAAATGCTTGTTGATTGCTTACGTGGATTGATTGATTCGATAGGCTCATCCGAATTTGGCTGAGGGCGAGAGGAAGAAGGTGTGCGGGGCGATGGAATGCCAGAAGCTGTCGCGTGAGGCGTGCGCGCACGCGGCGCAGAACGACCGCCTGCCGGTGCAGACGGTGGTGCAGGTGCTGTACCACGAGCAGCGGCGCCTCCGTGCGCCATCGCAGGCGCCGAGCGCCGCGCCATCGTACATCGGCGGCGAGTCGCCGGCGCTGTCGTACAGGCCAACGCCGAGCTTCAACGGTCGGCACCGGGCGAGCGTGCCGGACGAAGTGTCCCGGCTGCAGCGCGAGAACGACGAGCTCAGGATGGAGCTGCTCCGGATGAAGATGCGCCTGAGAGACCCATCGGTGGCGTTCGCGGCAGGAGGAGGAGTCCCGCCGTCCGGTAGGCCGCCGCTGCCGAAGAAGCCGGGCGGCGGCAGCGGCAGCGGATTTATGAACAGCATGTCCAAGAAGCTCGGGCGGCTCAACCCGTTCTTGCGATCGGACGTGCTGGGTGGCGGCAGGGTGCGGACGAAACCGCCCAAAGATCGGAGGCACTCCATTTCTTGACGTACCAACCCTTGATCAAGTGATCATGGCTTGTGTCTTCATGGTGCTTGTGAGTTTTCGTGATCACTAGTTAACAATTTCATGAACATAAAATAAGCATGATAGTATGGAGGTAGTACTACTCCAGTAGTGTAGCCTTTTAGTATGTGACATTGTAATCGTATCATTTGTGTTACAAATTTCCACTGCCCTGTAATGTTTTGAACTCATCTTCAGTGTAAAATTTTGTCATGATACTACAAAGGCTATGGCTAAAAGCTAGAAATGACTGCATGTTACACGTACCTGGAAGTAATTAATGAGATCGAAGTCGTCCTCTGTATCAAATACGCAGTCACTGAAGTATAAACAGTACAAATTACAAAAGCGTTTTTTTTTTTCATTTCAAGAAGATGAGATGTCCCAGGCTCCCAGCCAGTGCAGTGTTTGTCCAGGTAACGACGCGAATGAAATCTCGGTATTATCCTGTCTCTCCCGGGACGATAACGATGATGTATTCATGGCTAGGAGTGCATCTCATCTCCAGCTCCTGACAAGTGATAACTGACATCTAGAACATGACCTGACCTGGCTTTTGGCCATTGCATATATATAGGAACATATTAAGAAAAAAACAAGAAACCGAGGGAACAGAAGAAAGCTACTCCGTCCGTCTCAAAATATTTTTATTTTAAGGACAATCTAGATTTGTGGTCCTAGCTGATGTCACATCTAGTATTAGGTTTTTATATTTTGAGAAACATCCATAGGAAAAAGAAGAGTGCCATCTACGGCTCTACTAGGGTGTGGTAGATTACGCCACCAACGTTGGTCCTGGTGGCTGCAGATCTCTTGGCCAATAGCCATGGATGGGTATTGCACACAAGAATGTCAGCCGACAAAGGAAGGTTCTCCACCAATTTCAGTGGTTCTTTCAGAACTTCTTCAACTGAACTGTACTATGGAAACTAGGCACAATCCTTGTCATGTAGTGGTGCTGTGGCTATATGATTCATCAGCACAATTAACACGTTGAATGCATATATGATGCCACAGAAAAGCTCAATAAGCCTTACGGAAAGCACCTTGCCTAAGATAAAATGAGAGTTCCACATTAAACACTTGCAAAACATGCCATTCCCTATTTTTTTTACAGAGTTATACTAGACACATGATCCCAAGACCGCACATCAGCTTTCAATTCTAATACAATTAGCTGTGTCACTCTATCCAATTCTCACTAAACCACAATTGGTGAATTGGGTACACGATACATTCAAAAATCAAGCTCTAACCTTCACTTTGGGTTCATTCATCCAGAAGCCATTGACCAGAAATTTAATAGAAATGATGGTGAAAGAGCAAACCAGCTAAGAAAAGCCATTGCTGTCGCACTTTCAAAACTTGCACAATGATTTTCTGAGCATAGGTCCAGATCATTATCAATCAACACGGTGATGCCTGATGATGCACATGCGGCACTGAAGGTCAGTGCTGCTGTGATCTGCAAAGAAACCGAAGGTCAATGACAATGCATTTACAAGTTCCAAGATGAATCTACTGTGCAGGTACGTGCAAGGAAAATGCAATTCCATTCAACATACACAGTCTAACAATCATTTTACTGTATTACGTATCATCGCACCCCTAAATTTGTAGGAGGATATTTGGAATAGTCTAAGTTACACGGTAAAGTAGTACTAGTGTTATCATGGACAAGTTGACTGCAGTACCAGAAAGAGGATAATAGATAGTTTTCACTCACCCCGTCTCCAATAGCAAATAGACAAACAGCCCGGCGATTTCGTAAGCAACGCTTAACAAGCAGTGCGTATATGTCCACAATTGCTAGTGAAAAGCTCCACAGACATTGCAAAATAGCTGCTGCAACAAGAAAGCTGGCCAAAATAGTAGCTCATTAATCTGATTAGTCTGTTATTCATGCAAATTAGACTGAGTTAAACGGTAAGAAAAGACCTTGAGGTTGACTAAAAAAAGACCAAACATTTGTAGAGGACATATGCACCCTCCCCACACCCCCCAAAAAAAAATTGGTCAGTATAAATTGGAGATGGAGACAACGAAAAGTATCCAACTTATGGCTGCCTAATGAAAATATTTTGTTAATATATAGCACAGACGCTGATGTTGATTTTATGTTGTGCACAAACATTGTCATAGAATTAGCATATAATACTAATACGAGTAGATAAACCTACATGACAAGAAGAAGGTTTAGCTACTAAACTGGGGAATATCATAAAAGCCAATTGACAATTTCAGATACCAAAAAAAAAAAATCTCCTCTTAAGATTCTAAAATAAATAACATGCACTGCATTGAATTACATGAATAATCAATGCTCCTTCCAACCCCAAAAAATAGCTACTTTTAGTGTTCAAATTTTGTCCCAAAATATAGCTACTTCTCCACATACTCCCTCATCTCAACCAATCACAACAATCCCTCATTTAATTTCACCTCTCACCTTAATCTCTATGAAAAACTCCATAAGTGCTTATATTTTGGGATGGAGGGAGTATTACATTTTAGAGCATGAGCCATAATAATTCTTTTGATTTGAGAGCCTTAAGAAAAATGACCACATAATCGACTTCAAAAGTTGGGCATCCACAGTCCCATGGAAATATCTGTACCAGCGTACTAGGATTTGTTTAGTAAGGTAATGGCGTAATGCAACACTACAAAGTCATTTTTATTCTACCAAGGAAGACGCTAAGTGTTAGTAAAAGAGAAAAGAAGCTGCTTGTCCCAAGTGTTGACCAAATTGAATTTACGCATTGCAACTTGCTAGGAAGAGCTCAGAACTATGTATGAGAATGATACTTTTCTTGTGATATCTGTGCTATTCTTTCTGATTATGGGATGAGCTATTGCACCCCTATGCAAATTTCAGAAAGTACAAAATGTAATTGCGGTAGACCTAGGTAGTACTTAATTTAGTACAACAAAAGGGAGAACTTGAAATGGGATAGTGTGGTTGCACATCTAATTAGCTAAAATCAAATTTATGATGATAAGAGGCTGTCGAGCTGGGGCCAGCTAGTATGGCAGACGCACGCGCATTCGTAGATCCGCTTCTTCATGTGGTTGGCAATTAAGGGGAGGTGTCTAACCGAGGACAACTTGCAAAAGAGGGGCTGGCCGCATCACCAAGGCTGCCCACTATGTGGAGGAGTGCAGGAGACATGTAGACATATGTTGGTGGAATGTACAGACACAAACCGTGGGTGGAGGCGATGGAGAGGCTGGGTGAATATCCCTTTCCAACTGCCAAGGGAGGCAAACCAGCCGTTTGAGGATTGGTGGCTTCAAACAAGACAGGTGTTTGAGGCAAGATTCAGAAAAGCTTTTGATTCCTTATGCTTGTTGCTGAGCTGGCTGGTTTGGAAGGAAAGGAACGCATGCATCTTTGAACAACGACATAAGTCCCCAACGCATTTGTTTCAAGAAGTTCTAAATGAGATACTAACTTGGCGAGAGGCCGGCTTGTTCAAGAGTTTAGATGAACAGCCGGTAGTGGTGGCTGCCAGCTAATGCTGGCATGTTTTCTCCAAGTTTCGACAGCGTCCTGTCGAGGTCAAAACATGTTGTAATCTTTGTACTTTGTATTTTTCTCCCAATATCTTAATACAATCGGTTGGCCTATCTTCGGCCAACCTGGGCAAAAAAAGATGATAAGAGGCTGTGTTTATGTAGCGACAAACCTTCAAACAGTTGCTGACAGCTGACTTGATGATAATATAGCACAATGTTCGAGCACCATGTATATAATTCAACATCGGCAAGTGATCCATGCATATTCAAGTTCAAAAGTTTGCTCTAAAGAGAATGGCCATCTTTACATTGGGGTTTAACACTAAAGCATAAACTAGTGAAATTACTCCATACAATAGAAAGAGAAACAGACGGTTACAGAGCACAAGCTTGCACAGGGCACCACAGTCAAGCTATACCATTTAGTAACATCGCTGAGGTAATCTACTTATCCAATTCAGAATATTTGTCTATGTTCAGTCAGAAATCACAACAAGGCAAAAGCTGAGAGCCTTGAGGCACCCTGTGGGCTTGTGGCCTTCGCACACCACACACAACACAGCCATATTTCCTTTCTAACGCCACAATTCAAGCTGGATGTAGCGAAAAGCTCAAATTCTAAAAGAGGAAACCTTAATACTGACGTGGAACGGGTAAAGCGGAAAGAGAAACAGAGACAGGGGGAGGGGAGGAGGGCACGCACGCACCAGAAGGATGTGACGGAAGGGAAGTCGTTCGTGGACGCCATGACGGCGAGGGCGACGGCCGCGAAGACGAACTGCGCGAGGCGGAGTCCGAGGCCTCCCGGCGTGCCGGGCATCCCGGGCAGGTCCTTCATCAGCACCCCCCTCGGTTGCTCCACCGGATCCGTCGGCGGCGGCGCCTCCACCGGGTGCACCGCCGGCCTGCTCGCGAACATCTCGCCCTCCCGCCGCCACGGAATTGGGTGGCGGATCGGTGGGTGGGCGAGGGGCTCACTGGATTTGTTGTTGGAGGAGAGACTAGAGAGCAACCGCAGCAAGCAGCCAAACGCGTGCTGCTACTGCGTGCGGGCGATCGAGGCCGCCCTCGAGGGAGAGTGTCTTTTTTTCTCTTTTTTTTCGCTCTCTTCGGCTCTCGTTTTGGCCGGCAAAAAGCTAAAGGGATAGTTTCTGGGGAGCCACGCAGGCACTGCGGCGTGCCGCGTCGTGGGGCCCACTCGCTCGCCTCCACCGACCGGCCTGTGCTTCTGACTCGGTGTTGCGCTGCCACCGTGGCCCCACCTGCCAGTGGGATTCCTTCGTCGTACTCGTGTCGCTACTGCAAAAGCACCGGCAGGTTATTACTGTACCGTTCATGGCGTAAGTGAAAAAAACGGATCGCGGGAGTGAATCGTGGGTGGGCGCGGTGGAGTGGTCCAGCCAGCGGGCGGCGGTTGCCCGTGCGGTGGTCACGAGCGCGCGTGACCGATGGTCTGGTCAGGTTACAGCGAGTCCAACCCCCTCTGTTCTTTGACTCTGGTGTGTTTGATTCAACCGTAATAGTTTATAAGACGTATGTAAAATAATAAAAAATATTATTAGTATATAATTAATTAAGTATTAACTATTATAGACTTAAAAATAGATCTATTTGATTTTTTTAGAAATACTTCCGTAGAGAAAGTTTTTCCTAAAAACGCACCATTTTACGTTTTACGGAACGTGCTGACAGAAATCGAGATAGAAACTACAAGCAATGAGCTAAATGAAATGCTCCCTTAGTCTATTCATGGTGCAAGGTATTCTTAAAAGTGGTTTTAGAGGAGATAAGGTGTGCACGTAGGGTGAGATCGCACTCCATCTCTCATAATACGAAGTGGCTTAAGTGGTGTCTTTAATTTTGCATTTGTGTCATTCTCTATTTCGGTCCTTATTTTTTATCGAGCACCCTAAAAATCAAAAACAAATATAAAATCCCCTCCCCCCATCTCCCTCACTCCTTCCCTCTTAGTTGGCGCCGATATCTTCTCCCCCCTCTCCGACAATGCTGATCTCCTCTCTCCCGATGCCGTTCTCCTCTTCCCCCTCCACCGACGTTGCCCTTCTCTCTCACTCCACAGAGCAAATCAAACACCGCCGCATCTCCTCCTCATCGGGGCACCGTTGCACCCTTTCCTCGTTGCCCGAAGCTGCGGGCCCATCGGATCTGGCCTCAGGCTTATCGGATCCGGCTTAAACTCGCCGGATGTACACGACAACGTCGGTGGCAGGGGCAGCTCAAGAGGGGACAGCTAGGGGCATGGCCATCCCAGCGTAGCTCGTGAGCGGCTTCACTCTGACTACGCTGTAGTGTGCTCGCCAGGGCACAAGATAAGTGGACATAGAGGGGAATCTTCTAAGTGGCAGGTTGGATCACATGCCACATATTCATATTGTGAATAATCTTATGAGATACCTTTTGTACTGAACTTTGAGGTATAAAATACAGGAGTCTGGGGAGTAATGTCCAGTTACATTGCTCCTTAAGATTGGCCATGGGATGCTGGTCTGAGAAGATCAGCACGAAATCTGAAAGGACCAACTTGCATCTTCCTAAGAAGATTGTTGCTTGCTTTCGTTGAGGCTCTAGCTCCAGTGTCACAGGCACGCGGTAAGAGAAATCAACGTGTATGTGGGGTGAACTGGTGATATATGTACTCTGCGACTAGGCTTGGTGAACTGCAGTAACCAACCAGGCAACGAACTGGTGGGCCAGGAGAATTTCAGGCACGAACTCAGCGGGTATGTACACTCAATCTGATCTCACGTTTTCAGAATCCAGACCTGTTAATCGATCTGGCTACTGCTTTTTCCACCGATGCATATGGGGGATTTTTTTCATTTCCTTTGAACTAGTACGTAGATGAATTTCCAGCATGTGGATGGAACGGGAGCCACTAGATAGTAGTCGACAGAATTAGACCAACTAGCTCTTGCATTAATTTATATGGTCGATCTTACTGTTTCTTCCATTGAGTTTGGAGTTTTGTTCCTGCGTGATCGATCTTCCTTTCAGCTCAACGACCAAATCTGTTTCGCACGCAATTCTCACGTTGGCCCATCGATCGATATATACGGCTTAACGAAACATTGTTCCTTTTTTTTTAGCAGCGTGACGACCTGTAGCCTTTTTCATAATTATATACACTCCAGTGTCACAATTTGCACAAGTTGTCATTTTAGCGATAAGGTATGGCCGTGCATGCGACTGCTCACCTGCAGCAAACGCCGCCAGGTTCATGTTCATCCTCGTCGGACGTCAAGACTTTCAAGGCGTTAACCAACGTTCAGCTAGCTCAGCAATCGGCCTGATGTTTGCACATCACCAGTTGATTACGAGTTAACACCAGATACTAATTAAGATCTGCTTACACGAATCCCAAAGTGACCAGTGCAGTAGTGGGCCATAGTTAATACTTCCTCCATTTTAAATTATAAGTCGTTTTCATTTTCATCAAAATCAAACTACTTTAGATTTAACTAAATTTATAAAAGAATATGCCAACATTTATAAATATAAATTAGTTTTATTAAATCCAAAACTGAATATATTTTTATAGCATATTTTCTTTATATTGAAAATGTTACTATATTTTTCTATAAATTTAGTTAAACTTAAAATAATTTAATTTTAACTAAAGTCAAAACGATCTATAATATAAAACGGAGCAGTACATCTGAACTAACAAGGTACCTCGTCAAAATCGTCGCGGATTGCTACTATTCCGGTGGAGATGGATGGGTGCAGCGTCCGCGCGGGTGACCTAACTCCGTCCACTACTGCCACGCCGCCGTAACCACCACTCAACTGCCACATATACCCAGCAGTTACGACTGCGCATGAAATCCACCTGGGCCCCACTTTATCAGGAAGACCCCCTTCCCCCGCGCCTACGTGTGCGCCACCGCCTACCGCATTCGGGCACGTGCACGCCGACCACCCATAACAAACTCCCCACAACCACGGTACCTACCTGTGTGACTGACACCCATGTCCCGCAGAAGCTTTTCGGTGTTGGGCCCACGGTGTCAGTGTGCGAGGCCGGTCATTGTGTGGGTGGCTTGCCTTTTCCCATCCGCGTGTACAAATTCGGGGCGCCGAGACGACCAGGCCCCAATCGAGGGGGAGGCGAGGCGAGGCGGAGGCTGTGCAGTGGCCTGGCGCGGTGGTCGCCGGGGAGGATACGGGAGGAGTCCGAGGATATCGATAGATCTCGCCCCGCCGCTGGCGATGGGATGCTGGTGGGACCGGGTCGTGCTGCCGGTGCGGCGGGTTTGGCTCGGCGTCGCCGCCCGCTTCGGGGTTCGTCAGACAGGTAAGGCGCGGCGGCGAGCTGGCGAGAGGGGGTTTGGTTGGTCTGATCCGCACGTGGGCGGCGCCGGCGTACGTGGGCTAACTCCGGCGATGTTTTGGGTTTTGCTCGCAGGGCTGTGGAGGCTGCGGCAGGAGGTGAGCACGTGCGAGTACGAGGACGTGCACGTGATGTGGGAGATGCTGAGCCGCACCAGCACGGCGGCGGCCAGGCGGGCGCAGCCGCTGGCCAGGAGGCACAGCCGGTTCCGGCAGCCGCGGCCGTGGACCGAGAGCCTCTGCCTCTGCGCGGGCTTCTAGAAGGTCTCCGCGGGCGGCCATTCCCCTTGTGGCTGGCTTAGCTCGTACTTTTCTCTCGCGACTTCTCTCTGATTTTCCTTTCTGTCTCGCTGCTGAGCTCTGAGATGTAGTCGATTCCTCCTCATGTATCGATCCTCCTGTAGATGATACTTGGGGTATGTGAATGAACAGAGCTGTTTCAGATTACTTTCCTTTTATTTTCTCAGTTCCCTTGCAATTCGCAGAGGCCTCATCTTGATTTTCCTTTTATGGTGCTATGATCCGGAAGCGTTTGGCTTAGGATTAAAATTCAGTTTCTTTGCAGAAAAAAGAGAACTGATCAAAATTCAGCTAAACCTCAGTTTCTGAAACTTTCGTTAACTTCAGTCTGCAGAGGAGCCACCCAGCAGTTCAGAAAAAGATCATCAAGATTGGAACAAGGGAAATGTTAGGGATAAAAAATTCGTATGGACACCTGCTACTTTAAAAATGATCCTGTCAAGTTATATAAGTTATTGACTGATTGCCGACAGCCGGTTAAGATTGTCTTAGAAAAATCAAAATTTGTAATTTGAGTACCACTCACACAAGGATTTTGACGCCTCGTCTCATTGTAACTGTAAGCAGAGGGTTTTGTTCTGTAGTTTTCGGTGCTTGGTGAGGCCTGTCAGCGGCGGTGTTTCATACTGTCAGAGACACATCAATAATTGTCTCCCTTTTTCTCCAACAAGCATCTACCTTGCATGATTGAATCACACTTCAACTAACTGCACTGATTACTGCAGATATCTTGTTAACGTCTAAAATCAGTGACTTAACCCATAAGTATTCATCTTTAAAAAAGAAAAAAGAAATCCTCAGAGCTTTTGGTCGTTGGACTGACTTTTCGCCTTTAGCGCCTCTTGATAAAAGTCGGTGTCACTCCTAGCTACTCTAGAAGTTTTTAATGATAAAACTAACCTATCCGACCATTGGCAACGACAGGTTCCGATGGTTTTGTGATCCTGCTATAAGAGCCTAGGATACTGCTGCCCCTGCACCCGCTCAAAATTGTCAGCCACACGAGTTGCTGTCAAACTGATATTATGTACTATTCTTGAATAGATAATCTCATTGTGTTCTTGATAAAAATCAGGGTTAAAATTCAGTTTTGGGATGCGATCATGGTATTATACCAACACTACGAAGTTAAGCATGTTCCGGTGAAAAGAGTCGGCTTTGAAAATAACGACAAGTTAAACTACCAGTTGTATGAATAAAAGGCGTGGCTATAGTCAAATAGTAGTAACAAGGAAACACTCCATAAACATAGCAAACTATTTTGAGATGCGAAATGGGATGGCTAAACTAATTCTATATTGCTTTCGATAAAACTACACCAGTAGCTCGTCCATATGATCGTTAACTAAGTCATTATCTAAATGACCCAATTAGGTACATTTAGCTGACAGGTTATTTTTCCAATAAAACAGCGTTATGATTAGATCTGCTTTATCTGTTTTTGAAGGCTAGTATAATTGATAGGAGACCACTACTAGAGTACTGTTGATGGCTGCTGCAGCCTCATCTCGCATGAAAACAATAAAGTAAGGTCTGCTAAGCTTTTGTCTGGAGAATACAGTAAAGTAAGTGTGTGTGTTTAGAAAAGCTAATTAGCTTAATCAGGCCCTTGATTACCAAATGCTTAAGAGTTTGTTAATTCGGATGATTCATATTAGCTGACCAGCCTGAAGGAGAGAGGCCATGTCGATTCTCATACTCCTCGTGTGTGTTCAGGCATATGTACATATTCGTTTTTTAATTGTGCTTTGACGCGCGCAAACAATTCGAACATTCGAAAACAATAGAGATGCAAGTTGCGGCCTGCCGTGGCTGACAGAGACGCGACACCGGCCAGATACGTTGCCAAAAGTCTATGTGTGTGTTGGGTATCCAATGTCACGTACTCCCGTGGGTGTACTTATAGTATATCCTCGTGTGTGTTGGTAGATTATTTAAAATTGAAGAACTTTATTTTAAAATAATAAAATCTAATATTAGATGTGACATATCATATGACTACATTATTCATATTTATAGTCCTATCATGCGTTATATTCGGTACTAGTTTTTATTATTTTAAGATAGAGAAAATAAATGTTAGAGTAAATAGTATAGGACGGGACATCACTATTTGCTTATCTCTTGCTAGCTCTCTGAAAGTCAGAAAGTGTAACGTATACAATGCTTTATACTCAGTTCGAAGGTAAGCAAAGAGAGAGAAAAACTTTCTCTTTTTTTAAACTGTTAAACGGTGTGTTTTTTTAAAAAAATTTTATATAAAAATTGCTCTAAAAAATTAAATAAATCTATTTTTCAAGTTTGTAATAATTAAAATCCAATTAATCATACGCTAATAGCTTATCTTATTTTACGTAATTTTTTTCTTCTTTCTTTTCCCTTGCGCTCAAACACTCCCTTAGCGTATGGGAGATGACGTGGAAAAGCATCAAATTTTTACTGTTACTAATTTAATTTTTTTTAATTTACAAAACTAATTTTTGATTTGAACTTTTTGCAGAAGTAGCCTCTTGCCGCCGTGGGCCACGGCGGTATTTAAAAACCGCCGTGGCCCAGGGCGGCGAATGGCATCCCCGTCAGGCGCGGCTAACGGCGCCGGCCGCCGTTAGCCTGGGAGGCCACGTGGCCTTGCCACCCTAGGGGACGGCATCGAATGCATAGGACCGTCCGCACAGCCATCGGACGGTCCGAATCCTCCGAATGCTAATTTTTAACCTCAAAATTTTTGAAAATT
Organism: Oryza meyeriana var. granulata; assembly: GCA_003991445.1. NCBI lineage: Eukaryota > Viridiplantae > Streptophyta > Magnoliopsida > Poales > Poaceae > Oryza > Oryza meyeriana. Next base: position 56,426 of record RYFJ01000713.1, read on the forward strand.
TATTTGTCAAAATTAAATTCTTAAATTCTATTTATTGTGCCATTGCATTTATTGGGTCGATGTTTAAAAAAAACCAAAAATCATAGATTGTTCACGTCGTGAAAAGAACTTGTCAAACTGAGGGTATTTCCGGATCGCCACTCACATTCCACTCCTCGTATGTCTGGATCAGCACTCGCAATCCACTCCTCCCCGTCTTTCGCCTACACGCTTCACAAAATTTAGTTTTAATCATGGTTTAGGGTATGTTTTTTAAAGTTTTTTTTTTATAATCCGACGATGGTGGGCGTTGGTTTGTAAAATCGTACTGATCATTTTTTTAAGTTTATTTTCGGTAAAACTTAATTAATGACATGGTAATAGGCCGGTCCGTTTTACGTGAGGGGCTTAGGACCCCAGGCGAACGGAATGTTAGGGCCTATGAATTTTTTTCCCAAATTTTTGCGCAATGTACGTACTGAATAATTTTTAATTCGACATTGGAAGACGATATATTCTATTATTCGTCATCCACTCGGTCGATACTTAACGCAGTGCACGTACAATAGCATAGTGATATTAGCTAGATGCGAGCCGTTCGCATTGCGGCATGATGAATGCGACACCCATAGTACGAAATACAACAAGGGAGACTACATTGTTAGCAGTACAATGTATCTGAAGGATGGATCGAGTCTACAGGGGTGAATATGGACATGACAAATTTAAACAAGTAATGCGAGACCTCTAAATAATAAATAAATACAACAATAGCCCCTAGTCATACGCCTCCTCGTCCTCCTAGGTTGCGCTCGCACGTGCCCGCGCGAGTACGTCAGGCGGTCCGCCGGTACCCCCACGAGTGGCTCGGATCGCCTGAGCAGCAGGGAAGCACCGGCGTCGTCGGCTGTGTGTGCGGTGCACCTCCGAGCTGTGACGACCCGATCACGTCCTGCTCCGGAAGGAGGTCGTCCTCGTAGAGATCCAAGCAGAGTGCTCAGGGCAGATCCCCGCCCAGTGTCCCCCAGGTGGTGTGAGATCCGCCGCGTGGGTCTCTGGTAAAGAAAAGCTCGCGTCAGCCGCATAAAAAAGTGCAGTTAGTTATGGAGAATAGGTTCAATCCTGACGTACCTGACAATCCTCGCCCGATCGTGGAGGGCTGCCGACCTCGATCCTCCGGCCGTACCAGAAGGACCTGCTCCCCACGACGTACTGGCCCCTGCAGAACCCGCCGCTCCTGCCGATGTCCCTTCACCATGGGGACCTCGCATATGTATCTGCATCGGAACGGCGACAAGTCAGAGCACGGACGACCGAGCGCATCGTGTTGCACATCGGTCGAACGTGATCGTCTGCTCCTGCTGCCGTGAGAGGATGCTAGCCTGTAGACGTTGCCGCAGTAGGTCCAGCTCCGTGTGACCTGCCTAGCATCGTCCGCCTGTTTAGCAGACATGCGTGGTTAGTTGCGCGTGATGTAGCTACCGTTGAAGAAATAGTATGAAAACCATTGACTCACCGCGCGGAAGTAGTCCTGGTCGCGGTGGTGCTGTGTCGGGTATGCGTCTCGCACCCCCGCGACGTGCGCCTGTGGAGCCGGGAAGTGTACGGTCACCCGTAGTCTGTACGGGCCTGGTACCGGGAAAGGTACTGCTCGTCCCTAGGCCGGGGTGTAAGGGGTTGCAGCTCCGTGATGACGTCCTCCGTGGCAATGAGCCAGTCGTTGATGTAGTCGACGACGGTGGGTCTCCACAGCCTACCGGCGGCCTGGCCACGCCGATTTAACCTGCAGAGCACAACCGGTGACACAATGCATAACAATACGGAATATTCATTTCCACATATACCTGTGAACGTGTTGCGACACGTACTGTTAACGCCAAAATTTGGTAAGCCCATATCAAGATTCGGTCAAAGGAGAGATTGCAGTCAACTAACAGAAATTGATCCTGGAGAGACCGATTCCGGGAAGGAGCCGTGAAGACCGCTGCCTGGCAGTTGTTTACTGTACCTATTAATTAGGCAGGTGTTTGTATTTAGGAAACCTGACCTCGTGTCCGGTCAGGATTTATTAGCGTTTTCCGTTATAATTAGAAAATCATGTACCGTGTCCTATAAGGACTTGTGTAACTCGGGGTATAAATACGTGTGCCCGGGGACCTTGTAAATTATCACTCGATCAATACAAATTCGGCGCATCGCCACCCTTCCGACGGGATCTTGCTTCTCGAGCCGGGCTGCATCGGTTAGGTCCGACCTCCCTGCGAGAGGGTACAGTGTCGTCACCCCGGCTACCTATCGGCTAGACTCCTCGTTAGGTCCGATATTCTAGTCGGTTTTATGGTAGTCGGCTTACCACGATATATTACTTTATCTATGGCTGCATCAGTTCAGGTTTGATCTCATAGATTTTATTAGGTATATCACATCACGCGTTGCATAGATCGTATCGGCTTACTGGGAAGCATTTATCATCAGTTTGTGCTGCATCGGTTAGATCCGACCTACTAAACTGTTAGTGATTAAATCGGTTCGCTGCTAGTTGATACTTTATGTGCAAGCGTCTTATCGGTGTGTATAGCCGATAATTATCATGTTTTAGCATCACGATCGCATTAAATCTATCGCTATCGAGATCTCGTTATTATTATCAGTCTGTGCGCAACGGTTGGTCCGATCTACTAGATGAATAATAACGTTACCCTTAATAAGCGATGGGTTTTATCGATGTTGTTATCGAGTGCTAGCCGATAAGTTATCCGCTTATCAAATATAGCCGATTATGCTGCTTGCCTCGTTATACATTCTTGCATTAATTACTGTTACAATCGGCTAAGGGCTAGCCGATCCGGTTTATTCTGCCGATCCGACATGTGAGCACAAGCAAATTCCCCAGGGCACGACCCTCAGTCAAGTTCCCGGCACGACCTCAGTAAGGGCCCTGGGCACGAGCATAGGTAAGAACCCGGGCACAGGCACGGAACAGCGACATGAAGATCTCGGAGCTGATGTGAGCAAGGCCCTGGGCACCGAGCGCGGCAGTATCTTACACGAGCAATTCAGTAACTTTAAATACTTGATCGACTGGAGTTTATTTATCTATTTATTTATGCATTCCCTGCTCGTTTATTTCACCAAAGTTCTATAGCCGGTTTTTGAGCATCCCTTCGATGATCGGCTACGCCCACGATACTTGTTCTTATTATTATCCGTTATTACTCTTTGCCGTCATCGACTTTCAACGATGTATAAGTGCTACAGTGCTAGCTCGGTCATCGGCCCGATGAGATGAGTCCAAGCCGGCTTCCAGCCGATTGGCTCACCAAATGCTTGACATCTTCTCTCCTTTGATCAATTGGCAGGTCAAATGACTGCACCTAGCACACCAACCTCAATAATTTAGGACCTGCAACTGGAGTTGAAGCGCAAAACCTCTCCCAGGCCTTCCGCGTGTCTCCCAGACGGCCGAACGCCCCTGGCAGGTATTCTGGCGTTCAACACGTTTTGGCACGCCTTGACACGAGTTTTCACCCGAAGTTTCAACGCGGAGTTTTCAACAATCAGGATTCGCAAAACCGAGGCGGGAAGAAGTCAAAACAGATAACCCAAATTCCCGCGCAGCTTAGCGAAGATTAATAGAAAGAACAAAAACAGCCAAAAATTGAGCAAACTATGGCAAACTTTCAGAAGCGTGCTTAGAGTCTTCACATGACGAGGCAAGGCCGATTCACAAAATCCCAGTTTCCGAAGCCAGTATGTTGGGAGCAAGCTGACGCCTACGTCAACCTATCTGAGAGTCCACCGGCTAAAAGCCCTTACAAGAGGATCATGTTAAATGAAGCAGTTCATCACCTGCTCACAATGCAGTCCGGAATTCTGTGTGAACACACTTACATAACTTATAAGCAAGACGTGGATGGAACAATTATTCAAGAGCCTGCCTCGGGGTCCTGTTACCTCCCACCAAAGGTGTAACCAACTCAATTGCTACAACATCAGCAGAGATACACCAGAAAACATTGTATCTACACAGAACCAGCTGGGGGCAACAGAATATTCCTGCTGGTACCATCGGACTTCTTTACTATAGAGTATTCAGCAAAATTACCAGAGCAAAGGGCCGCCCCAACGGTACTTTACCAGAGGGAATATAATAGACAGAACCGGCAACAAACAGTCCACCCGTGCAGTATCAACAAGACAACAAGGGAAGGAAACGATTATCAACTAAAGTTGCCTGAAATAGCATGGAGGGAGCAGTCGGATCAAGCCCAAGAACAACATTCATGTAAATCGGCATCCATATCCTAAGTGTTCGACAGTGGTTCCATTACCACGACCTACAGGTTCCGGATTTCTAAGTTTTTCAGACAGGACAACACGTCTTACAGTGGAACATGTCAGCTGATTCTGCACAGTGCGGGGGAGGCATCGCTGAACGAGCCCTCCTGAGAGGTTAGCTTTTTCCCCTTATCACTATCGGGCAGGCTTTACATGTTTTCTTCATTACCACCCGAATTCCGTTCGGGGACTGGCTCGCCGATCGTAGAAAAGCAGTTCACAATATTTCTTTCGCTGGAACCCTATTCATGAGTTGAGCTTCACTAGTCAGACAACATCGTTAAGGCAACGACCCATGATGAAGACGAGGTGGCCAGACGAACGTCCAGGCAGGGATTCGGAACCCTCATAGAAAGACTATCCGAAACCGGCAAAATGTTACAGTTTGAACCTGAGCATGGCATGTTGGCCGATCTGGCTTTCCAGGGTCTCTGCAGCCGATTAACGCCAAGAGATTCTCTCGCAAAGATCGAGTCCCTGGCGCACCTGTAACAGAATATCGGCTATCGCCTCAAAACAAGCCCTCAAGAGCGAAAAAAAGGATAATACCAGAAGCAGGTTGCTCAGAGTACATCATCCATCGCACTCAGACGATGAGAATCCGATGCTGAGGTTGGTTGGCGAGTCGTCCCCGAGCAACAAGAATCCATCCCCGATCAATGCCCAATGCGCTCAAGATATCCCGCCCAACAGCCACCGCCCCCCCCGTCATGATTTTCACTGTTAGTCAAGCCCCCGACCTACAACCTCTCTATTGCGTACAACCAGAGCACATAACAATGCCCGCCCAACTCACTTCATCCCGTCCCATCCAGCCCCCCGAAGAACTAAAAAAAAACCACCCTCAGTCCACACACTCATACGCACTCACTCACTCATGAGTGCGAACCACCTCTCCCGCAACACACTCAGCTCGCGCCCTCGAACGCCAGCGAGGTAGAACAAATTGAGACAAGAAGGCGGAGTGGAAGATTGATGACAGCCCGGTTGCCCCCGTAAACATTGGTCTATGCGGGCGGTCATCACAAGATGCAGGCCATCGAGCAAAACGTCAAAGATATAAAATCAAAAATTACTTCAGTAACCCAACCATGAGTGAGAGAGATATTCGAGATATGACGAAAGCAGAGGAGGAAAACAAAGATCTAAAAATACGGCCTCTCCACCCCCTCTCTCGCACTCATCCCCGCATTCCAACGATGACACATCACCTTCACACACCACTCCCCCCCGAGCCAGCCGCCGCAGTAGAGGGAATCGGGCAATCCGACTCAAAGATGGCCAGCCGTCGTCTCCTCTACCGGACTCGTGGCCTTGCAGAAATAATGCGCGCGCGCACTGGCGCGTTAGATGAGGCACCTACCGCCCGGGACCTCATGAGAGGCTTCCTCGCGAAGAAGACAGAGAGAGAAGGATTGGGAGAAAGACAAGTCCCAAGAATCCTCAATCCGGTCCCAGTATGGGATTGTCACGAAAATCAGAAGAGAAGGGACCAACTACACCTGACGAGCCAAGCGAGGAAAGAACCAGATAGGATCAGAAGAGCCGCATCATCGTCACAAGAAAACTAAACAGATATGAGCAGAGTCGACCAAGAAAAGGACGATTGAGGACTGACACTAGCCCCGCACAATGGGTTCTTTGTACCTCGGATTATAAAGCAATTTTTCATCAACCGGAACAAGTCGATGCAGGACGATTTTTGCGTCACCTACGTCCTGCGGCAAACCCAGAACCCGAATTAGGCTATAATTGAGTAAAGCTAAATAGTAGAGCATCAAACGCACCAAAACGTGTGGATATCAAGGGCTATGGTGAATAAGAACAACCGGGAGGGTGTACCGAAAGGAAGCGGGATGACAAGATGATTGCGTTGATGGTAGGACAACGCAGCAAGTAACATCTCATGCCTCATCTGCACACATTCCGAAAAACGAGAGGAAGAATATACCAAGATACGATCAAGACAAAAAATAGCAGGTGTTAAAAAATGGTCGGGTGGAATTCCATCAAAGCGAAGGCGTCACCTGACGGGGAGTTGACATGGGATAAGACAAATTACCATTACGGTTTCTCGATCGACGGAAAGGGTCTCACAGTTTAGCTTCTCCGGGCAGGAGACTGCATTCACAGCAACGTTGGGTCTGGCCTCGACAAGACATCCAATTTCTTGATTACATGCAGCACGAGACTCAAGTCGAAGTGTCCCTTAGAATCGGTCCAACCAACATCTGCAATTGACCGAATCTTACCGAGTCTAGAGCTCATGGTGTTGATTGCTTTCGGAAAAAGATATAGAGGAGACTACCTTAATGTCATTAGCCACGGATACCAGCCGATTGGTCCAGGCAGTGAGAGCTCTGAATTGTTACAACTGATTGGGTCCATGTAAACTTTACGGAAATTAATCTTGAGGCAAGATTTACGTTCGGCGATGAAAGTTGGAGGAAATTGAACATAGGACCACGCCCGAGGATTACCCAAGGCGACGGATATAAGACAGAAACTAAGTCCTGCAACTTCGAGAGAATTGGATACACTATTAAGAAGTATCGATTGTGTCGCCTGGGAGTACCATGAGATCCAGATTTAAGCCGATCAATTGCTTGCACATCGGCTTGCCATAAACCAGGATACACCATCTCAAGCAGGCATTCCAAGTAGATTCAAGCGATTATATGAGCGATGCAACTGCAGAGATTCAAGTCCTATATGACGCCAATTCATAAGGCCATGCCAATGCTGAATAAGACGGTTTGTTAATATCGTCCCGTCGAAAGGAAGAACAAGAAAAATGGAATATTATTGAGCCGGCATCTGAATAAAGCTACCCCTAAGGAGGACGTACCGGTGGGCGCATAGCGGTTTTGTGGATCGCGCCTAGCAAGCCACCAGTAGTAGCTTCGATGACGGCAATGCGGGAGTATGAACTCAAATTCATTATAGTATGGCTGAAGGGAGAAGATATACCCATGAAGCCGTTCGGGTGTCCAGGAGCTATCGTTGTTTGATGTAGTATGAACTTTTGGATTGAAAAGTGCCGGTCAAGCTTATCAAAGAGCTGTATAAATTGATCTATGATTTCATGGGATCGCAGTCAGACTATGTGTAGAGAGTTGTACAGTCGCAGTATGACGTGTGTTAAGTCATAAAGGAGAAGACCGAAGCATTAGGCGTGGATCGTGCGAGAAAGTGGAGCAGCACAGCAACGGCTAAGATGAATCGCCAATAAGTGTCTTTTTCGTGTGTCGCGCTGAGTTAACTTTTTGGATTTACTGGCATCCAGAAGCCGAGGAATTAGAAGTATGTCAGCAGCGAGCACAAGCCATCAAGACATACATACCCACCAGAGTGTATGACGGGGCATTCTCAATCATGCATCGGCAACCATAATTCTTGTGAGAAGATTATAATCAATTTGTCAGCGGTTGATCTTTTACGTCCATTATTGACCTGACCAGACCCGGAGCGAAGAGTTAGCCCCTGTGGGAACCGGCAACAAACAGCAGAAGGCATCTTGACGAGATCCAAATTATCCTGAGTTCCCCACCTTTTAATTCCGCACGCCCACAACGAGTCCGTTTCAGTGAATTAAGATCAGCCCGGCTGCCGAAGCATCCGCATCGGGTCCTTTTGATACAGGGAGTTTGAGGACAACCCGACGCGAGTTGTATTAATAGCTTACTGGAACAAAGGCTAAATAGATTGGATGCTGAACGAGGAGCCTCCGCTGGAGAATTGTGCCTGTGCTGATATTTCTCGTGTACAACGTTACGGCATACATCCTATTGGCGAGTGACAAAGTAGGATTTCCAGGCCCGAATTTTCCGAATACTATTTGTCGCATCCAGTCTCCCCAAGGGCGATTGCAGCAGACAAATGGGTTTCTTGCTTGACAAGTTCGACTTAATTAAGAATAGGCCAGCAGTGCGAGAAGACAAGCCCGGGAACCCATTTCAGTTGATGGGCAAAACAAGGAACTCACATGAAGATTATGTAGAACGCCGATGCCCATGACTTTGTTTTTGATGGACGCTTTGCAAGCAGGAATCTGTGGTTATCGCGGGTTTATCTATCATATCGCCTCCGGGCGCAAGTTCTTGGTTGCTTTTAAATAGCCTTAATCGATAAACAATCAGCAGAATACGACGCGGCGGTCTAAAGGGCTGTCAAGTCTTAAAAGGATCGGGCCGTATGTCGTAAGACTAATTGTGATTCCTTTACTAGTGAAGCAATCATTGTCTGGAGAATTATGAAGTGGCCAGGAGATGAGTCTTGAGCTCATATTATGACACGAATTACGAGTTTGTAAAGATTCAAGATGGTATTAATAGATCATTTCCCAGGGGAGCAGAAATTGCAACCGAGCCAATGATCTTGATAAACAGGTTGCTTCGAGGTATCGCTGATAGGCAGGTTTGAGCGTTAATAGGCCAAATTATATCCAGAGACCCCAAGGCCATGACAAGACAGACATAGATAACTAAGCAATCCGTACGCAATCGGTTGTCAGGGAAATTCGGCTATAACGCTCCACTAGTACTGCAGCTAACATCCCGATCCAAGCTGTATTATCGGAACTTTTTGAGAAGTTCGCTACCTTAGATGCCGGATTTGCCCAAAAGCCAATGGTCTATGTGTGAACGTGCATGAAGCGTCTGGGACTCATCAATCGGCGTCACTATCGCTTAAATGGGTTCTAGAGGATAAGGGATATTTATGCCACACACGCGGGTGGAAAATTCTTCAATACGTATAAGAGTCAAGATGTCAACGAAATCGATGTCGCAACGGCAGCAACCAAACGCGTATATAACCCTATCATCAACAACCTGGCCGTTCAGAGATGGGATTGACAATCTGCCAGTCTTTTCCTCCATCAAGGTAAGGACATAAGTTCATATTGGCGGCAACGATATTTTACCAAATGCGGAGAGGCAATTCCTGAAAAGGAAGTGTCTGTCCAGGAACACAGATTGAGTTTTGTAAAGAGCAGAAAACATTACGGTTTGTATCACTCAGACGATAACTAACTGTCAGGGGTCTATCTTCCTATTGAAAATGAAAGTATCAACAGATGTACATCAGCCAGTTGGGGATTAAATTATTATCATCGCCTGTATTATGCTCAGCAATGGACAGCAGAGAACTTCAACAAGAGTTTGATCAAGTTGTACGGAAAATGAATGAAGCAAACCAACACAGCGATGCATACTACATTAGCACACGATTCATTGATGGCCGTATCGCCAGCAAGTGCTGATGCGATGATCTCTCGGCGTCCCAGCCTATCAGTTAAAGGAATATATGACCCATGAGCGGTTTACCGTAGGCGAGACGAGAGCATCGGCTCAAATCAGGAAGAAATTATCTATAGCAGGAATCAAGTCGCGCCATGAATAATTAAACTTAGACAGATGTAACTTCCCGCAATTGCTCAGAATCGGTTAAGAAGCTTGGAAAGATCAAGGAAAATAAGCTAAGAGCACTCGCATGTACAACAAAAAGGGGAAATAAGTCGATTTCAGGAAATGGTGAAGTATTTTGCCGATCGCGCAGACGATAATAAGTTCTGAAAATGTCGCCTAATGGAAGCCATCGATTAATCGATGTTGTGCCTGAGAGCCTATGTATTGAAAGATCTTGATGACGGAGTTTGCTAAAAGCCTATAACGGAATAAACTCAAAATACCATCCATGTTAGATCATTCTTATAATCGTTAAGTGTGGCGATTTATAGATAGTACGGACACGCCGATTATATACGCAATCCCTAAAACAGCCGATATCATCGATGTCGCCTTTAGCTAAGCAAACAGAAATATTACAGGGAGAGGAAGCACCCAGCAGAGCGAAATCAGGACATATCCTACGCTACAGATTTAGTTGTTTCAGACTATCGGTCACTTCAACTGTACATGAATTTTGGATCGTTTAATCGCCGTGAGCAATTGGTCAACTTTCCCAGTGCGATGCCCGCATGGCCGTCTTCATCGGACGCCCGGGATGAGTTTTTCAACGTTCTTCGCACAATAATAGACTTTACGCCCGTCGCGCGACCTACCCTTGGCCTCTTCGATGGCTTTGCGCACGGCCGACTAAGGCGGATTCAATGTCGCATTACAGGCTCTCGAACTTTTTCACAGTTCTACCAGCAAATCGGGACCTCCATTTCTTCTATCAGTTGATCTAGCTTGAGGTTTGAAGCTCTTCGGGGCAGCTTCATTCCATCAAAGCTTACTTCCTTCTTCTCGTATCTGGCTACAGTCTGATCG